>JANAVB010020754.1:0-23282 GCA_029216955.1 Iris pallida
TTGGGTGATAGTGGATCGGCTTACGAAGGTGGCACATTTTTTTCCTTTTAGAGTAGGACAATCTACAGATAGAGATACATATTTTACATCACACTTTTGGAAGAGTCTACATCATAGCCTGGGTACCAAGTTAAGATTTAGTACGACCTACCATCCACAGACAAACGGGCAATCAAAAAGAACAATTTAGACTTTCGAAGATATGTTACGAGCTTGCACCCTAGATTTTGGGGATCTTGGGAGAGTCACCTGTACTTAGTCGAATTCTCATACAAAACAGTTATCAAGCCAGTATCCGGATGGCACCATTCGAAGCACTATATGGTAAGAAGTGTAGGTCCACTGGCATGGGATGATATCGGGGAGAGGAAGATGTTAGGCCCAGAGATGATTGTTCAGACGGTTGAAGTGGTTAAGGGGATTAGAGAGCGACTTCGAGTTGCACAAGATCGGCATTGTTATTGGACAGACCAATATCGTATCCGCTAGAATTTTCTGTTGGGGACCACGTGTTCTTGCGGATCTCACCTACCCGTGGGATCATTAGATTTGGCGTTCGCGGGAAGTTGAGTCGCGATACGTAGTCCCATTTGCTATCCTTGATAGGTAGGCGATATGCTTATCGTTTGTCCCTTCACCTTCGTTGCGAGAGATGCATGATGTATTTCATGTATCTCAGTTACGTAGGTATGTATCGGACCCAAGCCATATCCTCAATCATTCTGAACTGGTTATTGGTACCAATCTGTCTTACGAGGAACAAGTGGTGTCTATTTTGGACTGAAGGGAGAAGATACTCAAGAACCGAATAATTAGCCTTGTCCGAGTTGCTTGGGGTCATCACTCCTTAGGAGAGTCAACGTGGGAAGGTGAGGAGGATATCCGATCACGGCATCCGCACCTATTTGGCTCACAAGGTATATTTCTTTCCGTGTACCTTGATCGTCTTGATTCCTCATGCTTATCACCTTATGAGTAGAAATTACTTGATATCATAGATTGATAAATATATATATATATTACTTGCTATTGATATGTAGAATGACTGCTTGCTTGCTAGAATTGCTTGTACTTGGATTAGTCTAGCTCTGATGTTTCTGGCCTGCTTGGGTTTGAAATTCCGAGGACGAAATTTTTTTAAGGAGGGTAGAGATGTCACTCCTCATTCCCAGAATGCGTATTTTAATACGTGTACTGCTTGAATGTATTTATTTAACATTTATCATGCATTAGTTCTGTATTTAATTCCTTTAATTTTATGCTAATTATTTTTTTGTATTTTTTTTCTGCTTTTGTTTTGCTTTTGGTTTATTTGGTTTATTTTGACTTGGGTTCGGCTCGGGTTGGATTTTTTGGTTTTGGGTGGTTCATCATGAACCCAACCCCCTACCTACACTATTTCCATTTAAAGCCGACTACTTTCTCTCTCTTCACTTATTCTCATTTACTTTCTTCTTCTTCTTCCTCATAACTCTCTCCACCTACCAAGAGCTTAGGCAAGTGCATCTTGCTTCCATATGAGAACCCATTTTTTGGTTCATTTATCTTCCACTCGTGATTCTAAGATAGTTTAGAACTTGACATTTTGTATTTTGAAAGTTTTATTTTGTAGATCTAGAAATTTGCCATTTTCGAATTTTAGTGGTTTTGATCTATCAAACTTCTTATTTTTAAGTTTTGATCCATGGAAGTCCCATTTTTGGCTGAGATTAAAGGTTTCATGAAATTTGGAGTTCTGGAGGTTCTTTACGCTCACGTTTTTACATGTCGCATAGTATCGAGCTCTACGCCCACGTTCATTCGTGTCAGCGAATCTGGATTACGCAATCTACTATGGCTTGGCGTATTTCTTTACGCTATTCATTCACGCAAAATGTTATTCCTTTACGCGTATTCATTCATGCTTAAACTTTAACTCTTTACACGTACAAGCTTTACGCGTAACTCGACCCTTTACGCATACAAGTTTTATACGTAATTCTATTCTTTACGCGTACTCCTCTGGCTTGGCGTAAGACGAGTTTTACTCGTAACTTTTTCCTTCATTGAGAGTACTCCTTTACGCGTAACTTTATTCCTTTATTGAGCGTACTCCTTTACGCATAACTTTATTCCTTTATTGAGCGTACTCCTTTACGCGTAACTTTATTCCTTTATTGAGCGTACTCCTTTACGCATAAGCTTTATTCCGTCACGCGTAAACTTCCCTCATGCGTAAATTCTTTACGTGTATTTCATTGAGCGTACCCTTTGGCGTACATGGCACCCCTTATTATATCCTTACGTCTTTTTGGCATGAACTCGATATACTCATGATATGTTAATATTTTAATACATATTGTTGTGTGGAGTGTGCACTGTGTCTCGATTGGTTATGGATACCCAGTATGACTGGAACTTAACCCTGAGAGTTATAGACTCGACCATGCTAAATACTAGTTTGACTCTCATGCTTTGTCATAAAATTGACATTGATTGTTATCTCGACTAATGATTGATCATGCGTTCCAGTTGGAACTAAGAGACTGGCTAGTCGTCTTATTGAAATTAAATGAGACACGTTCATATTAACCATGAACCATCGCAATCGACTAGCCGATCCCGAATATTGGCATATGGATACGTGCAGACTTCAACTTATTTTCTACAAAAGTAGCATGTGTACCTTACAGTCAAGGCATGATTATTCTGTGGCTAGTTTGATTGTTGCATTACGCTATGTAAGACCTGCAACCTAACTGCACGGGCATCATTGTAGAGTTATGCATATCGTACTCTGTACGAAAGTACATTTGAATGACCATGATCCACGGCATGAGATTTTAATTAACATAGGGACTATTAAGCTAAATAAAATAACGATTGCATGGAGAGAATGGATTCCCGAGTTCTTATATGGCAGCCATCTTGGGACAATTAGTGCCCCGACATGCCGGCTGGTTCCCATTGATACTGCAAACCTGCCACACGGGCAGGGAGTGGTATCTGTTTATATTTTTGTATATATTGATGACGATCATCCCGCTGGATATGTCTAATTTATGATTGGCGCAATTGATTATTGGTAAACTAGCCTTGTTTGTATATTATAAGAACTAGGAATCCCTTATTGCATATTTCCAGGACAACTTGGAACTTACTGTTAGCAAGCCGTAGTAGTTGTATTGCCGTTTAAATTAATTTGTTTGTGTATCGTACCTACTCTGTTAACTACTGAAATGATCAGAATATCAAAACATGACGGGTCAACTTCTGTCTTTGTTTGGTTGGAAGTTGGTTTGAAGTGTTGTGATGTTGTGTGAATCCCAGTAGCAAGCGGAGACTTATTTATCATATTCTTAACTCTTTCCACTAGTTCTAATTCTTCATGTCGTGCTTCCTTGTGGTACTTGCTATTTGAGGTCTAACCTCTCTGGTTTTGCATGGCCAGATTTAGAGCCAGCTCCCGAGGGTTCAACTTACTTCCACCTCCAAGATGGTCAATACTAGAGGGATGATCGCAGGAGGACACGAGTGGGTTCCTTGTTTCCCTGCTCGTTTTGCTACTTACTTTATTTTTGTCGCCTGGCACGATATGTTAGTGGACTGTCTTGCACTTACTTTTACATAATTGTAACTAAGTCAGACTGCAGCTGATAAGGGTGAGCAAATACCGACCGATACCGAAAAACCGACCTAATACCGATTAAAAATATTTCGAAAAATCGAACCGAAATTATGTACGATACCGAATTGCCGAACCGACTAAATTATGTTATAATGGTAATGGTAACGGTTTGAGTGCAATACCATACCGAAAATACCGAACCGAACCGATTCACACACACACACACACACACACACACACCACACACACACACCACACACACACACACAACACATACATATATATACACACAACACACGTACACATTTTTTAATGTTGTTCATGATTAATTTTACACTACTCGTTTTCATTTTTGTTTGGTTGGTTTCCTAGAACTTGGAATGGATTTTAGTGGACTTGAATTTATGTTAAGAATGCTAAGAATTGAGTTTTTGTCTTTTGAGCTTATGTTTTTGTGTTTCCATAGAATTTTGAAGTGAATTTTGGTTACTTAAACTTATACTAAAGATTAAACTTAGTGACCGCGTTTGATTTTTAAGCTCATTTTTAGGTGTTTGTGACTTGTTACATATTGTTCTAATAATTTTGATTAATTGTTTGGTTGGTAGAGGCTTGGCTTTAAAATTAATGCTTCCAAAAAGGTAAAAAAATATATTATAGGTTAAGTGGTTCTACAATATTAAGTATGTTAATTGATCAAATATTAATTGGTAAAATACGATACGAACAAAAATCGACCGAAACAGATTTAACCGAAACCGAAAAAACCGATTCTAAATGGTACGATATTGGTATTGTTTTTCAAATATCGATTTTAAAAATATCGAAAAAATTAACCAAATACCGACCGATTATACCGACGCTCACCCTAGCAGCTGATAACGATTGTGTATACCTTGTCATATCATCTGGCTATGTTTTGTAAAGCTAGATCTCAAGAATATTTTGACTGAGCATTTGGGATGCCATACTGCTTTATCTTACATGTTCTCTATTACTGCTTCTGTTTGAATGATTGAGACAATAGATGTTGAGTAACCCTAGTGAGACTTTCATGTAGTATGCACCCCTCGTCTTTTAGACAGCATTGATCGTATACGATATTCATCTACCCGTAATACGTAGCTGTCTGAGTCATTCCCCACTCTCCGGTATTCTGGTTCTGGGGCGTGACAGTCATTGAATTTTTGTTTACGACATTTTTTAAAAAGTGCCATAGATGTTGCTAAATATTTAATTACAACGACACATTTTGGTAGAGTGTCATCACAAAAAAAAATTAATGACACTTATTTTGCAAGCGTCGTAAAAAAGTGTCGTTAATAAACTATTTTGTTGTAGTGTCTTCTTCCAACTGATGCGGATATGATTTTAGATCCAAGGAGTGCACGCTTGCCCTATTTTTTCGTGACTCTTCTTCTCAAGTGCTGCAGATATGATTTTAGGGAGATATATACATACATATTTCATATTATTTACTCTATCTTTTTTTAACATTTAATTTAAAAAGTATATTTTTTTGGGTTGGTGGCGATAATTCTATGAAACCCTTACTTTAGCGAGAAATTTTGGTGGAAAATTTGCTAATTAATAGTCACTAAAGAGTTCACGATTATTTTTTAAAATTCGAAGGACTTTAGGCGACAACAATAATTTTTTAGTCGCTAAAGATTAGTTTGGGCGATAAATTTTTTTTGTCGTTCCAGATTTTGTGGGCTAAAGCCTCTATTCTTGTAAGGTTATATGCAAATTTTTAGGGCCGATAGTTATGCGCGGAAGAAGAAAATATTAAGGGGTTTAGACTATGGGTTTTGTAAATGTTGGGCGCGGGTTTTATAAATTTGTATGCTTTCACGCCAAATATGCTATAGTCTATTTTTTTATCATGTAAAATAAAAACCTAAGCTTCATCTCCTAGGATTCGAACATGCAATCTGCTTTGACATACAAACATAGAAATAGATGAATGCTAATATTCTACTGCATTCAGGAAACGCTATATATAGATATTTTTATAGCACTGCAAAAAGAAGGCTATTGTTCATAACATTCTATAGCGGGGACACTTGAACGCAATAGAAAAACTGCTATTGTAGGCCCTATTTGTTGTATTGTATATAGATATACACACCATATAATAATACAAGAAAGATTTAAAGAATAACCTAAACAAAATAATTATCATATATATATTTATTAAATCTAATTACTGAAATTTATAACTGAAATATTTTTGTATATATATATATGCATTTTGTCTGCCTATTATGAATATATTTATACACAAATATATATAGCCATATATATATATATATATATATATATATATATATATATATATATATATATTATAAATAGGTTTCTATACACTCATGTACAACTAAGGAATACTCTTGGCATATATTAACACATTCACACAATTAATTATCCATTTAAAATCATATAACTTTTATATTATATAACCATTATTTAGAAAAATATTAGACAATTAAAGTAAAATAGAAAATTATAAATATAAAAGATATACATACATGGATGTCTTTGAACATACTACATGCTTACATGGGCTCGGGTTTGGTTCGGGTCCAGTTTGACTAGTTTAGCACAATCGGATCTCCTAAAATTTTATAATCTGATAATAAATAATTAAATCGACTATAGGGGTTAAGTCACAACTTTAACTAGTTTTTCTAGTAGGGATACTGCTATGGTTAGGCCTTCCCTAGCATGGCTAATACAATAGTCAAAGCACACGACTACATTCCCGTGCCAAAAAAATTAGTCATATTGTACTCCAAATCATAACCATGACTTAAGCCTTCTATCATAATAACTATTTAATTAAAATATTATAAATTTCCAAAAATTACTATTTAAGTCAAATAAATAATAAAATATATATGTCAAAATTCTGGGAAGAGGGGTTAAAACATGACACTAGCAATATTGGTCTAATTATGTTCATATATGTATTTTAGGCTTGCTCATGTGATTTGGTAGGATTCAGATAAGGTTGGTATAGGTATCTTGGACGAATCACAAGCATATTGTAGATTAGTGCGATATAGGGGGATGAACACCAAGTATTTGTATTGTGCATATGTGTGTGTCTTATGGATACACATGTGTAGGTGTCACATATAGGCATGTGTGTGTACGTATGTGTGTGTGTATATTCATCGGTGTGTATGTGCATATAGGATTGTATGTATGTATGTATGTAAATGATGTGAGTGTGTCACTCCCGTTTTCTTTATACGTATTTTCGTATACGTATACGAGATCTCTGACATTTGTCAGGTGAATCGTAGTTGGACTTGACTTGCTTGCCTAGTTTAGGTTGGTTTTGACTTGGTTTGGTTTATTTTGGTTTGGCTTGGTTTGATTGGGCTTTTAGTTCATTATGAGAGAACCCTTCCCTTTATAAACCCACCAACCCTTTCTCTCTCTTCATTACTTTCTTACTTTTATTTACTCCTTCTTCTCCTCATAACTCTCTCCACCTACCAAGAGCTTAGGCAAGTACAATTGCTTCATGGAGGAACTCTATTTTTTTTTCCATTGTCTTCTTACGAGATTCTAAGACACTTTAGTACTTAGCATTTTAATTTCCATGGTTTATTTTTTGTAGATCTAAGTTGGTTGCATTTTCAGTTTTCTTGGGTTTTGATCTACCAAACTTTATTATTTAAGTTTTGATTGTTCTATGTTGTAGGGAATTCAATTTTACCCAAAATGGACCTTTGAAAAGTTAGATTTTGACATATTTTGAGAAAGTTATGGCCAAAATAATATTTGAACATTTTTAGTTCATCTGTGCTGAATTTGGCAGGGACGATGAATAGTGCCGTAGTGCAGCCTGTCCCATAGTGTAGCTTGCCGAATAGTGCCACAGCTGCAGGAATGAATAGTGCCACAGCCGCATGGAATGAATAGTATCGCAGCCGCATGGAATGAATAGTGCCGCCGCAGGAATAATAGTGTCGCAGTCGCATGAATAGTGCCACAGCCGCATGAATAGTACCGTATCCGCATGGAATGAATAGTACCGCAGCCGCATGAATAGTACCACAGCCGCATGGAATGAATAGTGTCTATTTTGGCTGTTTTATGTTATATTTGGCTGAATTGTGGCAGAATTTCTTCCAACTCCCAACATGAAAGTTGTAGATCTTTTCCTTGGCTTCAAGAATATGTTACTAGCTATTTTTATACAAGTTTCTCTCATTCATGATAATGTAAGGATATGACACGATAGTGGCCCGTTAAGGCGCACTCTTAACAAGTAACTTGATATGATGATTCTTGATAGTGACCCGTCGTGGTGCACTTTTGACAAGTAACATGACATGATAGTGGCCCGTCGTGGCGCACTCTTGACAAGCAACCTTGGCATAATAATACATGACAGTGGACCGTCATGGCGCACTCTTGATAAGTAAACCTAACATGATAATCTCGATATGCTGTTGTGACGGCTATCTTGACTTGCTAAGAAACTCTTATCTTGACACCGTGGGTGTTTGTGCTTGTATAAGCTACATGTCTCATCTTGCATCATGTCTAGGACATGAATTCCTGGTTACCACGGTCAGGGATTCATATTGAATCTGACTAGGATAATGACTAGATTGATCATGTAGTTCATAAGAGATTTCCCAGCTACAGACAGTCCCGTTATCTGGGCGCTCTAATTGGACTTGCACCTGCCGTCGAGTAGGGCACATTTCCAGCACACTGTCATGTATTGCACCCCTAAGTCACCTAATCTAACTCTTTCAACTTGTAACTGGATAACCTGGATTAAGACTGCAGGGCTTGTGGCCGTTAGAACATCTCGATGCATCTTGTTAGTAACTAAGCTTGTGATAACCCTAGTTAGTTAAAGTATCAAGCCGTACTTATTACTTGGCCGTGATTGATGGATGGAGTCCCGTCTAGTCTTGCCTAGGCAAGACCAGTACATGGTTATTTAGCACACTACTGTTATGCTTTATATTGTCGATAATTGGTTGGAGACTAAGTTCTGTTCAGGTGAAGGGTTACAACCCCGATCCTTGTTTGGTTTACGGGTTGTAACTTGGCTACTGGAATAGTCCCTTAGTTGTCTTATCGTTTATCACCTTGTTTTCTCTAACCATGTCTTTATTTATCAATTATGTCTTTTGTGCTAATATGCTGGTTTTAGTTCTTAATTGAAGCCTCCCTTGTGGCACTTGTCTTTCTGGGGTCTGACCCAGCTAGTTTTGTATGGCTAGATTTCGGAGTAGCACCCAGGATCTTCCAGCCTTCCAACCAGATGGTGAATACTAGGCGCAACCCTGGCAACGAGTGGGTTTTATTTTGCTCTCCCACTCTATTGTAAATTATTCTTTTGAGGTGTTTAGCCATGAGCAAGTGTTAGCTCGTGTTGAATACTTATATTTCTTGTCTGCCTACGGGCTGTAACATGATTAACAAATTCTAGGGTTGATCATGTATGACTGAAACTCTTGCTAGTCCTCGTATGTTGTACGACTAGCTTCATGATCATCTATATGAAATGTATGGGACATCTTACTATTGATTATCTGATGGTCTAACATCTTGTAACTATTAGTGCTTGCTTGAGATTGAGACACTAGGCTTGTTCTTGACCATAAGAGAGTGATGACTTATAGATAAACCCTCATGCATCTATACAGCCGTGACCGTATATAGAGGTAGATTACACTTCTATATACGTAGCTGGCTGTGTCTGCCCTGCCTCCAGTATTCTGCCTTGTGGGGCATGACACGGTTTAAGTGGTGGCCCATGCATGGTCTTGTAAATCAAGATGTGTGAGGGTTTTACCGAATAGATGTCTCAATCAGCACTCGCCCTTGATCTCTACTCGTGTCTTCTAATCTTCCTGGAATCTTGACCTGATCAATGCTTACCTCCCTGATCTATCTTAGTCCTTCCTTATTGTCCCATATGTCATTGTTTTTCAGTGGCATTATTCCTGGTCCTACCGATCAGCCGGAGGAGCTCAACCAGTACCCCAGCAGTAACCTGGGGACCACGCCCAACACTCAGGAGCAACCTTTTGAGTCATGCGTTCCGGGGATCCAGAGCCCCCAGTTCAACCTCCAGCCTGCAGAACCTGATGATGGCAGCTTGGTGGGTCTCATCAGGACATTGCTTGCATCTCAAGATCGTCGGAGCGATGCCCTGCACCAGGCAGTAAAAGATGCCATGGCCAGTAGGTTACCAAGGGAACAATACGGTCAACAGCTTCAAGCGTCTGAACCCTCCCTTCTTCGACGGTAGTGAAGACGCTATTGTAGCAGATGCGTGGCTCCAGGACATCGAGATTATCTTGGATGCTGCCAAGACTCCAGGAAGAGTAGGTGGTCGTTGTGCGCCTGTAATTATTGGACTCAGCCCGCACCTAGTGGGCGATGTTAGCAGTTGGATTACCGATGCCTGTCCCATGGGCGACATTTATTGAGAAGTTCCAGACCAAGTACTTCAACGCAGTAGCTCGCTATGATCTGCAGACGAGATTCACTAATCTTAAGCAGATGGACAGGACGGTCGATGGATATGCGGCCGAGTTTTCTAGACTCAGTCGATTTGCTCCCAACTTGGTAGCAACCAAATTGGACCGAGCCCAGCAATTCCAGCAAGGGCTTCACCTAGAAATCATTATTTCAGTAGAGCAGTTTGAGCACCAGACGTTTGATGCCGTCTTGCGAGCAGCAAAGAGGCATGAGTATACCTCGTAGAGGATCGTAGACAGGACCGGAAGCAGGAAGAGGTCCCATGGGCAGATGAGTCTGTCCTCAGCACCAACTCCGGCAGCTAGGGCTTTGACTATTGGAGATCCCCGAAAAGGGCGGACTCAGTTTCATCGGTTCAGCACTCGACGCCGGCGTATCCTCAGCAACAGAAGCAGAAGCAGTCTTTAGCAATGGGCTGTACTGATTCTGGGAAGCCAGGGCCTGTAGTATCAGAGTGTCGCCGAGCGCAGGGATTGTGCTTGGCTTGTGGGGCACCGGATCACAAGATAGGGTCCTGTCCGAATAGAGCCAGTTCATCATCCTCGAACCTAACCAGTCCATCGGTTAGGGGGACCAGCCCCAGCACCAGTGCAGCAGCAGCAGTACCAGCCTCCGAGGCCATTGCCGCGTCAGGCACAAGCCTTCCAGCAGCAGAGACCCCAGTAGTATGCCCTGACCCAAGCTCAGATTCAGAACCGGCAGAGAGGTTTCTAGCAGGACGTCTTTCTTCTGCCTTATGCTTTTTAAATTCCTCGCTTGTATGAAATGATTGCTTGATTGGTTGCTAGTCGTAGATTTCTTGTGCCTTAGTATAGCTTGCCCCGACATCTCTAGCCTCTTAATTAAATTCCGAGGACAGAATTTTTTTAAGGTGGGTAGAGTTGTTACTCCCGTTTCCTATTATACATATTTTCATATACGTATACGAGATCTCTGACATTTATCAGGTGACCCGTAGTTGGACTTGACTTGGTTGCCTAGTCTAGGTTGGTTTTGACTTGGTTTGGTTTATTTTGGTTTGGCTTGGTTTGATTGGGCTTTTGGTTCATTATGAGAGAACCCTTCCCCTTTATAAACCCACTAACCCTTTCTCTCTCTTCATTACAAGAGCTTAGGCAAGTGCAACTTGCTTCATGGAGGAACTCTATTTTTGTTGTTCTATTGTCTTCCTCACGATATTCTAAGACACTTTAGTACTTAGCATTTTCAATTTCTATGGTTTATTTCTTGTAGATCTAAGTTGGTTGCATTTTCGGTTTTCTTGGATTTTGATCTACCAAATTTTATTATTTTCAAGTTTTGATTGTTCTATGTTGTAGGGAATTCAATTTTACCTAAAATGGACATTTGAAAAGTTAGATTTTGACTTGTTTTGAGGAAGTTATGGCCGAAATAAGATTTGAGCATTTTCTCTTTCATCTATGCTGAATTTGGCAGGGACGATGAATAGTGCCGCAGGAAAGCATAGTGCCGCATAGTACAGCCGGCCGCATAGTACAGCCTGTCGCATAGTGCAGCCTGCCGAATAGTACTGCAGCCGCAAGAATGAGTAGTGCCGCAGCCGCATAAATAGAGCCGCAGCTGCATGGAATGAATAGTACCGCAGCCGCATAGAATAATAGTGTCGCAGCCGCAGGAATGAATAGTGCCGCAGCCGAAAGAATAGTGCCGCAGCTGCATGAATAGTACCGCAGCCGCATGGAATAAATAGTACCGCAGCCGCATAAATAGTGTCGCAGCCGCAGGGAATGAATAGTGTCTATTTTGGCTGTTTTTGGCTGTTTTATGTCCTATTTGGCTGAATTGTGGCCAGAATTTCTCCTAACTCCTAACATGAAAGTTGTAGATCTTTTCCTTGGCTTCAAGAATATGTTACTAGCTATTTTTATGCAAGTTTCTCTCATTCATGATAATATAAGGATATGACACGATAGTGGCCCGTTAGGGCGCACTCTTAACAAGTAACTTGATATGATGATTCTTGATAGTGACCCGTCGTGGTGCACTCTTGACAAGTAACATGACATAATAGTGTCCCGTCGTAGTGCACTCTTGACAAGCAACCTTGGCATGATAATACATGACAGTGGCCCGTCGTGGCGCACTCTTAATAAGTAAACCTAACATGATAATCTCGATATGCTGTTGTGACGGCTATCTTGACTTGCTAAGAAACTCTTATCTTGACACTGTGGGTGTTTTTGCTTGTATAAGCTACATGTCTCGTCTTGCATCATGTCTAGGACATGAATTCCTGGTTACCACGGTCAGGAATTTATGTTGAATCAGACTTGGATAATGACTAGATTGATCATGTAGTTCATGAAGAGATTTTCCAGCTACAGGCAGTCCTGTTATCTGGGCGCTCTAATTGGACTTGTAGCCTGTCGTCGAGTAGGGCACAATTCTAGCACACTGTCATGTGTTGTGTAATGCCCCGCTCCGCATCGGTACATTATGATGAGTCGTTGACTCGAAGAGTTGCGTTGACCCGATGAGGTATCGGTACGAATCGATACAAGTGTTACGTTGGCCAAAGGTAAGCTTTGAGTCGGTTGGAATTTATGAATCGAATCAATGCAAAAGAAAAGTCCCGTCGAGCAAGTACTGATGTTAGTTGATTTGGTGTACAGGCTATGCTTCTACGCTGGACGATAAGAGGTAGTCATTTTGCCTTATGCAATGAAGTGTCCGCAAAACCAAATCGTGGCCTTGCAACGAATTGTGGCATAGGCGTGATAGGCCAAATCGACTGAGTAGTTCAAAGGAATGGCTAAGTCCGGGAGTTAGCTTTGCGATCGAGTCATGGAAGCGAGACGCTTCAATCGGCGAAACGACAAGGCGTATCGGCTTAAGGTGGGCGGGTTCTTGACTCTCTCTTCCTATTCCTTCACGTCTTAATAAAATATGTTATGGTATGCGTAAGATGTTATCGAATTAGCGAGCGTGGCTCGGCGATAAAAGGTTTGAGTATGTGTCGAACACTAAGATAGAATATTGAACAATCGAACAATTGAAGCGACGTGCATCAAGTGCACGAGTCGCGATAGGGCATGATGGTAGAACATTGAAAGACAACATCGAGATGTGCATCAGGTGCACGGCTCCGAGAACATTGAACTCTAGGCGTAGAACATTTATTATGATGCTGAGCGTGCCTTTGTGCACTTAAGCTACGAAAAGACTAAGTAAATACGGAAGTAGGCTATGCGAATAACATTATGAACGGGACGCGTGATTATGAGTACGAGACGACTAAGCCGTTGGGCGTCGTGCATCAATATGGATGTGTTGGGGCATAACGCCGACGGAGCTCCCCATATGAATGGTGGATTATGTTTATGGCACGGGAAACCGTTTATGTGCAAGACTATGTTTATGGAATACGAGATCGGTTGGTATGCTATATGGATTGTATAATATGGTACGTATTGTATGGTCAATGGACTCGGATGGCCCGTGCACGGGGACGGCTTCCCTCGAACGGTTACGCCGGGGCACCGGGACCGTTCGGCCTAGGAGGGAATTATGTGTGGTATTTATGGTGCACAATATTCGGACGGATTGCGACCGTCCAGTGCTGTGATAAGCTATGATATCCGTAAGTTTACGTTCCTTCGGATATTGGGCTAGCAACCCGTATCGAAGCGATCTTAGGCTTACACATATGAGATGCCAAGTCCATTACGGTGCGAAATACCGTGACCTTCATATAGTTAGGGCCGGTGGACTAAGATGAGAGCTGGGTGCAGGCGCAGGGCCTGCCACCCATTATGCATATATTTACGTTTATGATTGGTCGGTTGTACGAATCGTATGTTTGCTTATGTTAAGTTCTGACCACTGCAGGCTAAGGAAAATGGGACGGAGATGTGCACGAATCATTATGTTTATGTTTCAGATTATGTCTAATTGTATCTGCTGCAGGAATACGGTATGGGACACATTTATGATAATGTGCTATGTTTAAGTTTTGCCATGAAACTGATCCTAAGGCTAAATAGAAAGACCACAAATTAAGATGCATGCTCACTAAATGATTAAGTGTTTGGTTTGGGTGCGAGCGGGTCTTGATCAGTGCGAAGCGAGGACGAAAGCACTAATCCCCCACTAGTTTATGTGCAAGCTCAGATATGATCGGCTCGGGGTGGAGCTTGGCTTGGACGTGCCGAGGCATGGAGTCCTTGGCGTTCAAGAGAAGCTACCGCATATGCGTTCGGACTTGAGACATGGAGATGTTCGGCCGAAGACTACTTGGTGGCTATAAAGGGGCATAATGTATGGAACAATGTAATCCTTTGTGAGCTAGAGAGATCATGAGCGTTGTAGCCAATTGGCATAGTATGTTAGGCTATTCAGTGCCTTGTAACCTTCAGTTCATTATGAATAAAAGAGATTCTTATGTTTTACTTTGTTTCCTTCCGCTGCTTATGTTATCGATTTGAGATAGTTCTATGTGAACCTGTTATCTTGCCTTGCAGAAGCGCAACTCCAGGCTCGTGCGGCATCACACTCCAGCGAGAACGATGATTTGGGTTAAATCTAGCGAGGACGAGCGATTTTTCGGGTCGGGGCGTGACAAGTTGGTATCAGAGCGGTTCCATCCTTTGGACCGTGCGTGAATCTCTTTGACCCTCAGTTGCTTCGATATCGAAATTCAGTTGACTCTAAGTTGTTTCCGCAACCGCATGGCTCATGGATCTGCTCGACGCTAGAATGGATATTCCATACAATAAGTCTATATTAAGTGTATACGTTTGCCACAAGTATGTCATAACTATCACATGATATTCGGGTGCCATCGGAGAATGTTGGTTGCACGAAGTGCAACGGGTTATGGAATGTTGGTTGCACGAAGTGCAACGGGTTATGGAATGTTGGTCGCACGAAGTGCAACGAATATGGTAATGTTGGTTGCATGAAGTGCAACGATATGTGTGGTCGGTCGCACGAAGTGCGAGGAGCTATGTGTTGTTGGTCGCACGAAGTGCGAGGAAATATGTATTGTTGGTTGCACGAAGTACAACGGGTCGATATGTGAGATGATGCGTGTTATATGGCTATACGGATGGATAGCGATATGTTGTGTGAGACTGAGTAAAGACCTTAAGTATCGAGAATGAGTTGTTGTACGAGTTGCAACGAGCGGGATTGGAAAATCGTGGATGCGATAATAACGAGTCGAGTTAAGTAGACGAACGTGCATGTTGGCCATATGTCGCATTGAGCTTTGAATAAGTGAATGTTGTGGGCGTGATCGGTATGGTCGCCATGGTACGGTTAGATTGAATATATGTCAAACTTGAGCTAACGTTAGAGCTGGGATTGGAAGGATCGCCATACGGGATAGTTGATTGGAAGATAGACGTCGGACCTATGTGGAGTGTGAAGTCGAGTAATGACTCGAATCCGAGTGGTATATGCAATACCACTTGTGCGAGCAAGTGTAGCGAAGTATTGTGTCGATAACGATAGACTCGATCCTGAATGGTATATGGAATACCACTTAGCGATATCTATGTTAAGCCAGTTGGTGACTTGCGATAGATTTCGTCGAGACGATTATGTTATTACGATATGTTTGTCCTCAACGGACGGAGTAGTACCGAGACTCGGGTAGGGGTGACTTGATAGAAGTCGATGCTAGTATGCTTCGATGAATTGAGTTGAACGATTATGTGCGAAGTCATACTTATGGATGATACGTCGGGCGAAGATTCATTAAGCGTAAGTTGAACGATAGGCCGAGCATATGCGAAGGAATGCTACGTTGAGGAAATAGTCGACCCGGTCGAATTTACGTTGAATTAGTACGAAAGCTTCTTCGGAACGTGTTGGGTAGGTACGAAGAAATTGTGCGAACGAAATTTGGTTGGTGCGGTGAGTCGGTAGCACGATTTGGAAGTACGAGTTAGGGATATGGGAATGAATATGTGAATTGGAAATTGTGTCGCGATTATGGTAGTTATAACGGAATGAATCTTGATAAGTGCGAGACTTGATTCGTATTCGAGTTCGGATAATGGCAATGATTGCAACGGATTTGAGCTTATGAGAAAGGAAGATGTTCAAGTTATGCATATCGACGATGGTATTGAGGCGTATCAAAGACGATATGCAATAACTCGGGGATACTCTGATCGAATGAACGAAAATTATGTTGAGCATTGTTGTTGGATGAATAAAATGCAAGTTAAGTTGATGGCAGTTTGGATGATAACGGTAGGAATGCTTCGGAGAATTTATGAGTGAATGGATGTTGCTCGAAAGAAAACGGAAGTGATTGATTGCTTCGTAGATCACCACTATATTGACATTCTTGTCTTGAGCGAGCGCAACACCAGCCTCGCACATGCGTCACGTCAAATTAGGACGATCATTCCGCGAGAGCGCTGGTATGGTGATTCATCCAGCGGGGATGATCGAACTTGCGAGACGTGGCAAATTTGATATGGACTTGTGGTTTGATGCGAAGGCGAAATTGAGGATTGTGCGATATTGTCAACGGTAGTGCCTAAGTGACTCGAATAGTAACGGCACATCAGTTGTACGGAGATAGATAAATTACGGATTTGTAAAGTATGTCGGATTGGGTAAAGTCCCATAGAAAATATCGTGAATTGATTTGGCTCCGCGATAGGACATAGCATGGTTCATTGTAACTGTCCCTCGTTGATGATATTCAATTATCGAGCATAGTTTCGGGGCAGATGACCCTAGAAGACTTGACCGCCAAATCAAGTGAATGTTGAAGTCCCATAGGATGACCCTAAAGAAGTCGCGTAAGAAGGATAAGGAATGATCGAGTATATGTTAAGGAACGTGCCTAGTATAGTGATACGGTAAGGCGATTGCAAGAATTCTGCAATGCGCGAGAGTGACGGATAGTAGAACGACCCTAAGAGTTTTGTCGTAGATCGGTTGAGTAACGGTTAGGCTATGTACGTGTTGGGCGCACGATCGATGTTACGAAATGAACTAGTCGGGATTGATTCGAGAATTGAGTAAAGGATTCGTACTCGGTCGAGAGTAGGAGATTGACGTATCGTAAGAGACCTTGGGTCGGAAAGATTGTTGCCTTTGAGCATCGTAGACTCAAGTTGACCTCTTGTGTCGGAAAAGACTAAGCATGATGTCTGGATAAGTTACCTAGCGGGGGTAGCCCCAGAATCGATGCGCGGGTAGTTCGAAAACGTGGGTCGTGTTTGGATAGTTATGTGCGAGACTTAGTACGGATGGTTGGCAAAGAAAATAGAGACATGTGGACTTAGTCCATGTCGTTAAGGCCAAGCGTTATGGATGATTGGATGAAAGACTTGAGCTACGTGAGAGATAGGAAAACGGTTGGGCGAATAGGCGTTGCAGAGAATTGTTGTGATCGAATGCGTAATGACTTAATGCAATGCATGTGTTAGGTGACCGGCGAGAAACTTATGAGATCGAAGTTATGGTATAAATTAAGTTATGTGCAAGATATTGGAAGATGATCGCATGTTATGGGATACGCATACGTGGAGTATTTTGGGAATAGGCGCTAAGATATGACTAAGTCGAGTACGGACTGATTGGTGCTTGAGGATTTAAGTTGAGCCTGTTAGTTGTCCCGATATCCTACAACTAAGCTTAGCTGAAATGCATATATTAGTGGGACGCCTAAATATGTGTATAATCCAAACTAAGTTGTATGATTCAACGATGGTAGCACGAGATCGTGAAGCGATCTATGCGAGGCACTTGGATTAAGTGTTGGTTTCGGTTCGAGGACGAACCTGATTTTGAGTGGTATATTATGTAATGCTCCGCTCCGCATCGGTGCATTATGATGAGTCGTTGACTCGAAGAGTTACGTTGACCCGATGAGGTATCGGTACGAATCGATACAAGTGTTACGTTGGCCAAATGTCACGACCCGGTCCCAATTTCTTGGGTCGAATCGGATCATGCCCAGCCTGCCGTTGTTGAGACGGTGCAGTAAGCTGTTCAGTAGCAGGTAACCATACAACAACACTATATTTGTCACAACTCAAAATCCGAAAATTTAAAACTTTATTAAACTTTTACAATGAAATGAAAGATACAACTTAAACCATTTTCTACATACATCAAGAAGAAAAGAAAACTCTAGGCAAACGGCTCATCAGTCTCGAAATCCTCGTCTTCTAGTTGGGATCGCGGAACAAAGCCTCATCATGATACCTAAAATGTTGGGTCTCCAGTCAGGAGGGAGCAAAGTACAATTCATGCTAATTTAACAATTGAAATAATAATAGAATCATGCACTTTTAAACAATTTTGAAAATCAACTAAGCAGTTACAGTTTTAAAACAGTTACAGTTTCTGTGATGTGAATAGGCAATGAATATGACCGGCTTGGGTTGTACAGTTGTTCATATTGATACGATATGGCTTATCCCCGTGTGTATGAGGGGTAAGCTAACACAGTCAGTATACTATTTTGGATGTGGTACTCATTACACTACTCCCCAGTCCCCAATAGTTACAGTAGTTACAGTCAGTGCTCTCAGAGAGAGTTTCGTGTTGCATCGTGGTTTAAACTTGCATTAAAACGATTACTAAATAATTGTAAACTAACACAAAATGTACTTGCCTTTGTTTTATTGACTGGATTCGTTTGTTGATTCCGGGGTGATGCTAGTACAGTCCTCGAAACCCTACAATTGAGAATTGACTCAGATACCAGAGTTACCAATCTAGCTATGCTAGTTGAAATCTCTAATTACGTCCTAGTCCATTTTAATTCTTAAATTAACAAACACAGAAAACCCGATTATTTGGTGCGTTGATTTAATACGAGGGAAAAATGATCATTTTAACTTTGAATTTGGAAAACATCGTCGTCAGATTTTTAGAAAAACTCGTATTTTCTATAAATAAATATAAAAACTAATTTTCTTATTTTAGTGAGAAAACTCGTGATTTTTAATTATTAATAAACTTGTCAATTTTAGGTGAGAAATATTAATTAATTTTTTTATACGAAGATACTTTTTAATCATTTTAATCGTTAAATAATAAAACACGAAAAGCCAAAAAATGACAGGAAAACCTAAGCTATTACAGTTACATACCAGCCAGCTGGGCTTATGCCCATTACAATTTATTTACATAAATTGAAATAAGATAAGACTGACGTTAGTCCTAAACTAAAAATATTAAATAAAATTAAACAGAAATTAAATATAAAAATAAGGTAAATAGTAGAGTCTCAGATATGGTCCAATCCTCATCTTGGCTAATTGCCTCAACGTCCGGGCGGGGCCGGTTTCGTTTGCACTTAGCCGGGTCCATTGACCGATACGGTCGTCACCCAAAAATCAAATATCGAATAAATTCCGAAAATATTTTAAATTCATTTTGAAAATAAATTCAGGATTTACGAAAAAATCGGTCAGCATCTCCTCTGTTTTTGGTCAACCCAAAAACTGGGAAAATGGCCGATAATTCCTGCAAGTCCCAAACCAGGAAAAACCGCATTTTATATATAAAATATCCACAACCAATCCACAGAATAATCGGGACGACCCAAAATAATTTCGGAAGTCCGATTCCTATCCACAAATCACAGAACGTTCCCGGAAAGATCCGAAAATTAAAACACACCAAAAACCATTCCCGAAATATTTGGGAATCCAAAATAACTCACAGGACTTTTGAAAGTCCCGAAAATTACGACGTCGCTAAAACCAAATTCCCAAAGGGAATCGGGGACCATTTCATCATCGACCAATAATAATAAATAGCGGGACAGGGGTTATACCTCGGATTGCTCGGCTAGAGCTCTCAGATGATAAATAGAAAGAAAGAATAGTCCAGAACAGCGACAAATCCCCAAAATCAGCGCTGGAACCAGCGTCGTCGACGACGAACGCCGAAGAACTCAGAACTAGGGCACGGCAGGGATGCTGGCCAGAGAGGAACTGACCAGGGGCGTTGTCCCAAAGAGCAGCGGCGAAGGGGCGCCGGAATGACAGCGACCAGAGGGCCGTGAAGGGACAGGGCTGTGGTCGGGCGGAGATAACCGAAGAGGGCACGGTCGGCAGTGAGTGCGAAGGGGTGCTGTCACAGGGGCGGAGGCGCCGAAGGAACAGGAGGGGGGCTCGCCGCGAGGGTGGCCGCGAGAACAGGGCGCGGGGGGAGAGGGAAACGCCGGCGGGGTCGCCGGAGTCGGGGCCTGGCCGGGGGTCGCGCGGTCGGCGGAGCCTACGGGCTCGGCGGAGGAGCGGCGCGGCTGCGGTTGGGGGGAGCGGGTCTCCGTGGTCGGCCGGAGGGGCGGTCGACGGGGGCGGTGCTGTCGGCGGGAAGGCACGGATCGGCGGGAACACTGAAGGGGGCGCGGGTTGAGGGAGTTGGGGTGAGGGTTAGGTGGGAAAGGGGTTCTCTGGTGTGAGGGTTGAGAGTGAAGATGAAGAAGGGATTTGAGTAGTAAGAGAGAGAGAGATGAGAGTTTAGTCTCCTGTGAAGAAAAGAGTGGGGGTCGTTGAGTATTAAAGGGGAGAGTGGGGGTTACTCGAGTGAAATAAAGAGGGGAAGAGATAGAGTGAAGGGGAGAGATGGGAGGTGGGAGGTTATGAGAGTTAAGTGGGGAGTTATAAGAGAGGAATAGAGTTGAGGAGTTGTGGAGTATGGTGGGGGAAGTGGGAAAATAAAGAGGAGTGATGGAGAATTGTGTGGTCCAGAGGAGTTTAAGGGAGAGAGGGAGAATAGGAAGGGAGTTGGCTAAATCGTGAGTTGCTGGTCCTTCGGGACCAGCTCAATTTTTTTTTAATATAAACCAAGTCAACCAGATTTTAAAAGGATGGAATTGGGTTTGGCTCAGGCCTGGGTCTGGGTTCGGACTCGGGTCTGTGTCTGAACTCAAAAAGCTATGTTATTATTATTTTGAAATAATTTGCACCCAAATATATAATAATAATAATAATAATATAATAATAATTTTAGAAATACTAATATTTAATACCAAACATTAATAAATTACCAGACATGGGTTTCACAATCTTCCTCCTTAGAAAATTTCGTCCTCGAAATTTAAATACAGCAGGATAGGAGAATCAAACAGGTACGGGTACTACACCCGTAACTCAGGTCCAACAATAAGAATTTCTAAGGCAGTCGTGGATGAGACGATTTAGGGACAAGTTTCTTTTATGATATCATCCATGCAGAAAAATACAAAAGCGAACCAAAATACACGAGGTTGATCAGACCATATGCACCGGTCCTGATTAGACATTATTTTAGTGGGTGCACCCAATAAAATACCGTCATGATCAAGCTTGATAAAAAGATAGCTTACAAAACTAGGCTAATTTAGCAGCATCAGTCAAGTTTAAACGAAAAGATAAGAAGTAGGAGTTTAAGTGATGGCTCAAATTCTGATCTTCTTCTCACCTCTGACTACGCTTGCAACTGGTTCTCTGACACTGAAAGGTTGAGTCCAATCTTCAGCTCTGAATTATCCAATATGGGACTCGAATCCGGAATGTAGCGTCTGAGCTGTGATACGTAGAAGACGTTGCCCACTCTCAAGATTAGCTGGTAGAGCTAACGGTACGCTACTTCCAACTGCCTTAAAACTTCAAATGACCTGATGTACCTGGCTCAACTTTCCTGCTCTGCTAATACTGATCGTTCCTCTGGTAGGAGAAAATCTTCACAAAAGACGCTATCTTCTTTAAACTCCACTGATTGACGATGCTAACTTGGTAGTTGTTGTAAGGAAACTCTACCAATTCTAAATGATCTTCTCCAAGACCCTCCAATTTCAAAACACAAGATCTAACATATCTTCAAGCGTCTGGATTATCTTCTTTGATTGTTCGCCGGTTTGTACTCCATAAATCCAGTAGGGGTGCCTCTCGTACAATGCTGCCAACTTTCGGTAAATAAACTAACCTTGAAGGGAATAAAGTGTGCTGACTTAGTCAGTCGGTCCACTATAATCCAATTGGTGCCCTTCCCTCCTTAGAAACAAGGCAATCCTTACTCAAAGTTCATTGTTATATGCTTCTACTTCCACTCCAAATTGTCCAGCGGCTGCAACAAACTTGTTGTTCTTTGCTAAATTCCTCATGTTGACAAATTCACATCTAATCCCATACCTGGAATTGTCCTTCTTCATTCTATAGCACCAATCAATGGAGGCATATTCCGATACATCTTATTAGCTCCTGAATATATGGAATACTGCGACTGGTGATTTCTTTCATCAACTCGTTCCTCCGTTGTCAGCCGATACGCAAAGTCCCGTACCATTCTTCAGAGTTCCACTGCTGATCAATTTAGAAACCTCAAGTGTTCCTGCCAACACTTGATCTCTAAGCCTGCAAAGTGCCTCGTTTTGAAACTACGTCCTCTTGATTTGTCCATCAGCCTCGAACTTCATCAATACTGAATCAGCATCCCGCTCCGTCCTTCTATCTCCAAATAGTATAACCTCCAGTCCAAGCTTCTCGACGTCTTCTAGTAGGTGCCATTCCTTGGTTAAGAACATCGCCACTGGTATCGACCAAGTGTATCAGCGATCACATTAGCCCGACCCGGGTGGTATAGCGGGTCGATGTTGAAATCCTTCATTAGCTTCAGCCATCTTCTTTGTCTAACATTCAGCTCTTTCTGAGTGAAGACATATTTCAGACTTTTATAGTCCGTATATATTTTCACTCCCTTTCCATGAAAATCATGCTTCCATAGCTTCAAAGTAAAGATAATTGCAGCAAATTCCAAATTAGGTGGGATAATTCTTCTCATGAGTCTGTAATTGCCTAGATGTGTAAGCAATTACTTTCCCATGTTGTTGAAGAACGCAACCCAGTCCTTTCCAGAGGCATTACTGTAAATTGAGAAACCACCGGTTCCTGCGGGTAGCGCAAGGATTGGTGTAGTGGTAAGTCTCTTCTTCAGCTCCTCAATGCCGCCTGGCAAACTTTCGTCCAGATGAACTCTTCATTCTTCCAAGTGAACTTCGTCATCGGCTCAGCAATTTGGCAAATCCTTCACGAACTTCTGATAGTAGCCAGCCAAGTTCAAGAAACTTCCGAATTGAACTTGGGTATACCACTTTTCAACAGCAGCTATCTACCATCGAAATTTCTTCTCTTGACAACATGGCCAAAAATCACCTTGTCAAAGA
>JANAVB010020755.1:0-48336 GCA_029216955.1 Iris pallida
CGGCCGCCGCCGTCTTTCTTCTGCGCCATTGGAGCCGCCGATGGAGCCGATAGAGAGAGGGAGTAGACTAGGGGTTTACGTACGAAGCGGTCTGAGCTGAGATATTTGTGGTTCGGGTTAGGGTTTTGGAGTTGGGGGAAAGGAAGGACAAGAAGAGGAGGAGAAGGAGAAGACCAGAATAGGGGAGAGGAAAAATTTTGTTGAAGCGCGGGCTGTTCTCAGCATTTTGCCCAAAAAATTGAACTTAAAAATATTACAAGTTTGCCACCGCTCTAAACTATTAATAACGCTTTATTTTATAAACGTTATAAAAAGCTCAGAATTAGCCCAAGCCGTCATAGAAAAAAGGTATTTTTCAACTTAATAACGCTTATGTATCAGCTGTCATTAAAACTCCTTGTCGAGCGTCATTAAAAGGGTTTTTTGTAGTGTGTAAAATCATCTTAAAAACAAGAGTGCTTTACAATCTTTGAGAGAGGAGAGAGAGAGGATTAAGGACTATTGTGAAGGAGAGATTGCTTCGAATAATTTTTCGGCATCTCTTGTTCTTCGGAGTCTGCAATCAAAAATTTTCTTCTTTCAAGTGAGTTGTGGTGATCTGTGTTGGACCGAGAGGAGCTTGTAGAGGGTGTATTCTCTTTATTCCATTAGTGGAGGTTCTTCAGGATTGGACTCCGACCATCCCGTAGTTTTTTTCGCAAGGCTTTTTCACGTCAAAAATCTTTGTGTCTGCGATTGTGTTTGGCATTTTTGGTTTGTGTGCTTTTGCTCGGTTCTCTCGCAGGACTTTCTGGTTTGGGAGAACGATTTTTGCGCTTCGTTCCCAACAATATGCATGTCCATCTGCAGATGAAAACTAGTTGAGAAATGTAGTTCGACCCTAGAATCTAGAACACCTACATCTAGAACTTTCCTATGAAGAGGGGGTCTCGATCTCTAATGATGCTCTTCAATGTGGTCCAAGACTACATGTCATCACCATGAACTATGTGCCAACGAGGTAGTTCCACCATGTCCATAAGTAATGCTCCCCCACGGTCATCTCCTTCTTCTGTACGGTTAACACTGCTCCATGTCATTCAACTTGCAACTTTCAAATGTGATAGTTTGCTCACCCTGCACCAAGACTCCACCAGTGCCAATATTTGATGCTTTGGAATACACCTTAAAGGACTTGTAGTAATCCTACAAAGATGGGAATGGTTTCTCTGTCATGGCCTTCTTCAATGCATCAAATGCCTTTTCGCACTTGGAGGTCCAACTCCATGCTCGATCTTATAATGTCCCGCTCCCCGCAGTACATTATTTTGGTTTGTTGCCTCGAAAGGCCTGGTTGGACTTGGATTCATAAGAAGGAATCATTCAGAGATATATGTTATCGGTGTAATGCCCCGCTGCGAGCAGAGGCATTGTGTTAGGTTCTAGGTTTGAATATGTTTGTTGAATTTGAGTTGTACTATAATCGTAGGATTTTAACCGTGATACAGACTTGCTTAACTTGGTCAAATTGAATAGTTTATGGAGCATGGCTCGCTTGTATGATTTTACCAATTAATAAGATTGTGCATCACATCAAATAGTCTCTTTGAGGAATCGTTCAGTGTATGTTCGGTCGATACAGATTGGTTATTCATCATGGTGGCTGTTTTTGATCATTCTTTCCTTTACCTTCACACTTAATAAAATTGCTCATATTCTTTTTTTCTTTCTTTATATTTCTATGAGATTGTTTATGCTAAATGAAAAAGAATCATGATAAATAAGAGTAATCTGATTGTTGTTAAGTTGTTATATAGAGACATGGAATGTTGTCTATTGTTATAAAAGCATGGAATGTTTTACTGTTGTTGTAGACATATGGATTATTGTATGCTGTAAATGCTAAGAATTGGATCACTAAAGTGTAAACTGCTAGGTACATTTATGCATGAGATTTTTGTGGTAAAAGTTTCTTATGGAATGTGTTTTGGAATGGTTTGGGACTCCTTGCATTAATTGTTAGGATACATGAGAATATATGTGCCATAAGTTTGTACATACATTAATTGTTAAAACTGCAAGCAAATGACATTCGCATGCAACCGAACTATATGAAGGTCACTGCACCACAAGCCATCTTGGACTATTTTTGGTAAGACATTGATCCTTCACATACAGGTCGTGAGCCCTACTGAAGGTCCTGAATTAGCCGTATTACGATGCGCCCTAAGTTACTCAATTCTATAGGCAACTAAACAATTCACATCAATTTAACTATGCATAAGGCAATTATATCCTTTTAATACGATCCCAATTTTTGTTGTTGTCAATATCACGTAATTGAAATATCAATCCAACATTTTCAAGAGTTAATCCACCAATAAGGACAGATCCTCCAAACATAATAATTCTATTACCCAGCCAAGACTAGTCTACTTAAAAGAATTCACCAACCATTTACTTAATTCTCGGCTAAGTATAAAATCACCCTCAATTAATTTCCCACGGATCAATTTCAACCATACCAGATGGTCAAGGTAACTTCTGTTAAACCCCGATTCCGTAGAACCAAAAATTGCCACTAGGCGTGATGTCGTCTAAATCTAAATTGTATTTGTACAATACAAAAACAAAAATGATAGATAAAACAATCTCAGAATCAAAGTCGTTGTAGCGGAAAATAAGCAAAAAAGTTTATATACCATTGCTCTTAGTCTAAAATAATAACTCAACTTACAAGCAATGCGTCTTATTACATATGCTACATGATTTACAACTTACAAATACAATAGATTTACAATGTTTCATACATTATGTCATTTATAAACAAAAGATAACACCTTCTAGAAGAACAAGTTCAAGTTGCCAAACGAGCTCCAATGCCTCAGAACGTCCAGGTGACTCCCACACCTATGGATGAGGGGGGTCAGCAGATCAGAGAATGGTCTAGTGAGCGGTCTCAACCCGACTCATGACCTAAACCAACACGGTAGTCATATGAGAACATGTAATCATATTATGTGATCTTTCTACTTTCTAGTCGATTAACAATTCATAAACAAAAATGTGTCACTTGACACAGTGAATCTTGTCTAATGCTACCATCCTTCCCTGCAAATAATGTTTAACATTCATAATATTTAAATGTGTCAAAAGTGTGTCCCTATGTTAATTGTTAGAGTTCATAAAATTTAGATGCATTGTAAGTTTGCCCACGCAAACAACTTGTTAGGCCTGCAAATAGATAACATTAGAATGCAACCTAACTATCTGACGGTCATTGATGATACACCTTTTTGGACTATTCATGGTAAGATGACGATCCTTTTAGTACATGTAGTGAGCCATACTAAAAGTCTCTAATTATCTATGCTTGTACATCAACACCACTTATCTATATTCTTTCTAGGTTGAATCAGTTACGTGGTTGCAGATACCGTTCGAACAACTAAACCTTATGTATAAGTTGTTTATGACAATGCATAAATATGCAACTTAGCTATTTAAATATAACATGCACGATAACATAATCGTGAAATAACTATACAACACATTCATTTTGTATTTCCACATTCCTCGAGACATCGCTCATACTTCTATTCTTCCCAATCCAAGAATTTTTATACTTGTCTACTTCCCATGCAATCCAAGGTTCTCCACATCGGCGTCTTAAAGGTTTTAAACCTTTTTCCATAATTCGTTACTCTATAACAACAGTACAATATTTCATATTCTATATATGAATTTAATAATAACATTACACTATTTTATCTTCGTTCTTTTACTTAGCATTAACAGCCTTATAGAATATAAACAAAGACTAAGAAGAGTTCTTTTTATTAAAGTGAAAAGGTAAATGAGAGAATGATCAAAACCACCTATCATTTCAAGAATTAATTCTTTTGTCTCAATTATAAAGACTATAAATACTTTCTCTGCTTGAATTCAAGTCCAACTTGGCTCTTCAAGCCAACAAACCAACACAATTGTCATGTCCGAAAACTAGAATACTAAAGAGAGGGAGCGGACGTAGGCCATCTACGCTATACAAGTAAACTAGTATTTCATATAACGGTCACGACTGCCTAAAGAAATATGGGACCAAACTAGCATACTATTGACGTCAACCTAGGGGATGACAAATCCTATATCCTCAATCCATACAAACAAATAATGTCAAGAAAGATCACATATGAAAAGTTGTAAGGAGTCTAAAACGAATAGACATACATGACCATGAATCCAATATAAAAATTGTAATACTAACAAAGTATCGTATACGGTACTTGACCATATTATTAGCAGACGACTAGAATATACAATCACACCGTCAAATAAGGTGGGAATAGGCTTTCGAATACAAATCATTATTCACTCATCCCACAAAGTGCCAGTCAAACTCAAGTGACCCACCCTTGTGGTTATCGGGGGGAGGCATACGACCCTAGTTGGGTGGCAGAATATAAGTAGATCGAGCAACTAAAGCGTATTATTCCTTTCATTTATAAAAAAGGTGGGAGTTGGGGCTGTGGGCTCAAAATGCATGTAACGCAGCATGCACAAAGTTCCGTGCATAATGTAGGGTATCTAAAAAAAGTGTCAACGAAACTTCCTTTTTCTTCCTAAAAATCCAAATAGTGAACCACTCTTCTTTCTTCTAACCACTCTTCGCTATTATCTAACCATTAAAAAAGCGGTTAGGTTTCTTTTCCTTTTGCCGAGACTCAAAGTTTGGCCATGGCGCTCCGACGAAGTACTCACTGTCTTCCTATGAGTGTTGCCCTTCTTGGAGCTCCTCCGTGCTGACCGTCTCCAGACTAGAATCCACGCAGTGACCTCGCATCACCAGTCTTCATATCTGACCACCTCTTTTCTGCTCTCTGAGTAGAGTGGCCTCTACGCCAGTCATCTCCGATCGGATCCAGACTTCCACCGTCTTCCCTTTCTCCTTCAACGCCACCCCTGACTTATCGGAACATCCCTACAGGAGTCGACATTCCTTATTGATTGGCCAAACATTTCCTGCTTTCGATGATCGAGCAAGGTGAAGTCACCAGTAGTAGCATCCAGCGAAGTTCGTCTTGTTAGAAATTTTATTGTACCATGTCAATTCATGAGAGAAAAATAAATTAAATTGCAGAAGCGTACCTGAATCCATTGCTAGACTTGATGTATCTTGAAGCGAATGTCTCTTTATTGGGTTCGATCTTCCAACTTGCTACGACCCTTAATGACAAAGAAGCATCCGAATCCTTTGTCCCTCTCTTTCTGTTGATGGGGATGCAGAAGAGAAAAAGAAAAACCTCTCTTTTGGCGGCCGTATGAGTTGGAGACTATAACCCTAATGAACACATATATTTATATGTTTTGACATTTCTAATTTGGCCCCTCATCAAATTAGAATTATCTCCGGTATCTACACATTAATTCCATGACAATTATACCCTTAAGCCAATTTCCAAATAGACCACTTTAATTTGGCTTAATTATTTAGATAGCCTAAACACAATTAATTTTACATGTGTGGCCCCTTAATTATTGAATAATTCCAAAAATCTCCCACTGGACCACATATGTAACCTTATAATTGTGTTAACTTTAGTGAGCTCATAAATTGCTATCTTAATCCTTAGGATATATCCGGACAATCTCGTCCATTAACCATATCAACATAGGATCAAAGCGGCCTTCGTCACATATAGCGTAACTAAACCATCAATGGTCACATATACCAATAAAGCTAAACGACATAGATCAATCATGGATGCGTAGCATGGAAATTACACGCAATGTGATCAATACATGTCTATTTCCAACTGGTCCTCCTTAACTTTAATGAGATCAATACTTTAACATAATAAAAACCGAATGAACTGAATTTACATATATCTGATCAGATAAATATCCAAAATACTTTAATACATAAATGTGTCCAAAACCAAATAGCACCCAAATACATAAAATACAAACTCCCACTATATTGTCATATACTTGATTGAGATAACACCCATATGAGCAGTATGCTCATGAAAGACCCTGGGTGATAATGCTTTTGTGAGCGGATCCGCTAAAATGGAGTTTGTCATAATGTGCTATATGGACACTTTAACCATCCTGAATTTTTTCATTCACAACTAGAAACTTTATGTCAATATCCTTGACTTATACAAGTTTCTGTTGTTATTGGAATACATTACTGCTGATTTATTGTCACAACATAATTTAAGTGGTCTTTCAACACCGTACTGTAGGCGCAGCCTTGTGACAAAATTTCGCAACCATATTCCCTGAATAGATGCCCCACAGCATGTTATAAACCTTACTGCCATTGTGGAAGAAATTATGAGTGCATGTTTGACACTCATCCAAAATATATCTCCATTAGTCAGCATAACCTGATGTGGATCTCCTATTGTGTTGGCATCCAACAAATCGGAGTCGGAATACCTTATGATCTCCAGAATTATCCGATCTCCTACAAAGAGCATATAATTTCTTGTTCTCTATTAATTACTTAAGTAGTTTGGCTGCTACCCAATGATCCATCCATATTTGCTTAAATATCTGCCTAACATTCTAATATGTACGCAATATCCTGACACGTACATACTTGAGCATAAATTAGACTCCCTACAACTGATCATGAAGAAAAAATCTATTATATTTTCTTAATTTCAAGGCTATTCTTAGGGCACTGATTGAGACTGAACTTGTCTCCTTTAGCGACTGGGGTGTCACCTGGTTTGCATTCCTGCATGCCAAATATTTTAAACACTTTATTGATATAGCTCTTTTGTGATAATCCAAAAATACCTCGAGAATGATCTCGGTGTTTTTGAATTCCTAATACAAAAGAGGCGTCACCAAGATCTTTCATCTCAAAGTTATTTGATAGAAATTTCTTAGTGTCATGTAATATGCCTATATCATTTGTGGCAAGCAGTATGTCATCAACATACAAAATCAAAAAATTAATTTTACTCCCACTGAATTTGTGATACACACAATCTTCAACAATATTAACCTCAAAACCAAACGAGGTAACAACTTGGTGAAATTTATAGTACCACTGACGAGAAGCTTGCTTGAGTCCATAAATAGATTTTGTCAATTTGTAAACCATATTATTTGGATCTTTCGACACAAAATTTTCTGGCTGCACCATATAAATAGTTTCGTCAATGTTACCATTGAGAAACGTCATTTTGACATCCATTTGATGTAACTCAAGATCAAAATGTGCAACATGTGCTATGATTGTTTTAAAGCAGTTTTTCAAAGATACCGAAGAGAAAAATGTTAGAAAATTTTATTGTACCCTGTCGATTCATGAGATGAAGAACATAAATAAAATTACGGAAGCGTACCTGAATCCATTGCTAGGCTTGATGGATCTTGAAGCGATCGTCTCTTTATTGGATTCGATCTTCCAACTTGCTACGACCCTTAATGACAAAGGTGAATCCGAATCCTTTGTCCCTCTCTTTCTGTTGATGGGGATGCAGAAGAGAAAAAGAGAGAACCTTCTCTTTGGTGGCCGTATGAGTTGGGGACCATAACCCTAATGAATACACATATTTATATATGTGTTGATATTTCTAATTTGGCCCCTCATCAAATTAGAATTATCTCCGGTATCTACACATTAATTCCATGACAATTATACCCTTAAGCCAATTTCCAAATAGACCACTTTAATTTGGCTTAATTATTTAGATAGCCCAACACAATTAATTTTACATGTGTGGCCCATATTATTGAATAATTCCAACAATTTTCTACTGGGCCACATATGTAACCTTATAATTGTGTTAACCTTAGTGAGCTCATAAATTGCTATCTTAATTTTTAGGGTATATTCGGACAATCTCGTCCATTAACCATATCAACATAGGATCAAAGCGGCATTCGTCACATATAGCGTAACTAAACCATCAATGGTCACATATACCAATATAGCTAAATAATATAGATCAATCATGGATGCGTAGCATGGAAATTACATGCAATATGATCAATACATGTCTATTTTCAACTGGTCCTCCTTAACTTTAGTGAGATCAATACTTTAACATAATGAAAACAGAATGAACTAAATTTTCATATATCTGATCAGATAAATATCCAAAAAATACTTTAATACATAAATGTGTCCAAAATCAAATAGCACCCAAATACATAAAATACAAACTCCCACTAAACTGGTATATCATCAAATGAGATAACACCCATATGAGCAGTGTGCTCATGAAAGACCTTGGGTGGTAACCCTTTTGTGAGCGGATCCGCTAACATGGAGTTTGTTCCAATGTGCTCTATGGACACTTCACCATTCTGAATTCTCTCCTTCACAACTCGAAACTTTATGTCAATATGCTTTGACTTATACGAGCTCCTGTTGTTATTAGAATATAGTACTGCTGATTTATTGTCACAATATAACTTAAGTGGTCTTTCAATACCCTCCAGAATGTGCAGCCCAGTGACAAAATTTTGCAACCATATTCCATGATTAGATGCCTCAAAACATGCTATAAACTCTGCTGCCATAGTGGACGAAGCTATGAGTGTTTGTTTGACACTCTTCCAAGATATAGCTCCTCCAGCTAACATGTAAACATAACCTGACGTGGATCTCCTGCTGTCTTGGCATCCAGCAAAATCGGAGTCGGAATACCCTATGATCTCCAGCTGATCCGATCTCCTATAAGTGAGCATGTAATCCTTTGTTCTATGTAAGTATCTCATGACCCGTTTGGCTGCTTTCCAATGATCCATCCCAGGGTTACTTAAATATCTGTCTAGAATTCCAACTATGTACGCAATATCTGGACGCGTACATACCTGAGCATACATTAGACTCCCCACAGCTGATGAATAGGGGATCAATTGCATTTCCTTAATTTCAAGGCTATTTTTAGGGCATTGATTGAGACTGAACTTGTCTCCTTTAGCGACTGGGGTGTCACCTGGTTTGCATCTTTGCATGCCAAATCTTTTAAGCACTTTATCGATATAGCTCTTTTGTGATAATCCAAGAATACCTCGAGAACGATCTCGATGTATTTGAATTCCTAATACAAAAGAGGCGTCACCAAGATCTTTCATCTCAAAGTTATTTGATATAAATTTCTTAGTGTCATGCAATATGCCTATATCATTTGTGGCAAGCAGTATGTCATCAACATACAAAACCAAAAAAATAATTTTACTCCCACTGAATTTATGATACACACAATCTTCAACAACGTTAACCTCAAAACCAAACGAGGTAACAACTTGGTGAAATTTATAGTACCACTGACGAGAAGCTTGCTTGAGTCCATAAATGAATTTTGTCAATTTGCAAACCATATTCTTTGGATCTCCCGACACAAAGTTTTCTGGCTGCACCATATAAATAGTTTCGTCAATGTTACCATTGAGAAACGCCGTTTTGACATCCATTTGATGTAACTCAAGATCAAAATGTGCAACAAGTGCCATGATTGTTCTAAAAGAGTCTTTCAAAGAAACCGAAGAGAAAGTCTCTTTAAAATCAATCCCTTCCTTTTGAGTAAAGCCTTTAGCTACAAGACGTGCTTTATACTTATCCACATTACCCTTCGAATCCTTCTTGGTTTTAAATATCCATTTACAACCAATGGGCTTCACATCTTTTGGTAATGGGACAAGTTCACAAACTTTATTGTCTTGCATGGACTTATACTCCTCATTCATTGCATCAATCCACTTTTGAGAATTGGAACTTTTTATGGCCTGACAGAAGTTGATTAGATCATCTTCCAATATTCTATGGTCTTCCTCATGTTCCTGGAGAAATATAATAAAATCATCCGAAATTGTATTTCTCCTTTCTCTAGTGGACCGTCTTAATGGCATCAATTCTTGAGGTTGTTGAGTTTGTTCCTCAGGAACAACTGCCTCATCTTGAATGGGGGGTGCCTCTATGTTGTCTTGTTGAGGTAGCTCAACATCGACTTGTAGAGGTAAATCAATATTGTCTTGTTGAGGTTCCGGATTCACTTCTTGATCAATGACAGGTACAGAAACCGGCACATCTCAAAAGTGATAGTAGGGATCGTAACCGATTCCTCCTCAAATACAATGTCCCTAACTTTATTTCTTCCCCCAAACTCAACATCCTCAAAAATATAGCATTTCCCGGCTCAAAAATTGTCCTTTTTGTGGGATCGTAAAATTTATAACCCCTTGATCACTCCGCATAGCCAATAAAGTAGCTGCTTACAGTTTTGGGGTCCAATTTCTTTTCATATGGCCTATAAGGCCTTGCCTCAGCTGGACAACCCCAAATATGTAAATGCTTCAAACTAGGTTTTCTGTCTGTCCAAAGCTTATAAGGTGTTTTTGCAGCCGCTTTAGTTGGCACTCTATTCAGAATGTAAGCTGCCGTTTTAAGTGCTTCACCCCAGAGTGACTCTGGTAAGGTAGAATGACTAATCATACTCCTCACCATATCCTTAAGAGTCCTATTTCGTCTTTCAGCTACACCATTCATGCTAGGTGATCCTGGCATGGTGTACTGTGGGACGATTCCACATTCCTCTAGGAATTTAGCAAACGGTCCTGGACGTTGTTCACCTGATCCATCAGATCTACCGTAGTATTCTCCACCACGGTCAGACCTGACGACTTTTATTCTTCTGTTGAGTTGGTTCTCAACTTCAGCTTTAAATGATTTGAATATGTCCAAAGAATATAATTTCTCATGAATGAGATATAGGTAGCCGTATCTAGAATAGTCGTCTATGAATGATATAGAATATTCTTGACCATTCCAAGAAGTCGAAGGGAATGGTCCACAAATATCAGTATGAGTCAATTCTAAGACTTCTGTAGACCTATTGGCACCTAATCTTTTTGTTTTGGTCTATTTTCCCTTTACACATTCAACACAGACATTCAAGTCTGTGAAATCAAGGGAATCTAAAATCCTATCAGACACAAGTTGTTCAACTCTATTTCTAGAGATGTGACCTAATCGCTTGTGCCATAATGAGGCTGAATTTTTATTATTAATTTTGCGTTTAGTACCACGTGACTCCACATGCAAGGTTTCATTGTAAGATGCAATAGTTTTAAGTGAATATAGGTTATCATAAACATTAAGGAAACCATTACCAACAATATTTGAATTTAAAGATAGACTAAACTTATTGTTTCCAAATGAACAATGGTAACCAGATTTGTCCAGTAAGGAAACTGAAACTAAATTCCGTCTAAAAGACGGTACAATAAAAGTGTCTATCAAATCCAAATAATAACCGGTTCCCAATAATAACCTAAAATATCCTATTGCTTCCACTTCTACCGACTTGCCGTCACCCACATAGATGTATCTTTCACCATTAATTGGCTTTCGGTAGCTCAGACAGCCTTGTTTAGAAACACTAATGTAGGTAGTAGCACCAGAATCTAACCACCATGTGTTTCTAGGTACTGAAGCTAAATTAACCTCAGAACAGACCTAATTGAGAAATGTACTTTTCCTTATGTGTCCTAACTTGTTACAAAAGAAACAACCCTTAGTTTTATATTGTTGTTTCTTTTGAGCTAGGACCTCAGCAGCTTCTGTATTTCTTTTCTTTTTGCCCTTAAAATTTATCCCATTAAGCATGGAAATTGAATTCGTATTGGCGGATATTATAGCAACATTAACTGAAAAGAGAACAAAAATAAATAAACAAATATGCTCTAATTAATAACCAAAGAATAAAAGATAGTCAAACAAATTCAAATAATGGTGAACCCCATCTCAAGATACCTAGTGCATCATTAATATCAGGTCTTTGGACAGTGATACTAACTGCAAGTGGTACTCTTGGTGTAGTGATCAAACGTTGACAATAAGTCATGTCAAATAATAAGCCTATCTTTGGATCGGGTTATTATTCACATGTAAACCGTATAATTGTCACACATTTATCACCACAAGTATGTGTGTAATTCGGCCAAGTATTAACCTTCCTTTGGGCCGACTAATACCCGTATGAATATACACACACAAACATCCGATATCCCTCATAGGCTATCAACGCAAGGGAGGTCACTTTGGCGACATCTTGTTTCAATGAGCCTACTTAGAATATTAGACAACTATTGCTAGTCACAAAAGGTACCAAAATTTTTGAATGTTGACTAAATTTTACAAAATTGAATCATGTCCAAAACTTTATGTACATGTATATTTAAAAAATGTAAATAATCAATAATCGACAGATTAGATTCCACTGAATATCATGCATCAAAAGATTATATCAAATAATCTATAAAGATTACACCAAAATTTATCTGCTACATAATAAGCAAGTGAATCTTTTGAATAACTTAAAAAAAAAAAATTTTGAGTGCTGGAATATATTAAAAAAAAGAGATAATCTATTGACCAAATATATGCATCAAAATATTATATATATATATATATATATATATATATATATATATATATATATATATATATATATATATATATATATTTAATTTATATATATATATATATATATCAAATAAGATATACTGTTGCATATACTAAAAGCAACCGAGCATGCATTACACACCACCATCGAGCATAAAAGAATAGATAATGCTAAAAGTATATATATCAAATAAGATATACTGTTGCATATACTAAAAGCAACCGAGCATCCAACATGCTAGGTCATGGTTAAAATCTCACATTAATAATCCATCCTTAACATCTTGCTTTCTTTCTTTCTTCCTTAGCACATCAAATCTTGCATATGGAACCAAAGCAAGTACCGCAGAACTTGTGAAGAAATCATGACGTAACCAATGGGGGCAGTTCGGCTTGGACAGGGAGCCGGAAAATGTTCTAATTAAAGAAGCCGCCATATCTTAACTCATAAATCATAAACCATAAGCCATTGGGAAGTCATGCAGAAACAATCGAAACCCTAATTTAAATTAAATCTAACGATTTAGGGTTTCTAAACAACAACAAAAATTAAATTTGAAACTTCGAACTCATAAATCAAACAGGGAGGCTCTGATACCACTTGTTAGAAATTTTATTGTACCCTGTCGATTCATGAGATGAAGAACATAAATAAAATTGCGGAAGCGTACCTGAATCCATTGCTAGGCTTGATGGATCTTGAAGCGATCGTCTCTTTATTGGGTTCGATCTTCCAACTTGCTACGACCCTTAATGACAAAGGTGAATCCGAATCCTTTGTCCCTCTCTTTCTGTTGATGGGGATGCAGAAGAGAAAAAGAGAGAACCTTCTCTTTGGTGGCCATATGAGTTGGGGACCATAACCCTAATGAATACACATATTTATATATGTGTTGATATTTCTAATTTGGCCCCTCATCAAATTAGAATTATCTCCGGTATCTACACATTAATTCCATGACAATTATACCCTTAAGCCAATTTCCAAATAGACCACTTTAATTTGGCTTAATTATTTAGATAGCCCAACACAATTAATTTTACATGTGTGGCCCATATTATTGAATAATTCCAATAAAAAACTCTTTAAAATAAATCCCAAAATTTTGAGTAAAGTCACTAGTTATAAGACATACTTTATACTTCTCCACATGATCCTTCGAATCCTTCTTGGTTCTAAATGTCCATTTGCAACCAATGGATTTCATACCTTTTGGTAATGGGACAAGTTTTAAAACTTTATTGTCTTGCATGAACTTATACTCCTTATTTATTGTATCAATCCACTTTGAGAACTGGAACTTTTCATGACAAGACGAAAGTTGATTAGATCATCTTCTAGTATCCACAGTCTTCCTCACGTTCCTAGAGAAATATGACAATATTATCCAAAATTATATTTCTCCTTTCTCTGGTGGACCATCTTAATATTACCGGTTCTTGAGGTTGTTGAGTTTGTTCCTTAGGAATAATTACCTTATCTTGAATGGGGTGCCGCTACGTTGTCGTTGTTAAGGTATCTCAACAACTTATAGAGGTTATTCGACATTGTCTTATTGAGACTCCGAATTCACTTCTTGATCATGACAGGTATAGAATCCTGCACATCGTCAAAAGTGATAGTAGGAATCGTAATTGATTCCTTCTCAAAGACAATGATCCCCACTTTATTTCTCCCCCAAACTCAATATCCTCAAAAAATATTACACTTCTCGTCTCAAAAAAAATAAAAATTAGTGTGGAATTGTATAATTATCAACCCCTTGATCTGTAGCATAACCAATAAAGTAGCTGCTTATAATTTAACTTTGGTCTGTCTTTCCATTACACATTCAATATAAACATTAAAGTCTATAAAGTCAATAGAATCCAAATCTCATCAGACACAAATCGTTCAACTCTATTTCTAGAGAAGTGACCTAATGCTTATGTCATAATGAGGCTAAAAAATATTGTTAATTTTGCGTTTAGTACCACATGACTTCACTTGCAAGGTTTCATTATAAGATAAAATAGTTTCAACTGAATATAGGTTATCATAAACCTTAAGGGAACCATTACCAATAATATTTAAATTTAAAGATAGACTAAACTTATTGTTTCTAAATGAACAATGATAACCAGATTTATCCATTAAGGAAACTGAAACTAAATTTCGTCTAAAAGACGATACAATAAAAGTGTCTATCAAATCCAAATAATAATCGGTTCCTAAAAATAACCTAAAATGTCATATTGCTTTCACTTATATCGAATTTCCGTCACCCACATAGATGTATCTTTCACCATCAATTGACTTTCGGTAACTCAGGCAACCTTGCCTAGAACATTAATGTGGGTAGTCCCACCAGAATCTAACTACCATGAGTTTTTTGGTACTAAATCTAAATTAACCTCAGAACAGATCAAATTTAGAAATGTACTTTTCTTTATACACCATGCATGGTACTTTGTACATTTCTTCCTTATGTGTCATGTCTTATTACAAAAGAACAACCCTTAGTTTTATATTGTTGTTTCTTTTGATCTGGACCCTTAGCAGCTACTGTATTCATTTCTTTTTGCCCTTAAAATTTATCCCATTAAACATGAAAATTAAATATTGGCAGATATTTTAACAACATTAACTGTAAAGAGAACAAAGCAACAAAAAACAAACATGCTCTAACAAATAACCAAAGCGCAAAATATAGTCAAACAAATTCAAATAATGGTGAACCCCATCTCAAGATACCTAGTACATCATTAATATCAAGTCTTTGGACAGTAATATTAACTGCAAGTGGTATTCTTGGTGTAGTGATCAAACGTTGACAATAAGTCATGTTAAATAATAAGTCTATCTTTGGATCAGGTTATTATTCACATGTAAATCGTATAATTGTCACACATTTATCACCACAAGTATTTGTGCAATTCGGTCAAGTATCAACCTTCCTTTGGGTCGGCTAATACTCGCATGAATTTACACACACAAACATCTAACATCCCTCGTAGACCATCTACGCAAGAGAGGTCACTTTGGCGACATCTTGTTTCAATGGGTCTATTTAGAATATTAGACGACTATTGTTAGTCACAAAAGGCACAAAAAAAAATTTGAATGTTGACTAAATTTTACAAAACCGAATCATGTCCAAAATTTTATGTACATGCATAATTAAAATATTACAACTCAAATAAGATAATCACAAGCATGTGAATCTCTTTACATGATTCATACAAATATTCTTAATTTGACTAAACTGAGCATTGTCAACATAATAAAATTTACGTAATATTTTACTGAAGATATGGACCAATAGATTGTTTCAAATAACCCATAAAGATTATATTAAAATAATCTGCTGAAGATATGTACGTCAATATATTACATCAAATATATGACTTAGAACATAAATTTATTGAAAACTAAATTTATGCCAAACATAAAATTGTCTATATTTGATTCCAATTTGTCCTCCAATGATCAACTTAGATTGAAAAACACTCTAAATTGAGTAACACCAAATATCTATCAGCATGAGTAATTGGAATCTAACCGACATTCCATATTATCACATGTCCAGCAATAAGCATATTCATGCATATTTAATATAATAAAAAATTTATACCGTCATCATCACATGTCTCCATATCTTATTGAGAGATCATTACTGTACATAAATTATTCTAGGTTTAATAGATTCAGCATCAACCATAACGAAAAGATCAAGATTAACTCTTTACTAACTAAAACTTCAGATGATTGGATTAAGTTGCTAGAAAGTGCATTACAAATTCCAATACAAATGGTTTCTTTAATATATAAAAAATTCGATTTTCCATCATATCGGAAGTTCAAAAGTTGACATATAAAATCCTACAATCTTATTAAGAACATCACAGCAAGTGATCCTTATACAAATAAATCACCACAATCGAAACAACAATGATTCCAAAGAAAAACCACAAAATCCAAAGTAACCCAAAGAATCGGATTTACTTGTAGGTTGATAGAGATGGAAAGGAGCCTATAATTATGATACACGAATAGTTGAATTCTTTCGACAAGAATTCAACAAAAAAAAAGCATCTACAAAATCGATTGGCCATATTCAACTAGACGTAATAATCTCTCTCAACAGTATCATGCATCCATAGATTCTCCACTATTTTTAACGATTTAAAGAATCAAACTCAGAGAATCTTAAACTAATTTAATCAACTGATTATATTTTTTTTAAAAACGAACCCCTAAATTAAATTAGGTTCCTGAACAACAACAACAACAACAAAAAATTGATTCTGAAACTTCGATCTCATAAATCAAACAAGGATGCTCTGATACCACTTGTTAGAAATTTTATTGTACACTGTCGATTCATGAGATGAAGAACATAAATTAAATTGCGGAAGCGTACCTGAATCCATTGCTAGACTTGATGGATTTTGAAGCGAACGTCTCTTTATTGGGTTCAATCTTCCAACTTGCTACGACCTTAATGACAAAGAAGCATCCTAATCCTTTGTCCCTCTCTTTCTGTTGATGGGGATGCAGAAGAGAAAAAGAGAAAACCTCTCTTTTGGTGGCCGTATGAGTTGGGGACCATAACCCTAATGAACACATATATTTATATGTTTTGACATTTCTAATTTGGTCCCTCATCAAATTAGAATTATCTCCGGTATATACACATTAATTCTATGACAATTATACCCTTAAGCCAATTTTCAAATAGACCACTTTAATTTGGCTTAATTATTTAGATAGCCTAAACACAATTAATTTTACATGTATGGCCCCTTAATTATTGAATAATTCCAATACGTCTCTGATTAGATTATCTTTCGACGAGAGGTCGCTCTCCTCGGCCAGAGGGACCGACAATTCGGGTCATCTTCGATGTCGCAGTCAGGCATCCGGACTAGGGCATCCGTCCCGGGGCTCCGATCCGTTCTTCGAGTATTTTTTTCCAGCCGCCTTCCCTTTCATCTTTGGCGCTGCACTTACCGCCTCGACTTCGCCGGTGACAATCGTATATTTTCTCTTCCTTTCGATCGATCTCTTGATATAGTTCCAAATTCTCTTTCGATCGTTGGTATTGATCGACTTAATCTATTTCGTTTGCTTCATATATCCCTGGTGATACTTTGACAACGACGAGGTTTTGTTTCTACTAGAAGACGTCTACGAATCGGTTGATCTTGATGACATGACACTTGAATTCTTCGGCTATGCGTTGAGCAATATTGAGCTCCAACCGTGTCCACGTACGAGTCAGATTCTGAGAGGGGACTGTGGTTTAGATGAATTCTCGGTTGAGCATGCTGATCCACCAAGGAAAAAAAGAAAATAAATCAGAATATTATAACAGGCTGGTCGCTAGGTGGTTACATGAGAATTTAGAATATATTTAGGCTAGGCTTAACACAGTACATCTATTTTATTCAAATTAAATCTGGTTAAGATAATAATTAGAATAATAAATAAATTAGTTAGTTAAAAATGAAAAAGTAGTTGGTTAGAAATCAAGAAGAGGTTATGAATCAAGAATTTATTAGAGAGCAAGAAATTCTAGATGTCCTATAGTAATTAAGCGAAAAAAGTTGAACATAAGTTGGAATAATTAAGGATTTAGTTTAATCTATGAATATCTATTTTGACCTAGAGTCTAAATGTCCTGTTATCTTCTTAGGTGGATAGTGCAACCTCTACTAATTGGATTAAGGCAAGTATAAACGCTCTCTTTACTTTACGATATTGCATTCATATAACTGTGCACTGTTACGTATCACGTGTCCTTACTTGTGTCTTACTTGTTGAGGCGTGTCGGGAGGGAGAATACTAATATAATATATAGTTTACCTTGTCCTGGACAACTCATAACTAGGGGTGGGCATGGGTCGGGTCGGGCCGGGCCCAAATATTATGGACCCGGACCGGACCCGTTAATTGGCGGGGCGGGACGGGTCTAAAAAATATTGGAATCGGAACAGGCTCGACCCATTCGAAACATGTCCAAACCGGGCCGACCCGCGGGTCCAAACGGTTCCAAAATAATTTCAAAAAATTCTAGAATAGTAAACATTTACATATGTTCTATTATCTATAAGAACAAAATAAGTCTTATGTCTTCCCAAATTTCTATAATTTGTTTACTAAACAATAACTTGTTCTATTATCTATAAACTATAATAGCAAAAAAATCCAAAATTGATAAAAACAAAAATACATACCCCTAGAAACGGGTCGGTCCGGGGTCCGTTTATTTTGAAAATAGGACCCGCCTTAGTGTCACACGACCCGTCCCGTCCCGTTTAAATTCTAAAATTTAGGAACCGGCTTGTTTGGACATTTTACGGTTCGGACCAGGTCAGAGCCGCGGGTCTTGGAACCGTATGCCCACCCCTACTTGTAATTGCTAACCATCGTCAGATGTTTCTTATGTCCAAACTTGCGTGAATGTTGGCCATCATTTATAATGCACCTTATCCCTGTTCAGCCTCTACATGCTCGATTAATGTTCTAATTGCACTTACCACACGTAGTTAGTACATGTTAACTTAGGTATTTACGATACTTTACTTGTTCATTTAGTTTATTATTTACTTGTATTTAATAAGTGATATTGATTACTAGTTTTCAAGATGTATTGTACTTTAGTACTGCATCCTGACTAAATAGTTGACAACCAGGTAACGACGTGGAGATGGCACTTTAGATCAGATGAGTATACTTGGAGGATTTAGAGATTATAATAGACTTTTGATGTTTCAGATGTATAATATAAGATGTATCAGATGTGCAGTATTGATGTGTGGTTATTTACCTGATTTGACTTCGAAGATTGGACACGTATAATGTACTACAAAAAACATGATAGTGGATTGTGATGATTGTTGTGTGTGTGTGTGTGATTGTGATTGGATATTTTCTCGTATCTAGTAATGTGATGAGTAAATTGACTATATTGTAATTGGGAGATTCATGAGGTATAGACAACGCACTACCGCCGATGCCGCAGCGTAGGCTGGACACGCTCATGACTCGTATCCAATAAATCAGGCACAAGTTATGACACATTTTTATGCTGGCCCATGCAGACTAGAGTGTTATTGGGATCCAGCAAGAATAGGAATACTCATCACATCCTAGACCGTTCTTGTTTGCATAATTCTTATAACTAATTAATTTATTTAAATTCACGCATCTCCTGGATTCTTCTTCTTCTCCTTCTATTCTAGAGAATGGTTAAAGGGAATAGTGAGATGTGAAGCCATAATTCTAACCTTGCAGCTTTCGAGGGATCTTTCTTATTATTTTAGAATTTTTTTCATCACTCAATTAAGTCTTAATCACACTAAGTTCAAACCTCATCCATCATTGAAATTAATCATATGTTTATCTAAATATAGAAATTTCCTTCCACTTGTATTTATTACATCCATCCTTCAAATCTCACCGTATTGGTCATCTTTCTTGTAAATGTGTCAGTTTATGGTCTTGTTATAAGTGTCATAGGGATGGGTTGTAAACTTAGTAGAAAGTCGGCATTGGAAATACCAATCCAAAACATATCCAAAGAACCCACTGTTTGAAACTGGGATCAGACTAGTATCTTCAACCAAAATCTTCTTACCGGTATATTGGTGGTATACTGGTCAAAACCAATTTTCAAACAGAACTTTTGCATGGGCCTGAAACCATCAGACCGGTATACAGAGATATACCGTTTGGGCAGATTTTTGGTGCATTAAATGCATCCAACGATTAGAAAACTAGGCGTTGCTATACAGAGCGGTATACCCGGTATATCGCCTACACAACTTTAGTGCATTAGTTGTCACCCTTTTGATGGATGCTATTTATTATTTTTTGTGAGCCTCATTCATAATGGTCTCCTTGAGCCATAAAGTTTTTCAACCACCAAAAACCCAAAGCTCCAATACACCTAGCCTTCATTGCCGACTACCATTGTGCTAGAGTCTTAATGAGTTGTAAGTTTCGGTCTTCAAGTGTTTAGAAGATCAATTATGTCATCTTATGTTTGAAGTAGTTGAGCTCTTTGGATCAAAGCTCAAGTGTAAGATGTTGACAAGTCTTCGGATCAAAGCTCGTGTTGTATGCTATTTATTCAATAGTGGATTAAAGTGGGATAAAGTTCCGAGACTGAATTGTCTTCGTGAAGGAGATCAGAATACATCAAGTGTTTGATCTCTTGCACTTATTTAAAATGCTCTTTGTATAATTCATTATTTGCGTCAATTTTTATAAAACCCTATTCACCCCCCTTCTAGGGTTACTTACAAAACATATGTTTGTTCGACCACCTCCTCGTCGAGCTCACTGCATGGCTGCCCCTCTGGTTGGAGAGGAGAAGCTCTGCCACACCCCCAGCTTAAAACCATGCAAAAAAAACCTAGTAGGAAAATTCTATAACAAAACCCTTGTTTTCTTATTATTTGCAAAAACATATATAAAGATTAATTTTTTTAAAAGATTATATATATATGGTTTTATAAAACCCTATTCACCCTCCTTTTAGGGACTAGGGTTACTTACAAAACATATGTTTACTATTGTTTCTAAACCATATATGGTTTTATAATCTATTTGTTTACTATTGTTTCTAAACCATCTATTTACCATTTAATTAATGAATTTCTATTCATTTGGATGGAAACTAGTTTCCGCTTTAACGCCGGGTGCTACAAATTCATAATAGACTTTATTTTGCCGAACATGTAAATAAATACAAACTAGCACTATTTTTCATTAATTTCAATTTTTTTCATTGATTCTTCTTTCACTAAATACACCGTGTTTGACAAATAGAAAGTTTTGGAAATTTAAAAGCATAATTTCTTTGATTTCGAGTATCCATAAGAAAATTACAAAAAATGAGCTTCTAATTATAAATTCCCTTGTTTATATTCTATTTTATTTTTGCTACAAATTCATAGTGATTGGTTCAACAATTTCTCAACCTATTTTATTTTTGCTAAACAAACAAGTAAAAAAAAAATCAGCAAAAAAATCTATAAATAATGGTATTCGAAATGGCGGGTATAGCTCATCACTCGTTTACTAGGCCCAAGCCTTGTTAGCAATCATCCGAATAAAACTCGTATTATACGCGAATTTTTTCGTATCTTTCATAAACGTATAATACTTGCGTACTTTTGACAGATCCAAATCAGTACGTAACTTTTAAGCATGTGAAGTTTTAAACGTGTTCTGTATAAATTATTGAACAATTTGGCACAAAAAAACATGCTAGAAACCTGTTTAATTAACCAAATTTGACAACATATTTAAGAATGTGAAGTTTCTAACCTCAATATTTCTGTTTTTGAATATTTGACCGAATTTTTGAACGTATTTTATTTACACTGAGCCGATTTATACTCGTACTTTTGCCGTATCGAATTTTTTCCGTTTGCCGAATTGCTAACAACGGGCTAACAACGGGCCCAAGTCCAGGCCTAACCCGAAATGTCTGCAGAGGATAAGTAGAAGCAAATATGTAGGGCAACACACAACAAAAAAAAAAATCGTTGGGAATGTAGTGATATGTTGGGACCCCCTCTCCCCCCTCCTCACCCCCGCCCCCTCTCCCCCACCCCCTCACTCCCACCGCCACCCCTAACCCTCTTCATGTTCTCCATCACCAAAAGACTGTTCTCGTAAGTGCTCAGATCATGCCGTAGGTATATACCCACTATTCCTCCTTTCCATCTCTTATTTTATCACTTCTGTAATCATTTATTTGCAAGAAGATGTTGTTGGTTGGTTGATATCATCTTAGTGGAATTTTCCTTTCCAATCGATGCACAAAAATATTTTGCATTCTATTTTTGGGTGATTCTTTAAGCAACTTGTATGCAAAAAGTGGTAGGAGCGCTTGGATGATGTTGACGTTTTCCTTCCCAATCGGTGTTCATAATGATTTGCATGTCATTTTCGGAAAACGAAAATTACTCTTTAGGTTGATGGTCAACCTTGGAGCCCCAATTTAGATCCTCAGTGGTAACTTCTAATTTTGGGGTTGCCCGACATTAGTAACTTGATGCAATGTCGATTTACTATTATCTAAATCTACTCGGATTTGGTTTAATCTAAACCTTTTCGGGTTACATTTAATCTAAATACATGTATTAAATTTATTCAGGTATAAATAGAGGGTGCATATTAGAGTTATGGGATATAGAAAATAGAGAAAAGGATTTGAAGTTGCAACCGTAAGGTGGATTCAGATGTTTGAGAACTTTTGCCTTGTAAGCCTATTCTAATATAATAAACGAAGTTTTGCAGTTTAGATGTGGAGGTAGGCACTTGTTGAACCACACTACATACTTCGATAAGACGATCATTAAATTCTTTGCACTGACGTAAAATTGGAACATGAAGACAAGACACATCTACTTCTCACGTCGATATTAAGGTACTCTTCCAATGGAAAATAATACTTTATGTAAATCATTAGATTGACTCTTTAAATAAAATTATGTTTGATTGTATGATAAGTATTTCCATCGATATTAGGTATATTTTGAATTTGAAGAAATATTTGGTACCATTAGCACTTGATCCTTCAGGTTGTACATTATTGTTGGCATATAGTCAGGGCCGGCCTAGGAAAAAGCCATACAAGATTTCGTGCTTGGGCAACGTGATCCCAATAAACGTCGGGGTCGCGGGTGACCCTCCAGGATCGGCCTACAATTAGGGTCAAGGGGCATCCTAAACTAGGTCCGGATAGGGCAACCCAACCCCTGGGCTAGCCCTACATATAGTGCACAAGAATTCAAAAGGTGCAATGGTGGTTATGAAAGGACAAAGAGTCAAAAATTTATATTCGATGATACAAAGCACTATTAGTAAAGGTGTGTGTTGAATCCGTCCGAAGTGCAGATGAAGAGAACATTTGATTATTAAAGGGTATAAAAGTTGGCTCGGGTTGATTTTGATCGGACAAGCTGGTCCAGGTTCTTGGGTAGCCCCATTAAAATACCTAGAATTAATGTTTTATAGGAATAATACAAGCAAATTCAAGATTTTTTTAAAGGGTATATATAAAAAAATATTTCGTCCTTGGTTGCATGCACATGCAACACGCTGGCTCTGTGATACTGAACGCGAATGTAGTCTCTGTGGGAGACTTGGCGTTAAAAATACATCAAGTATATGTTCACACGACGCCGCTTTTTTATCATCTCCTTTTACTCTCTTTTACATCACCAGAAGAGTCTGTCCTTTAAACTCCTCATACCAGTTTCATAGGTATACCCACTCTACATCCGTTCTTAATTTATATCTAATATAATGATTTACTTGGAAGAAAATGTGGTTGATGGTAGGTATCATGGTGTTTTTCTTTCCTTTTTGGTGTAGAAATATGTTTTGCATGTCATTTTTTGGTGACTATTTAAGTTGTTAACGATCTTTGCAACTACTACTTGTTTTCATGCGGCCGCAATCTCCTGTTTTTGGTGTTTGCCCAAAATTAATTTGTTGTACGGCCAAAAAATGGTAGATCTACCTACTAGCAAACTGGCCATATAGTTTACTTCGGGACAATACCCTATATTTGTCTTGTCGGTCCTTTTGTGGAGTTTTATTGTTCTTCATAGCCGATCTGGTTTAGATGGGAGAAGTCTTTGATAAAGATGATGTTTTCTTTTTCGATCGGTGTCCAAAATGATTTCAAGAAGAAAAATATCGGTGTTTGAATCACTCCTTGGATCGACGATCAACTTTGGGACCCATATTTGGCTCCTTTGCTCTAACTTCTAATTTTGGGGTTGTCCAAAATTAGTAACGAGTTGCACGACCAAAATGGTAGGTCTACCTACTCTCTAACTCGTGGCCTTCTAGGTTTTTGTGTGACAAGACCCTCTCTGTTTGGTTTATGTCTTTATGCCTTGTATTTAGGAAAACCAATTATATAGTTTCAGAAATATAAATATATTTGGATTAGATTATATTGAATCTACTAGGATTTTATTTTATTTAAATATTCTTGGATTTGGTTTAATTTAAATCTATCTTGACAGATTTAATCTAAATATATTCGAGTTTGATTTAATCTAAAGCTTGCATGCACTAGATTTATTCAGATATAAATCAAGGTCCTCGATATCAGAGTCGATTTTAAACTATTCTTATGATTATTAGTTTCCATGGTTTCAGATTGGAGTTTCGAAGAAGTTGTTTTTGGGAAAGCCAATTTCTTTTAGAAATTATTTCTAAAAAATGTTTTATATATCTAGGTATAATTTGTTTCCCGTAGAAGTGATATTGAATATTGCTGAATTATCTACCCGTAAATGATATTTTTTTTGTTTATTTTACTTACTAAGAAAGTATCGAACAATAGACAGTTTTGAATGGAGTAATATTAAGGTATCTTAGCATTACAAAAGACATTTTTGTTTTGTTTTAGTTCTCTATTTTTCTTAAAGGAATTCTTTACTAAGTTCACCGGGATAGGACCCACAATTTTGGTATCGACCGGGATCGGTATGTGTGGGTATCAAATCTGTATTAAAGTCGAGTCCCTACCATGGCATTATATTATTCCAATGTGACCCTGCATATCGAATGCCTATTTTATGGACTGAGATCCATGTGTGCAACCTTATAGGTTTTATAGAAGAATATGGTTTGTAGATGACCATAAATTCAGATCACTTATGGACATACCAGAATGATGGTGAGATTAGAATATTAGTTCAACACCAATTTGGTATACTTCAAGATTAATTTAGGGTTAGTTTTTATGATCTCCATGATTTATCTAGTAGATTTAGTCCATCATGTAATGTAAGTTGATGTAATAGATTTGGTGAATATTGTAAATTGATTTTAGAAGATTGCTTCTTTATCTTTTACACTTGTATGAAATTTTAAATGGTATCAAAACATGTTTGATGTGCGTGCCTCACCAACAATAGAAGTTCACCTCGCGACTAAGAAGAGAGAGAAGAAAGAATCGGAGTTTCCTAAAACATCCCAATTAATTGACCCCATGAGCTGATTCTTCCTAGGCAGGCTAAATAGAACGAAAATATTTAGTATTATAACATGAAAATTAGTTAGTATTATAAACGTGAAAGCTATACAAGTGGAGTAGCATCACATGATCTTTGATCATCAAAAATATATTCCTTGTTGATCGTTTGTTATTTGCAAAACACAATATCATTTTATGTATAGCTTGGATCAACTTTGTATAAACATTACTTTGCATATAAGGGGTATACAGATAGATTGATGACTAAATAAGACTAGGAGCTAGTTTCGTTCCGTCTAAAATGGACCATTTTGGCCAAAAACACACATGTAATATGTTTGGTTCCCACAACTTGCTCTTTTGACTATACAAAAAATGACTGCAAATGGGGAATGCAAACGGCGAATGCAAATGGCGAACACATTGAGTACTCTTTTTTTTATCATTTGAAATGGATCTTTCTCCATTTCAAACGGGTACCAAATGCTCCAATTCATAGACGAATCAAACTTGTCCTAGGTAGGGGTCCTGGTTTGAGCGAGCCCACCCCAAGCTTAGAAGTGAGCCATTGTGCTCAATGTTTCGAATTTAAAAGCTCATTTGGTAGCTGGGAAGTTAGGACGTGTGCTCACCACTTGAGCTAACGATTGTTTGATTTAGAAAAAGTAAAAAAGTAAAAAATAATCGGTCATAACTACTACTTATGAATTTCTATCCATTTGGATTGAAACTAGTGTCCGCTTTAATGGTGGGTCATACAAATTCATATACACTTTTCTTTTGCCAAAGATGCAAGTAAATAAAAACCAATACTAGTTTCCACTAAATTTCTAACCTTTTTTTCAACTTTCCACTCGACTCAACATACCCTGTTTGACTAATGGAAAGTTTTAGAAACTTAAAAGCTTAATTACCAATTGTTTCGAGTAACCATAAGAAAATTACAAAAAATGAGTTTCTAATTACAATAATTTATATGCAAGTTTAAAAGTGGGCGTTTTGTTTAAAAAAAATGTTATTAATAATTTAATCATAATTGCTCACGATGAGTTTTCATGATTAGTGTAAAATGAGGGCTAGTTTTTATTTTGGTGATGGGTTCAACAAAGTTCTTAACCTATTTTATTTTTGTCAAACAATCAAGTAAATGAAAACTAGCAAGAGAATACACCACAATAATGTATTTGAAAGGGCCGGGTATAGGTCAGCAATGGTTTACTAATAAGAGAATCCAACTCTGCCCACATTGTTTGTTGGTTAGGGCTAGGCCTGGGCCGGGTCGCTAAACAACTCTACCTATAATTAGAATGTTTATAGAGGATAAATGGAAGCAAAGTAAATAAGTATTTTAAAGGGCAACACGTGAAAAATATTTTCTTGGGAATGTAGTGAGTTATTGAGAGACTCCGCCCTAACCCTCTCTGTGATCCAAAAGACTATTCTCCAAAGTCCTCAGACCATGTCTTCGGTATACACCCGCTCTTCCTCCCATTTCTTATTTTATCACTTATGTGATCATTTATTTGCAAGCCGATATGGTTGGTTGGTTGATATCATGCTAGTGGTATTTTCCTTTCTAATAGGTGCACATTTGCATCCCATTTTTAGGCAATTCTTTAGGTTGGCCAGCCCAAGTTTCAGTAACTTGTAGACTGCAAAAAAGTTGCAGGAGTGTGACAAAGACCCTCTCTTGGCGGTAGCTAGCTTGGTTGGGATTTGACACCAAATAATGGGTTGAGGCTTACAATTGGTTAAGCGAATGGTCAATTCTTTGGTGGATCTTTCTTGTGCTGCGTCCCTATTTGGTTCAATGGGAGAGGGCTTGGATGATGTTGACATTTTCCTCCCCAATCGGTGCCCATAATGATTTGCATGTCATTTTCGGAAGACGACAAAAATATTGCCTTTCAGATTCTCTTTAGGTTGATGATCAACTTTGGAGCCCCTTGTCACGCCCCAGAACCAGAATACTGGAGAGCGGGGGCAGACATAGCCAGCTACGTATAATGAAATGGAATCCACGTCACTATACGGTCACGGCTGTCTAGATATATGAGGGTTTAACTACAATCTATCAGTCTCCTATGGTCAAAAACAAGCCTATTGTCTCAATCTCAAGCAATGTAATAACAGTTACAAGATGTCAGAACACCAAATATACAATAGTAAGGCGTCCCATACATTACATATTGGATGATCATGAAGCTAGTCGTACAAAATGTCAGGACTAGCAAGAGTTTTAGTCAATACATGATCAACCCTAGGATTTGTCAATCATGTTACAGCCCGTAGGCAGACAGTAAATAAAGGTGCAATACGAGCTAACACGTGCTCGCCGGCTAAACGCCTCAAAAGAATAATTTTACAAATAGAGTGGGAGGACAAAAGAAACCCACTCGTTGCCCTGGTTACGCCTGGTGGTCACCATCGGGCTGGAAGACAGGTGGATCCTCTGGTGCTGCTCCGATATCTGGCCACACAAAACCAGCTGGGTCAGATCCCAGAAAGAGCAAGTGCCACAAAGGAGGTTTCACTTAGGAACTAAAATCAGCATATCACAATAGAATAATAAAGATAAATAATAATTAAAGAACTGATAATAATAGAGATAACAACAGTAAACTGAGTACGAGGAAACCATTCAAGTAGCCAGGTCACAACCCTTAAACCAAACAAGGACCGGGGTTGCAGCCCTTCACCTGAATAGAAACCTGTCTCAAATACTATTGGTACAATGAGGACAATAAACGAAGAGAGGACACAGAACTGCTCCGGGAGCCAGGTTACAACCCTTAAACCAAACAAGGACCGGGGTTGTAACCCTTCGCCTGAACAGAACTGGACCCCTGATCTTTATTGTTAATGCCAGTATAAATAATCATGGTATTGAAGTAAGGTAAAACATGACGAGCATGACAGGGGGTTGTAATAAGACAATAAACGAAGAGAGGACACAGAACTGCTCCGGGAGCCAGGTTACAACCCTTAAACCAAACAAGGACCGGGGTTGTAACCCTTCGCCTGAACAGAACTGGACCCCTGATCTTTATTGTTAAGGCGGGCACAATAAGCAGGACGATATATGATAAGATAACCATGGAACTATTCAGATAGCCAAGTTACAACCCTTAAACCAAATAAGGACCGGGGTTGTAACCCTTCATCTGAACAGAACTTGGTATCCCATCATTTATCGATACAAGAAATCATGTCCTGATACAATCTTGTACAGGATCAGGATAAGACTAAGCTGGAATAAACTTCATCCAATCAATCACGGCCAATCAAGAGTACGGCTTGATACTTTTAACTAACTAGGGTTATCACAGGCCTAGTTACTAGCAAGATGCAATGAGATTATCCCAACAGCCACAAGCCCTGCAGACCATCCGGTTATCCGGGTCGAATGTCCGTTTATGAAGGGTGCACCACATGACTGTGTGCTGGAAATGTGCCCTACTCGTCGGTAGGCTACAAGTCCACTTAATGCGCCCATATAACGGAATTGCCTGTAGCTGGGAATCTCTTTATGACTACTGAATCATTCTAGTTAATTAGCCTTAGTCAATTTCAGTAGGTAACCCTGACCGTGGTACTCAGGGATCCCCATCCTAGACATGATGCAAGACAGTACCAGTTTATTTGTACAAACGCAATCGCCCACGGTGTCCAGGTCAGTCATACTTGTCATGTCAGGCTAGCTGTCATAACAGCATGTCGAGACATATCATGCCAGTTTACTTGTCAAGAGTGCGCCACAGCGGGCCACTATCGTGTTCTATTCTTACATTATCATGAGTGAGAGACTTGCATAAAATAATTAGTGACCTATTCTTGAAGCCAAGGAAAAGATCTACAACTTTCATGTTGGGAGTTGGGAGAAATTCTGACCACAAATCATGTAAATCAGACATAAAATAGCCAAAACAGGTACTATGCGGCCTATTCTGCGACATGCGCCTCATGCGGCTCATGGGGCTCAATAGCGACTTCATATGTGCCAACTGCGACATGCGCCAACAGCGACATCATATGTGCCAGCTGCGACATGCGCCAACAGCGACATCATATGTGCCAACTGCGACATGCGCCAACAGCGACATCATATGTGCCAACTGCGACATGTGCCTCATGTGGCTCATGCGGCTCAACAGCGACATCATATGTGCCAACTGCGACATCATATGTGCCAACTGCGACATGCGCCTACAGCGACCTCATATTCGTCAACTGCGACATGCGTCAACAGAGACATCATATGCGCCAACTGCGACATGCGCCAACAGCGACATCATATTCGTCAACTGCGACATGCGTCAACAGAGACATCATATGCGCCAACTGCGACATGCGCCAACAGCGACATCATATTCGTCAACTGCGACATGTGTCAACAGAGACATCATATGCGCCAACTGCGACATGCGCCAACAGCGACATCATATTCGTCAACTGCGACATGCGTCAACAGAGACATCATATGCGCCAACTGCGACATGATATGCGGCTACCGCGACATGCGCTTCATTGCAACATGCGCCTTCTGCGACATGCTGTTCATGCTGCAGATGAACATAGAAATGACCAGAAATTGTTTTGGCCATAACTTCCTCATCCGAAGTCGAAATCAAGCGAAACAAAAGCCAAAACTGCATGAAATTGAATTCTCTACAACATAGAAACACTAGTTTTCGAAAATAACCAAGTTTTAGAGATCAAAACCAAGAAAAACCGAAAAGTTTACAAACTTAGATCTACAAGAATCCATCCATCAAATCCAAAAATGTCAAGTTCTAAAGAGGCTTAGAATTAAGTAAGGAAGAGAATGGAACAATAAAACTTGAGATCCATCATGAAGCAAGTTTGCACTTGCCTAAGCTCTCTCTCTCTTTCTCCAGGTGGTTGAAGAAGTTATGATAGGGAAGAAGAAGAATAATGAAGAGAGAGAAAGGGGAATGGGTTAATAAAGGGTAGTGGTGGTGGTAGGTAGGGGTTTTCTTTTGGTTCATGATGAACCCAAAAGCAAACCAAACCAAGCTAGGGCTGAGCAATAAACGGTTGAAAAACCGTAAACCGATCCGACCCGAACCGAAAAACCCATTCGGTTCGGTTTTAAGTCTAACGGGTCGGGTTTCGGTTCCCGAATTTAGAAAATTCGGTTTTCGGGTCGGAATTCGGGTTTTGGGTTCGGTTACCCAACCGACCCGAAAACCGATTATATTTTATTAATAATTATGAAATTACCATAATACCCCTCCACATATAATTAAAAGATTAGGTTTTCTCTCTCCCCTCCATTCCATTGTTACTTCACTCATTCACTGAGTTCTCTCAGTCGGCTGCGCTGAGTTCTTTGTGGCGAAAATGGCGATTAGGGTTTTTCTCTCTCCCTATTTCTTCTGAGTCCTCTCTCAGGCCAGCTCTCTCTCTCGGAGAAACCCTAGCGGCTGCGGTGAGCTCTCTCTCTCGGAGAAACCCTAGCTCTCTCTCTCTAGCGAGAAACCCTAAGTGCAGTTCTCGAAACCCTAAGTTCTGAGTTCTTTCCCTAAGTGCAGTTCTCGAAACCCTAAGTGCAGATCTCGAAACCCTAAGTGCAGATCTCGAAACCCTAAGTGCAGATCTATCGAGATCTAACCTACACGAGTCTAGATCTGGTAAGTATCCATCGTATAAATAATCAGTCGATTTTTTTTTAACAAATAATTGTTTACTTTCTTTCATTTTTTTCTAATTAATTTGTTATTTAACCTAGATTTGGTCCCTTGCTGGCTTGCTCTCTCGATATTACGAATCTTGTTGACATTGTTGTTACACTTCTCTCACTTTCCAGCTCTCACTCACTGTAAGTATCCATCGTCTTTCTGTCCCTCTTTTTTTCGTGAATTTGTTAATATTTATTAGCTTCGAAATGTTGGGGAAATGTTAGATTCGAAAAAATTGGGGAATATTTTTTGCTGGCTGCTGCCTGCTGGTAGAAAAATTGGTGAAATCACTGAAATGTTGGCTTCAAAAAATGCAGGGTTGCCGTAGATGTTTGTTACATTGTTTTAATTCTGAAATGTTCCAAATTTCTTCGTAGATTTGTAATGTTAAAATTTGTTTATGTTGGAGTTGCATAATGCATGCATATTTGAATACTATGGATTCCAGACTCTGTAATCAGTGCAGTACTGCAGTGCACTATGTTTGTGCAGTTTGGATTCTTTAGAACATTGATGATTGATTATGAATGTGCATTCTGAACTTTCTAGTTTGTTCTCATTAAATTGTGTTAGGGTTGGGTTAGGATTAGCCGGTTAGGTAGCTTAGGTTACTCATTAAATTGTGTATGTTGAATAGGTAGCACCACGAACCCAATCAATGGCATCAACATCATATTCATGCAATGTGCGTATTTCTTAATTTTGTTTTATCGAAATTTGTTATTCATATTTTATATACTCAAAGTACAAATTATTGTTTTAGATGCCGCAAGAAGGTGATCCTCAACCTCCAACTAGCTGCAGATTCTGTTTTCCTCTTGTGCTCTTACTGCTCTTCATTTATATTCAAATTTTGTTTTCCTTTAGTGCTCTTACTGGTAGTCTGGTACTGCTGCAGATTAATGGGAGCTTGTCCATTGGCGAGGCATTTAATTATGCAGCCATTTGGTCATTTGGTGAGGCATTTAGTACACTTTGAAACTGATGGCGAGGCATTTAATGCAGCCATTTAGTACACTTTGAAACTAATATATTGGATGACAAAGTGGCAATGATGATGTGGGCTTGAGAATAGGAGAATGGATACTACATGCATCAAAATATGATGCACAATGAGCCTTATCTGAGCCTCATTTTTTTACCCTTTCTATTATGTTTTTGACTTCTTGTCCAGGAAATAAGGAAAAGAGGCTTGATGATGATGCTGCATAGGCTTGATGAATCATGATGATGCTGGCATGCTGCACAGCCTTAACTGAGCCTTTCTATTTTTTTTTTTTACCCTTTCTATTATGGGTTACTATTTATTTGTAATTTGTAATGGGTTGAAATTTGTAATTGGTAATTTGATGATGCTGCAATGCTGCATAGCCTTATCTGAGCCAGTCATACACTTGTTGAATACATGTTCTTACAGAAATTTGATGATACTGTAATTTGATGATGCTGCAAATTTTACCTTGTAAAACTTGACAAAATTTAGCCCACAGAAATTTGATGATGCAAATTTTACCTTGTAATTTGATGATGCTGCAAATTTTTTTTTCCTTTTTTTGGGCCGGCCCACTTGGGCCCTTAAAACCGAACCGAACCGTAAACCGAATTTTTTTTCTCGGTTCGGTTTCAATCGGTTTGACAAAATTCGGTTCGGTTGTCGGTTCATCAAAAAACGGTTTTCGGTTGGGTCGGTTTTGCACATTTCGGTTCGGTTTGAACCGAACCGATCCGTTGCTCAGCCCTAAACCAAGCTAAGCCGAACCAAGTTAAGCCACAACCAATGACATGCCAAAATAACCATGTAGAAAAATACGCAATACGAGTCAAGAATACGTACACGTATACCAAGATACGTAACACGAACCACAGGCATTACAACTCTACCCACCTTCAAAGAATTCCGTCCTCGGAATTTAATCAAGAGGCTAGAATTGCAAGGACAGGCTATACTAATCGTAAGCTATAACAAGCAGTCTATCATGCAGTCATTTATTCAAGCAAGGAATTGAAAGCATAAGGCATAAGGAAGACATTATACCTTACGAGTCAAACAGGTCGGGATATCGCGATCGGATATCATCCTCACGCTCCCACGTTGACTCACCCAAAGAGTGATGACCCCAAGCAACTCGGACTAACTTGATAGTCTTGTTCTTGAGTTTCTTCTCTCTTCGGTCCAATATAGACACGGGCCTCTCCTCATACGAAAGGTTGGTACCAACAACCAATTCCGAATGATCCAGGATGTGGCTCGGGTCCGGGATATACCGTCGCAGTTGGGATACATGGAATATGTCATGCACCTCACGTAGCGATGGTGGAAGAGCGAGACGATAGGATACATCTCCTACTCGCTCCAGAATGTCGAACGGCCCTATATACCTAGGACTAAGCTTTCCTCGTACGCCGAAACGAATGACGCCACGGTTAGGCGAAATCCTCAGGAATACATGGTCGCCGACAGAAAACTCAAGAGGGCGCCGATGAGAATCGGCCCAATGACGCTGGCGATCTTGGGCAACTCGAAGATGATCTCTGACTCTCCTGACCACCTCAACGGTCTGAGCAATCATTTCTGGACCGAGCATCTGCCTCGCTCCGACATCGTCCCATGCTAGCGGGGATCGGCACTTCCTACCATACAGTGCCTCGAACGGTGCCATCTGGATACTAGCTTGAAAACTATTGTTGTACGAGAACTCCACCAGGTGCAGGTGATCTTCCCACGAACCACCGAAGTCGAGTGTACAAGATCTCAACATATCCTCAAGAGTCTGGATCGTACGTTCTGACTGGCCATCTGTCTGCGGGTGATAAGCTGAACTGAACTGGAGGTGAGTTCCCAAACTTTCTTGCAAGCTACGCCAAAAGTGCGACGTAAATCTTGAATCTCTATCTGAAGTGATATTGACTGGTACACCGTGCAATCTGACAATCTGTCGGAGATACATCTCCGCTAGCTGAGCCGTCGACTGACCAACTCTGAACGGAAGAAAGTGAGCCACCTTCGTGAGTCTATCTATAATAACCCAAATAGCGTCTCTGCCAGCCGGGGATCTAGGCAATCCAGTCACAAAGTCCATGGTTATATGCTCCCATTTCCACTCGGGAATCGGCAATGGTTGAAGTAGTCCAGCTGGTCTCTGATGTTCAGCCTTAACTTGTTGGCAGACTAAACAACGAGAGACAAACCGGGCTATCTCCCTCTTCATGCCATTCCACCAAAAGTGCTGACGAATATCACGGTACATCTTCGTACCGCCGGGATGAATGGAATACTGCGAACTGTGAGCCTCCGTCATGATCTCCTGTCTGATATCTCCACTGGGTACACAAAGACGCTTCCCATGTCGAAGTGTACCATCTTTATGGATACATAACTCTGGTCTTCGTCCTGCCTCACACTCTGCTCTAAGTCGCTGAAGCTTGGAATCTGCTGACTGTGCCATTCGGATCCTCTCGACTATAGTGGACTGAACTTGCATGCTGGCCATCAATGCCATACTGGAAGGGAGGACAACTTCTATACCCATCTTCTGAAGATCGGCTAACAGCTCTGGTTGCGCTGTTAGGAAATAAACTCCGGCTCTCCTGCTCAATGCATCTGCAACAACGTTGGCCTTTCCTGGGTGATACTGCAAGTTGACATCATAATCCACAAGCAGCTCTAGCCATCTCCTCTGACGCATGTTAAGGTCCTTCTGGGTGAAAACATACTTCAGACTCTTGTGGTCGGTGAAGATCTCCACCATATCTCCGTACAAGTAGTGCCTCCACAACTTAAGTGCAAACACTACTGCTGCCAGCTCCAAGTCATGGGTTGGGTAATTCCTCTCATGATCACGAAGTTGTCGTGACGCATAAGCTATTACCTTCCCATGCTGCATCAGAACACATCCTAAACCTCTGCCTGAAGCATCACAGTACACTGAAAATCCTCCAGTTCCATCTGGAAGCGTGAGAATAGGAGCCGTCATCAAGCCTCGCTTCAACTTCTCAAAAGAATCCTGACATTCTGCTGTCCAAGCAAACTGCACATCCTTGCGGGTCAACTGGGTCAATGGCGCAGAAATTCGAGCAAAGTCTGAAACAAATCGCCGGTAGTAGCCGGCCAATCCAAGGAAACTGCGAACTTCTGCCACTGTGCTAGGTACCGGCCACGTTTCAATGGCCACGATCTTCTGGGGATCCACTTCTACTCCTCCTCTGGTGATGATATGACCCAAGTATGAAATGCGATCGAGCCAGAACTCGCATTTACTAAACTTGGCATACAACTGGTGCTCTCTGAGAATCTGAAGAACAACTCTGAGGTGCTGCTCATGCTCCGCTTCGCTCTTGCTGTAGACCAGGATGTCGTCTAGGAACACAATCACGAACTGATCCAAATAAGGCATGAAGATGCGATTCATGAGATCCATGAATACTGCCGGCGCATTGGTTGCTCCAAATGGCATCACAAGGAACTCCCAATGCCCATATCTCGATCTGAACGCTGTCTTCGGGATGTCCTGCTCTCTGACTCTGATCTGATGGTATCCTGACCGTAAGTCGATCTTCGAGAATACTGCTGCCCCCTTGAGTTGATCAAACAAGTCATCTATCCTCGGGAGAGGATATCTGTTCTTGATTGTCACTGAGTTCAAGGTACGATAATCAACACACAATCTGGACGTACCATCCTTCTTTTTCACAAGAAGCATCGGGGCTCCCCAAGGTGATCCACTAGCACGAATGAACCCCTTGGTTCTGAGTTCTTCAATCATCTTGTATAATATCTCTAGCTCTGACGGCGCCATCCTGTAGACTCTCTCTGACACTGGGGCTGTTCCGGGAATCAAGTCGATGGTAAACTCGATCTCTCGCTCTGGCGGCATCCCTGGAAGCTCTTCTGGGAAAACATCCGGGAACTCCTCGACTATCCGAGGCAACTGCACTGCTGCTACTGCCATCCGCAACACTGGAGGAGAAGGTTCAACTTTACCTCGGGAGAAAGAAAACTCTGGCTCTCCGGGAATGCCAAAAACAACCCTGCCAATATGGCAGTCTATCCTAGCATACTGGTCCCTCAACCAATCCATCCCTAAGACCACATCATAATCGGCCATCGGAAACTCTATCAATCTAGCGGGGAATTCTCTACCGCTAACTACGATCCGACACGAGGAAAACACTCTATCTACCCCCACAAGTCCGTTACCAGTAAGTATATTGAGCCTTACTGATAATGACCCGGGCTCCAATCCTACCCGTGTCGCGAATCGTACAGACATAAATGAATGCGAGGCACCAGAATGAAATAATACTGAAGCTGGAAAGGTGTTGACGAGAATAGTACCTGCCACCACCTCACCTGGTGCTATTCCTTCTTCTCCCATGGTCAAAGCCAGCACTTGACCATGTCCTCTGGGTGCGGGTCCTCTCTGCTGAAAATTCCTCTGCCTGCTCTGGATCAGGGCTTGGGCTTGGGCATACTGCTGCGGTCTCTGCTGCTGGAATGCCTGGGCCTGCGTCGGCAATGGCCTCGAGAACGGGTACTGTAGCTGCTGCTGCTGCTGGATTGGTGCTGGTCCTCTAACTGAAGGACTAGAGAAGGCGGATGAACTCCCTCTGTTCGGGCAATTCCCAACCCTGTGGTCCGGAGCACCACAAACCAAGCACAAACCCTGTGCTCTACGACACTCTGACACCACATGCCCTGGCTTCCCGCAGTGTGAACATCCCACTGCGGAAGACTGCTTCTGCTTCTGCTGCTGAGGGTGCGTCGGGGTGGAATGCTGAACCGACGTCACTGAGGCCGCCCGCCTCGGAGCTCCAATGGTCAAAGCCCTGGCTGCCGGGGCTGGTGCTGATGACTGATTCATCTGGCCGTGAGATCGCTTCCGACCTCCGGTCCTATCCACGATCCTCTGGGATGTATACTCATGCCTCCGGGCTGCTCTCAACACTGCATCAAAAGTCTGATGCTCAAACTGCTCCACCGCCAATAAAATCTCCAGATGAAGCCCCTGCTGGAACCGCTGGGCTCTATCGAACTCGGTTGCTACCAAGGTGGGAGCAAACCGACTAAGCCTCGAAAACTCGGTCGCATATCCGTCGACCGTCCTGCCCATCTGCTTCAGATTGGTGAACCTCGTCTGTAGATCATACCGAGCTACAGCATCAAAATACTTGGTCTGGAATCTCTCCCTGAATACTGCCCATGAAATAGGGGCCACTAATCCATCGGCCTGCGCTGCCCACCAGCTGCGAGCAAGATCCAATAGCTGCAGGCGCACCACGGCCACCTTCTCGTTCTCTGGAGTCCTGGATGCTTCTAGAATCACCTCTGTGTCCTGAAGCCATGCATCTGCAGCGATCGCATCTTCACTGCCGTCGAAGAAGGGAGGGTTCAAGCGCTTGAAGCTGTTGGCCGCGCTATTACCCTGATGACCTCCTCTGGTCAAAGCATCTGCCACCGCCTGGTGTAAGGCATCTCCGCGACGATCCTGGAAAGCTAATAAGGACCTGATGAGACCCACCAAAGTGCCATCATCAGGCTCTGCTGGCTGGACGGGCTGAACTGGTGGCTCTCCTTCAATAGGCATGACTCTGGAGGCTACTCCTGAATGCTGGGCTTGATCTCCAGGTTGCTGCTGGTCCGCAGGAGGTGCTCCGCCTTGCTGATCGGCAGGTCCAGGAACAATGCCGCTGAAGAAGACGACATAGGGAACAATAAGGAAGGACCAGGACAGATCAACGATACAAGCATGTGATCAGGTCAAGATTACAGGGATTCAGAAGATACGAGCAGAGATCAAGGGCGAATACTGATTGAGACATCTATTCGGTAAACCCTCACATATCTTGATTTACAAGACCTGCATGGGCCACCACTAAAACCATGTCACGCCCCAGAACCAGAATACTGGAGAGCGGGGGCAGACATAGCCAGCTACGTATAATGAAATGAAATCCACGTCACTATACGGTCACGGCTGTCTAGATATATGAGGGTTTAACTACAATCTATCAGTCTCCTATGGTCAAAAACAAGCCTATTGTCTCAATCTCAAGCAATGTAATAACAGTTACAAGATGTCAGAACACCAAATATACAATAGTAAGGCGTCCCATACATTACATATTGGATGATCATGAAGCTAGTCGTACAAAATGTCAGGACTAGCAAGAGTTTTAGTCAATACATGATCAACCCTAGGATTTGTCAATCATGTTACAGCCCGTAGGCAGACAGTAAATAAAGGTGCAATACGAGCTAACACGTGCTCGCCGGCTAAACGCCTCAAAAGAATAATTTTACAAATAGAGTGGGAGGACAAAAAAAACCCACTCGTTGTCCTGGTTACGCCTGGTGGTCACCATCGGGCTGGAAGACAGGTGGATCCTCTGGTGCTGCTCCGATATCTGGCCACACAAAACCAGCTGGGTCAGACCCCAGAAAGAGCAAGTGCCACAAAGGAGGTTTCACTTAGGAACTAAAACCAGCATATCACAATAGAATAATAAAGATAAATAATAATTAAAGAACTGATAATAATAGAGATAACAACAGTAAACTGAGTACGAGGAAACCATTCAAGTAGCCAGGTCACAACCCTTAAACCAAACAAGGACCGGGGTTGCAGCCCTTCACCTGAATAGAAACCTGTCTCAAATACTATTGGTACAATGAGGACAATAAACGAAGAGAGGACACAGAACTGCTCCGGGAGCCAGGTTACAACCCTTAAACCAAACAAGGACCGGGGTTGTAACCCTTCGCCTGAACAGAACTGGACCCCTGATCTTTATTGTTAATGCCAGTATAAATAATCATGGTATTGAAGTAAGGTAAAACATGACGAGCATGACAGGGGGTTGTAATAAGACAATAAACGAAGAGAGGACACAGAACTGCTCCGGGAGCCAGGTTACAACCCTTAAACCAAACAAGGACCGGGGTTGTAACCCTTCGCCTGAACAGAACTGGACCCCTGATCTTTATTGTTAAGGCGGACACAATAAGCAGGACGATATATGATAAGATAACCATGGAACTATTCAGATAGCCAAGTTACAACCCTTAAACCAAACAAGGACCGGGGTTGTAATCCTTCATCTGAACAGAACTTGGTATCCCATCATTTATCGATACAAGAAATCATGTCCTGATACAATCTTGTACAGGATCAGGATAAGACTAAGCTGGAATAAACTTCATCCAATCAATCACGGCCAATCAAGAGTACGGCTTGATACTTTTAACTAACTAGGGTTATCACAGGCCTAGTTACTAGCAAGATGCAATGAGATTATCCCAACAGCCACAAGCCCTGCAGACCATCCGGTTATCCGGGTCGAATGTCCGTTTATGAAGGGTGCACCACATGACTGTGTGCTGGAAATGTGCCCTACTCGTCGGTAGGCTACAAGTCCACTTAATGCGCCCAGATAACGGAATTGCCTGTAGCTGGGAATCTCTTTATGACTACTGAATCATTCTAGTTAATTAGCCTTAGTCAATTTCAGTAGGTAACCCTGACCGTGGTACTCAGGGATCCCCATCCTAGACATGATGCAAGACAGTACCAGTTTATTTGTACAAACGCAATCGCCCACGGTGTCCAGGTCAGTCATACTTGTCATGTCAGGCTAGCTGTCATAACAGCATGTCGAGACATATCATGCCAGTTTACTTGTCAAGAGTGCGCCACAGCGGGCCACTATCGTGTTCTATTCTTACATTATCATGAGTGAGAGACTTGCATAAAATAATTAGTGACCTATTCTTGAAGCCAAGGAAAAGATCTACAACTTTCATGTTGGGAGTTGGGAGAAATTCTGACCACAAATCATGTAAATCAGACATAAAATAGCCAAAACAGGTACTATGCGGCCTATTCTGCGACATGCGCCTCATGCGGCTCATGGGGCTCAATAGCGACTTCATATGCGCCAACTGCGACATGCGCCAACAGCGACTTCATATGTGCCAGCTGCGACATGCGCCAACAGCGACATCATATGTGCCAACTGCGACATGCGCCAACAGCGACATCATATGTGCCAACTGCGACATGTGCCTCATGTGGCTCATGCGGCTCAACAGCGACATCATATGCGCCAACTGCGACATCATGATATGCGGCTACCGCGACATGCGCTTCATTGCAACATGCGCCTTCTGCGACATGCTGTTCATGCTGCAGATGAACATAGAAATGACCAGAAATTGTTTTGGCCATAACTTCCTCATCCGAAGTCGAAATCAAGCGAAACAAAAGCCAAAACTGCATGAAATTGAATTCTCTACATCATAGAAACACTAGTTTTCGAAAATAACCAAGTTTTAGAGATCAAAACCAAGAAAAAACCGAAAAGTTTACAAACTTAGATCTACAAGAATCCATCCATCAAATCCAAAAATGTCAAGTTCTAAAGAGGCTTAGAATTAAGTAAGGAAGAGAATGGAACAATAAAACTTGAGATCCATCATGAAGCAAGTTTGCACTTGCCTAAGCTCTCTCTCTCTTTCTCCAGGTGGTTGAAGAAGTTATGATAGGGAAGAAGAAGAATAATGAAGAGAGAGAAAGGGGAATGGGTTAATAAAGGGTAGTGGTGGTGGTAGGTAGGGGTTTTCTTTTGGTTCATGATGAACCCAAAAGCAAACCAAACCAAGCTAAGCCGAACCAAGTTAAGCCACAACCAATGACATGCCAAAATAACCATGTAGAAAAATACGCAATACGAGTCAAGAATACGTACACGTATACCAAGATACGTAACACGAACCACATGCATTACACCCCTATTTAGCTCCTCAATAGTTACTTCTAATTTTGGGGTTGCCTGACATTAGTAACTTGTGCCATATATACCATCAAAATGGTTGTTCATTAGTGAAGTCAGGTAATAAGTGAACAAAGGGTCAAGTATATCACCAAAGAACAAATCATATTGAAGTCAGGTTTCACAAAATAAGAGGGTGAATAAGTGAAAGAAGGATTCATCTATTAATGATAAACACACATATCCAACGTATATGTTGACAATTTGATCCCTAGAGAGAAGTTCAAGTCTTGCTTGGAGTTCATTAGAATTGTACAATGATGAAGACTTTACTCAACCCTCGGTGAGGGATTGTGATAGGTATCATGGAGCTATAAGTACACATTTAAGCATAGCATGATAATTTTTCGGAGTACAAGTCAAGGTGGCTATTTGGAGTCAAATCAATGTAGAGAGTGTTAGCTTTTGTCTTATATTTAGCAAAACCTATTGTAATTTTAAAAATCTAACTATATCCGTATTAGATTTAATATAAATGTATCTTGATTTGGTATTATCTAAATCTATCAAAAATCTATCCGGTTGATATTTAATCTAAATCTATTTGAATTAGGGGTAATATAAAGTTTAGATGTACTAGGCTTATTCAGGTATAAATAGAGGTGCACGTTAGAGTTAAGGACATATATAAATATGGAAAATAAAATATGAAATTGTAACCACACGGTTGATTGGGAGATTTAGGAGTTTTTGCCTTGTGACCCTATTCTGATAAAGTAATTTAACGAGATATAAAAGTATAGAAAACGATTTAAAGTTGCAAATACAAGGTTGATTGAGAGGTTCGAGAGTTGGCTTTATAACCCTATTATGATATATGTAAATCAAGTTTTGTCGTTTGGTTGTGGAGGGAGACTGTTGCCGAATCAGATTAAATCATTGTATTTATTATTATTGTCTTTGGTGTCATTACATGTTATCTTTAGTTCAACACTCTTTTGCTCCTAGCTACCTTAGCTATGAATTTCAACCAAATATAGGGTTGACATCAGGTTGAATGACTTATCAATATTTTGTGCAAGGGAGGATGCCCTCTCAAACTTGTGTGCCCTTCACTAGATTTTAAAAGCAATACTTAGTATAGGCCTATGCAAGAAAAATATTTCGCAAGATACAAAGCAAAGTGGTTAGATCTTGTGCTACCTTTAAACGTTTCACGTCTCTCTCTTACAATCACTTATGGCAACATCTCACAACATTTCCCTTCCAACTTCCTCAAACAACTGTTCCTTATCCAAAGCTCTAATTGTGGCTTGGCGGTTCCTCAGTTCCCAACTATTGTTTATCCATCAACAAGGGTAGTTCTATCCTCTGTTTCTGACTAGCAGTAAGGAGATAGATTTTTTGTAAATTTCACTCAAGACTATCGAACAATGTAATGCTCATAGCGAATCATAATAGTGTTGTGAGACTACTGTAGTGCTTCAACAACGCCTTGCAATGCTCTCACGACCACATCGTCATGTTGCCACAACGCACATTATTGTTGCAATGACAATGTAATTGCATGCCCCCTCTGATCAGATTTATGCCCCGACTTTGGTTGAGCTTTCTTGTGCGATATTCCCGTGTACCATTATGCTAGGAGGAGAGGAATCTTGAATGTTTATCATGACTCTCAATCTATGTAGCACGAACACTCTCATCCAAGTAATGTCTCTTGTGTCAGACACCGGCACTCTCACACAGTCTTTAGAAACGTTTTGGACACTCATTTTTATGTCTCATCATGTTTTCATTTGAAGTCAAGTACGAACACTCTCCAAATAAGGACACATGTCCTTACCTGTCCTCATATTTTTATTTTAAATTGGGCACAAATACTCTCCGAATAAGGACGTATCACATTTTTTATAGTGTTTTTATTTGAAATAAGGATAAAAATCAAATATAAACGGTACAACTTGAAACATTTTGTTGTTGCATTTTAATTTCAACTACCTATTCTTTAAAGATGCAAATATTCAATTATCTAACACTAAATGGTTATATATATAAAGTCGTTATTGACACTCCTAAAATGTCATTATGCACTCCTCTTTTATTTTCTATTATCTAAATTTCCCTGCATTAATATTATTGGCACTGCTAAAATATCATTATGCACTCCTCCCTCCATGCATGTACAAATTAACGTCAGATTTAATGTAGGGGTAGATTTGAAATTTGAATTATAAAAAATTAAAGAGGAGTGCAGGATAACATTTTAGGGGTGTCAATAACAGCACCCTATATATATATGAGGGATCGGGATCACCACTCTTATGCATCCCCAAAATTTTCCATGATCACAATTGTTGGGTCTTGTTTAACTCATCTAATCTTAACTATTAATTAAATAACTTAAACAAGATCCAACCGTCGTGATCATGGGGATGCGAAAATGCAGGGATCCCGATCCCTCCTCATATATATATATATATATATATATATATATATATATATATATATATATATATATTAACATGTCGTATCCTAGCTAGTGTTTTAGAAATTATATGTTGCTGTATCCGTATCGTGTCGTGTCCCGTATCCTGTGTCGTGTCTGTGCAACATAGGTCACAAGTTTTTTTTTTTCTTTTCATCTTTGAAAACAAAAGTTCTATTGCAAGACACGCTCGTTTAGACATTTACTTGAAAACTGAAAATATTGTCAAGGGCTTTTTTTCTTCAAAATGGTGTTGGCTATTAAATGCAACTCTAAATTGGGAATGGCCTGTGGAAGATTGACTAAATTGCAGGACAATTTGTCATCTAGGTGTACTCCTTTATAAGACCGTATCCTTGTCAGTATTTGACACGTGTCCGACATGATACTTAACATATGAGGTAGCTAGCCTATTGCTATGTTCCAAAGGGACTCAATACATGGATGAAAGTTACTTGACATAGTCATGATCACGACTAACATAAGTGAGGTATGAGAAAGTAACATTTATTTGCAGTGAATTTCCTCTAGAACATTTCATAACCTAGTTACTTTCTAGAATATGCTTAAATATAAATATTTTTAAGATCTAATGTATAAAATATGTATATAGATACGAATTTATGTGTATATGACCATAACCATGCCATGTCCTTATCCTAAATTTTCTGGAAGCGTTATTCTCGAATTTGTATCATATGCATATCTGAATCCGTGTCTATGCAACCTAGTTTGTCATCATGTCAACCTTTTGGCTTCAGAATGGGGGAATACCATAAATCATTAGATCCTAGAAGTTTGGTTTGGGAGTCCGGGGAAGCCTTTGTGATTTTATTATGCACCTAGTTTTTGCTCATGAAAAGATTTATGTGCTTATTATTCCTTTTCATAATTTTGTTTTTTCTGCTATTATGTGTTTGTGTGTGTGTTGAGTTACATGGCATTTTTGTGAACCTAAACTAGCTGCTCCTTTTTACTGAATACAGCTTCAGAAACTGTGACTTGGTTATGGATTCCTCCTTTTGGGCTGCAGCGATTGATATTTTGAAAATCACAAAACCCGGTGATTGGTGTTTTGTGTATGATAAATGAAAGTGATGCATCTCCAATGGGGTTTTTATATGAAGCAATGGATATGGCAAAGGAGGAAATAGGGAAGAACCTAGGAGGTGAAAAGATACATATATGCCTTATTGGGACGTTATAGATAAAATATGGAAATAGCCATCTCCATTCTGCTGCTTACTATCTGAATCCATTTTTATTTTACTCGAATGGCTTCTTCATGGATTCCGAGGTTACAAATGGTGCCACAGAATGGCATAGTGCGGATGTCAGAAAATCAGAGGCAGCAAGAGTTGATGTCTGTGCAACTAGAATCCTATAGAGCTGCTCTTGGAGGATTCTCAGAAGAGATGGCACTCGATCACATATCACAAGTTCCACAGGTCAGAGAGCTAAACAGTTCCTTCTTTCTGTTTGTTTCTCTATCTAAACTCATTTGGTTTCTGGCTGAGGTGTATCATGGAGTATGTATGGAAATTGTACAGGTATAACCTATGTTATATCGTGGAGTACAATATATGGCTTGTAGATGCGCCAATCCTCCTATCAAACCATATTAAGCTTGTTGCCCTCTCTGACTTCTCTTTATAACCCAATTACCATGTCGTGTAACATTTTTTTCCCATGAGTAACATGGCATTCTCTCGATACTTCAATCAGTGTTTCTTCAACTAATTAGTCATGAATAATCATGCTGCTGCTATTTTAATGTGCTTCAAGCTGATCATTCTTTGAGTAAGTGAATGTAGTTGTTAATATCTTTAGTCACTAAGCAAAGTATGCATGTAATAATCTTGACGGTTCATCCCATTAATTTTTTTTTAAATATAATTGTCAGAAGATTCAAGAAGAACTTCCTGCAAGTTACATGCTTTTCCTTACACTTTAAGTGAATGTAGTTGTTAATATCTTTAGTCACTAAGCAAATGTTATCAGCTTTTAACATAGTTATCTTCTCATGACACCTCCCACCTTGATCAAAGAGTAAAAAGACAAGGAATGCTAGACCCATATACTTGATCTGTAAAAGAAGACAACTCTTTCCGTTTACATTGATCCTAAATAGTAGCAAATATTCTGAAAGATCTCTTGAAACTCCCAGTCCTAAACAAAACAAAGAAATATGACCAGAATAGATTGCTAAGAAGAAACTAGCTTTAGGAAATGAACAAAAAAGACGAAACTTCACCTTTACTCCAAAGCTGTGGTAACCATCAGAATGGGGACGGTTGTGGAGCATAAGAAAGCTCCATAAAAGACTTGAAAAGTTTTTATGACCGGATATCCACCCAACGACAACCCTATATGTTGGTGCCAAATTCCTAGTCGAGGTAGCTACGGTCATGACATAAAACATAGGTAGACACTTGTAAGGGTTAAATATTTATATTATTTCAATATGACACTGCAGATCGAATGCGCATTTTGTTTAAGAGCTGGATTCACACCATATGTTTTAGGTTAACAGATCCTAAATAGTAGCAAAATATTCTCAAAAGATCTCTTGAAATTCCCAGTCCTAAACAAAACAAAGAAATATGACCAGAATAGAGGAAATTATTAATCATGCATAATTTTGATGGCACTTTTTTAATTAATTTTTTATTATTTGCATTCCATTTTTAACTGCTAAGAAGAAACTAGCTTTAGGAAATGAACGAAAAGACGAAACTTCACCTTTACTCCAAAGCTGTGGTGACCATCAGAATGGGGACGGTTGTGGAGCATAAGAAAGCTCCATAAAACACTTGAAAAGTTTTTATGACCGGATATCCACCCAACGACAACCCTATATGTTGGTGCCAAATTCCTAGTCGAGGTAGCTACAGTCATGACATAAAACATAGGTAGACACTTGTAAGGGTTAAATATTTATATTATTTCAATATGACACTGCAGATCGAATGCACATTTTGTTTAAGAGCTGGATTCACACACCATATGTTTTAGGTTAACCGATGAAAAGTTGTCATTGTAGCAAGAAGGACAACAATAACTGTTGAAAATCTAAAGACGCCAAAGTTTCTACTTGTCCTAATAGGATTTTATCAAAGTACTCTCTCTGTAATGTGCCAATGTAATAGCATCTCATTATGGAGACAGATGTACATGTGAAAATGAGTTTAAATGAAGCAGATAGAGGTCATCCCGAAAATCTATCCACATATCCGTATCCATTTCCAACTAATATACGACATGAGAGACATACTACCTCAGACACGAGTGTTGGATAAGGACAACTCATATCTGGGCTTCAAAGGGACCCAAACAATGTTGAAATTTGAAAGTAGTTTGGATGATTGTTATCATGCCAAACAGAATTTAGATATTAGAAAGTAACATGTCTTTGCATTAGCGGAACCATTCTAGAATTTCTTGGGACCTACTTACCGTCCAAAACATGCATAAATATAGATAGGGTTTGATGTAAAGTATAAAATATGTAGACAAATATACTTTTATGTGCGTTTATGATCATATCCAACCGAAACCCGGGGGTCAGCAGAGAGCGGATTATTCAGTGGTGATTATGACTCGGTGGGTTTTGGCGGGTGAGAGATCTGGTGTGCATACGGGGGTATACTTGTTTTGCACAGATGCTCTCTTTTCCTTTTGGTTGGTGTCCCTGTTGGGGCTTTTGTAACCGACTTTGTCTTTGCTTTAATGGAAGTTCCTTTCTTTTAATATATATATATATATATATATATATATATATATATATATACAACCCAAACCCGTATCTTTAATGTTTTATGTCGTATTTCAAATTCGTGGTGTCCGTTCCGAGTCTGTCTGTGTCTATGCAACATGCTTAATCTTCATGGTCATTTCCATGTTCATCTAATTTGTTATCAATGAGGACAGTGTGATCGTTCTCTTCATACTTACCTGAATTTCTTGTTCAAATGTAATTTGCAGTGTTTTGGTGGTCCTTGCATGGATCACATTGTCCTGAACTGCAAAAGTTTTGTTTTAAAAAAATGTTATTAATAATTTAATCATAATTGCTCACGATGAGTTTTCATGATTAGTGTAAAATGAGGGCTAGTTTTTATTTTGGTGATAGGTTCAACAAATTTCTTAACCTATTTTATTTTTGTCAAACAATCAAGTAAATGAAAACTAGCAAGAGAATACACAATAATGTATTTGAAAGGGCCGGGTATAGGTCAGCAATGGTTTACTAATAAGAGAATCCAACTCAGCTCACATTGTTTGTCGGTTAGGGCTTGGCCTGGGCCGGGTCGCTAAACAACTTTACCTATAATTAGAATGTTATAGAGGATAAATGGAAGCAAAGGAAATAAGTATTTTAAAGGGCAACACGTGAAAAATATTTTCTTGGGAATGTAGTGAGTTATTGGGAGACTCCGCCCTAACCCTCTCTGTGATCCAAAAGACTATTCTCCAAAATCCTCAGACCATGTCTTCGGTATACACCCACTCTTCCTCCCATTTCTTATTTTATCACTTATGTGATCATTTATTTGCAAGCCGATATGGTTGGTTGGTTGATATCATGCTAGTGGTATTTTCCTTTCTAATAGGTGCACATTTGCATCCCATTTTTAGGCAATTCTTTAGGTTGGCCAGCCTAAGTTTCAGTAACTTGTAGACTGCAAAAAAGTTGCAGGAGTGTGACAAAGACCCTCTCTTGGCGGTAGCTAGCTTGGTTGGGATTTGACACCAAAAATGGGTTGAGGCTTACAATTGGTTAAGCGAATGGTCAATTCTTTGGTGGATCTTTCTTGTGCTGCATCCCTATTTGGTTCAATGGGAGAGGGCTTGGATGATGTTGACGTTTTCCTCCCCAATCGGTGTCCATAATGATTTGCATGTCATTTTCGGAAGACGACAAAAATATTGCCTTTCAGATTCTCTTTAGGTTGATGATCAACT
>JANAVB010020756.1:0-53732 GCA_029216955.1 Iris pallida
GTAAAGAGCGGATATCAGTATCAGAGTGTATGACCTAATTTTCTATGAAAAAGTACCTTGATGGTACTCCTTGGTAATAAAAAGTAAAATATTCTTACTTATTTTGCAGGACCCATATCTTTCAAAGCGTACATGACCAAATCATATTTTTAGTGGTAATGGGCCACTATCAGAAAAATATTGATCCAAACCATAAATTTTTGGATTTTGCCAGATACTTGAAACCTTGCCTAGTTCTTTTTCACAGGTCTTAAAAAATTTAACTTTGGATTGATTGTGGCTGTTTCGGTTCTTTACTTTTTCTAGTATAGTATCTAATTTTCTGTAAGCCTTTCTTCGTTTGAACCTCGGCATTAATGTTAATCCTAAGATGATGCTAAATGGAAGGATCTTGTCAACATCCATTAATGATAAATCATAGAACGAACTGCCGAATTGGAAAATTTGTGGACCTTTCGGTTCTTTACTTTTCCAATATAGCATATAATTTATTTTTGCTTGATTCCATCTCAATTTTTAAAATTAGGTTTCGGATGTGCTAAAGATCATAATTCAGATCTGTTTAAAGTCCTAAATAGTTCAATGCACGTTATTGGTTCGTTTCAGAGGCTTATGTGCAGGATTTTGATATTAATTAGACCAGTTCAAGTATTAGATTGAAAAGAATATTTGATCGCTATTCCTTTAATTTACCACAGAACAATGAAACTTGGGAAGATGTAAACTTTATTTCAGTAGCTTCTTAACCTATCTTGCACATGTACTAATACGACACCATATAGTACGGAAACGGCACCAATTTTGGAGTGCCCTGGCAAGCCTCCTGTGCGATGTCCTATATGTGTCTGACGCGACAAGACACGGAAAACACCGATGGAAGTGTCCGTGCTTCCTAGTTCTCAAGGGATTCTATACCGGCGTAAGCTTGTTGAAAATGTGAAACGACAATGTCCTTAATATTTAAGGATGGATAAAGTCTTTATTGTGTTTTCTCTCAAGTTTATTTGATTTTCTTTTTCCCAGAAAAATCTGTCTCACGTCCAAAGTACACTTGGACACACCAAAATAATGCCACGTCCGTGTCCGTGCAACATAGATCAATTTTTTTTTTTTGTAAATCTCAGATTTCTCGTCCAACAAACTTGTATCACCAGATCTAAGTTTTTAAAAAAAATACAAATAACATTTACTTCCTTCATTTCTCGCACTCCAATACAAATATTACTTCATTAAATGACAACAGCTCTACAAAGTTCCAAAAATAGCAAACAAAGTCTCGTAATGAACACACATTCAAACGCTAACTATGACTTAATCATCAAAATATAATATATTGGGGGAAAATAGGAAGCTCACGCGAGATCGACGGATCGTCGTCGGAGGAGGAAGGACACCGTCGCCGCCTTCGCTTTGCCGGAGCCCATGTTCGGAAGCCCTAGAGCCTCATCGCCGGCGGATCTAGAGGAAGGAGGGAGTGATCGAGATCGGTCCGGTCGGAATCGAGTATTTCTAGGGTTTCGTAAGAGAGATGAAGAGCGACAGAGAGAGAAAAGAAACGTGCAATTTATGTTATGTAACATAAGGTTGCTTTTCGGAGTTACGGAGAGGGGCCTGAAAATAAGGACCGTGAGAGAGAGGAGATGGTATCTGGTTCGAAAATATTGGGGGCTTTATCGTAGTTTCCGAAATATCGAGGGGTTTTTGGTTTGGTTTGCTTTGGTTTGGTTAGTTAGGTTTGGTTGAATTGGGGTTGTGGTTGCTTGTAAATGGAGAGGTTACGTCCGATAAAAGTCAAGGATAGAACGATAAAACTATAATATTTAGATAAATGGTCGCTGTGTTCTTTTTTTTTTCTTTTACTTTTGGGTATTAAACTCTTTTTTAAACTTGGTAAATTTTAGATGTAATAATTGTTTCTTTTTATTCAATAGTGCTCATCTTTCTCCCTCTTTTGTACTACTTAAGAGGGGAGGAAAAGGTACGAGGAAGGGTAAGAAAATATACCACGAGACAAAGACGCGGAGTAGATAGAATAGAGAGGATATTCCAAAGAAGAAAACCAAGAGAAATGGGACTGAATGAGAAATGGGGTGGATTGGATAAAGCGTTAGGAAGGTTGAGGTGGCGGCACCGTCGAAGAAGAAATAGACAACGACAGAAACGGTCGTAGAGGATTGTCATGGTTGGTTGGGGATATGTCGTCTGGAGTTGGGGTTCTCTGTGTAATGCCCCGCTCCGCACGGTGCATTACGCTGAGACGTTGACTCAGCGAGTCGCGTTGACCGAATGAAATGTATCGATGCGAATCGATACGAGAGTTACGTTGTCCCGAACAACGCATCGAACTGAGTCGATGCGAAGAGTTGCCTTGTCCCGAAAGAATGCATCGAGTGAATCGATGCGAAGCACCGCGTTGCCCCGAAGGATGGGTGCGTTGAATCGGCTCAAAAATTCTAAGAAATCGAATCGACCAAGGCGCAAGTCCGAATCGATGCAAGTATTGATTTTAGTTGGTTTCGTGTGCAGGTTATACGTTGATGCGAAAATATTAGAGGTCGATCTTTTGCCATATTTAGTAAGGGGTCCGCGAAATCAAATCGTCGTCTTGCGACGGGCTGAGACTTGGGCACGCTAAGACAAATCGGACGTATGATCCAATGAAGCACGAAGTGCTCGAATGGCTAAGTCAGAAGAGTGGCCGTGCAACAAAGTTATGAAATCGAGCCGCATCAGCTCGGCGAAACGACAAAGGCGTTTCGACTCAAGGTGGTAGGATTAACTCTTCTTTTTACTCCTTCATGCGATAAGTCGAATATATCATTGTATGCTAAAAGTTAACCTATCGACACCACGGACGTGGTCAGATCGGAAGTAAATCGTAGTGTGAGTCGAACACTAAGTTAGAACAATTGAAATGAAACGTGCATCATATGCACGAGTCGCTATGGAACATTGGATATGCAAAGGCGAGCGCCTCGGTGCGCAGGCCGCAAGAATATGGGATAACTGTACTCGGCAAGTGCCTTAGTACACGAACCATACCGTGCCTTCGCGCACGAGTTAGAAAGGCTAGAACATGGAAAGACAATAGGCGAGCTGTCACCCCCAGTTTTCAAAAACAGGAGTATTTTTGTCATTTTATTTTGAATATTTTTAAAATTTATTTTATTATTTATGATATTATTTGGGGTTAAAATTTATTTTATTATGATATTGTTTTGGGGTTATTTGAGTCGGGTTCGAATTTTAACTCATTTCGACTTGAAACGGGGACCCGGAAGGGTAGTTTGACTCTAGTGGGACCCACACACTAGTTAGACATGGCCCACATGATATTAATTTTAGTCCACATGATATTAATTTTAGTTAGTAGTTAGACTAATTATTTTGGTTAGCATTAATTGAGATTAGTGATTTTGGAATGACCAAACTACCCCGACTTAAACCCTACCAATATATTAGCTAATAGATTAGTGCAAGGGGCTTTTAGGCATTTCCTAATATGACAAAAACTACTTTAATGGCTGGTCATTTGGAGGGGGGATAAGGGGTGAGTCATCATCTCTTCCATTTCATTTTATCCATCCATTTTCTCTCTCATGTTCTTCCCCAAATTTCTAGAGACAACTCCATTGATTTCATCTCCAAATCCACCATTTCTTCCACCAAATCTTCTTCTTTTCTCCTCTACTCCAAAGTTAGAGGGTGCTAGCCAAGTTTGGAAGGATTCGGAGCTCATTCGTGTCCTTTTGGAATCTCTACGTGTCGGTGTCGTGTCGGAAGGCCTTTTCCTTTGAAACTCTCCCGGAAGGTATAATCTCTCCTCTAATCCACCCCAACATGCATATAGGATTATTTTGGACCCATAGGAATGACCCCCATGATTGTATCTCCATTTGTGTCCATTTTGTGTCCATTTGGAGGTCATAGAAGTGTCTTTGTGTTGTGGATGTGTTCATGTTACATATATAGATATATATATATATTGTAATGAGAGTGTATCTATATTTATATATATAATAAATGGTTCATGATGATTATATAATCAAGTTTTTGAGTGTGGTTCCTCATATTATTATTGTTGTGGATAATTAGGATATATATTGTGTATTCTTTTGGCTCAAACTATTTAAATTCGTCATGATTTTTATCCACGTTTTTAATTTCAGCCCTAACTTAGAAATGCCATAACTTCTAGCTCAAAATTCGGTTTAATCTCCCGTTTTTTTAAAAGAAGCGTATTGAAGTTAGCTTTCCAAAATCATGCATTAATAGGCCTAATTCGTTCTGTAACTTTCTGGAGAATTATTTGAGTGTCAGCTGTACAAAAGACAAACGCGTTCTCGGTGTTTTCGCGATTCCGGGAGTTTCCGGAAACGAAAATGCAATCCGTTTGAAGTTTCGGAAAGCAAACACATAGATCTATAACATACTTTAATGCTAGAACTTAATTCATGTTGAGTTGGTACAGTATTGATTATTAGTAGGAGTTACAATTCGGCATATGCATTTTGTGCACCCTTGTGTGTAATATAATGTTCTATTTGATTTTAACCCATGTTAATGTATATATATTATGTAACTAAATAGAGAATGCAAGCATGAGTAAATGATTAAATAAATGATGTATGAGGTATAAGTATCCTATCTAATGTAAGCATGTATAAGTATGGCTTGTAATGAATATGTAGGTTCCATAGTATGTAATGTATGGTGCATATCGTAGTGCAAGAGAATAAATGAATGATGAATGAATGCAAGCATAAATGTAATATAATAATAGATATAATGTATACAATATACAAGTTAATGAGGTGTAATGTTCTATGTTAACACAAATCCTATATTACCTCATGTACCCCTTACACTATGTTGACACTATCACACTTGACACTTTGTTTGCCATGTTCACATACACACACATAGCCTCTTAAATAAGTATTTATGAATATAGTTAACTTAGCTATGTATGTATATTATATATATATGTTAGCATATTATATTGTAATATATAAGTTTATATAGCCATTGAAATGCCATGATTATAGACCTAATATTGAATACCAATATATGCATGTGTATATATGTGTAGACATATATAACTTAAAGTAATAGATTACCTAGTGTATATCTAATGTGAATTCTTGCCTATTTAAGTATTGAATAATTGCATGCTATATAGAGTTGGGTGCATGTTGGCTTGTATAGCCTTGTATTGATGTGTGCTTGCTAGGATAGTCTTGGTTAGGCCTAGTAAGACTTGCTGGGTTAGGACATGACCTAGTTTGACCTAGTTTGACTAGTGCAGTTGACCAGAGTTGACCAAGGGTTGACCTTGGCCTAGTTGACCTAGATTCATGTAGAATGCATTATAGTGCTTTATATTACCCTTCTGGACATGTTGTGACTTGTGCTGTTCTAATTAGGAGCCAGACACCTCTCCTCGGACAGTATCTTATTTTAGGTCTGTGATCACTCTCAGCATCTGTTCACCTATCAGCTCAGGACCACAGGCGAGTACATTCACTGATAGTTTTCATTGTCTTGATATCTACTATATCCGATTCAGTCGTAGTGTTTTACTTGATTCTCGACACGATAGTTCACGGACTAGTATTAACGGATTTTGGTCATGAGATGTCATTCCTGGATCTCTTGGGATATTGGTACTTGCTTGGTCTTGATTCTTGTACTTGTATTGACGTCGATTCCATAAGAGGATTAGCTCCCCTCTTAGGGAATCCCGCATCATGACGTGCCATGACCGGATCCATTTATACTATTCGGGGAAAAATGGGGGAATTATTGGGTGTATGTGATCAAATCCTCATGTAACTATATTTTGCTAGCGTCACCCTCACTCCACGTAGGGTGTCGCAGATACCTCACCACCGGTTATCCAGGTTGGGCGGCATGATTCTCCGTTGACGTTCACCGCGGATTGCCGTGCCAAGTGGATAACTTGGCCCTACTACCTACTAGCCGATCACATATCACTCTAATAATTTAAACCACTTTTACTTTATTTGTCATGTCTTATATTCCAGCTTCAGCTTTACTTACTGTACTTTCACCCTGATATGATTCATTCTCATATGCTCTACCTGCTTTCATACTGTACTTGATTATGGGACTAGGTTCTATTCGGAAGAAGGGTTACAACCCCGGTCCTTGTTTGGTTTAAGGGTTGTAACTCGACTTTCGAATGGTTTCCCAAGTCGCCTTTACTCTTTGTCTTGTATTTCATTATTACTGTTTCTTATAGTATTTCTTAATTCACATGGAACTGTTGTTGGTGTTTTGTACTTGCTCATTTTCCTGACAGGATACGTTGACAAAATTTTACAGATGCTCGGGATTGCCTGCTAGCCTAGAGGAGACCATTAGAGGTTGTTTAGATAGCTTTTCTTAGTTGTCTGGAGATGTATTTTATGGATTACTGTATTTCAGTTTTGAGATGTATTCTGAGTTTGTATCTTAGACACTTAGATTTCTCTCTGTTGTACCTCTTTTGGATTTCATGTTTTATCTATCTTCCTTTATGCTCTACCCTAGATGTGATTGAGTATGTATCTGCTATGTCACCCCCAATTGGGGAGTATAAACTGTTAGTCTTATACTATTAGATGCATTGAGACCTAGGACAGCGTTCTACCGCCGACACTGCGGCGTAGGCTGGGCGTTGCTACGTTCTCGTGCCCTAATTCTAGGGTGCGGGTCGTGACACGTTTTTAGTGGTGGCCCATGCAGGTCGAGACTAAAGTGTAGTGGTATTCGAACTAGAGTACCACTACAAGCCTGCAGTAGGATTAGGATATATTTTGAAGGTACTCAATCACAGTTAGGACCCTTGAGAGATTCCTGGGACGACCCTGGAGGATCTTATTTAATTTCGATTTGAAAACTCGTTTTCCTTGATTTTATTTATCTTTACCTTCTGTTGATTGAATTTGACTTTGATGGATTATGGTTGAATTTGGGTTTGTATTTATTGATTTTGAAGGATGATTATTAAATTTTAAATTTTGATGATAGCTGTCGCATTTGAGTTGTATTTTCATGGATTTTAGTTCATTTTGGATTTTGATGTTCGTTGATAGATTGAATTGATTTTTGAGTATTCATTGTTGATTTAAATTAATTTTGTCAAGATGAAATTATATGGGCTAGGTCATCTAAGTTGTGGAGTCTAGTCTTCTACAGTCATATTAGCCAACATGGTGAGGACATATAGTCTGACTTGGATCTATTTCTCGGGTATGGGAATTTAAGGTTTTCGCAGCCAAGCGCGCGGCACCGCGAAAATGTTAAATACCATGATTCTAGAGGTGTGTGTCCAAGTCAAGGACTCTGTGATTATCGTAGCCTTGCTTACTAGTATGACGAGGATTAGGGAACCATTATTTTGGACAGACGCATATAATTATCAGATTGTACCTTAAATGTTTTCAAAATACGTTTTCTCTACTTTGTTTCTGTCCTTCAAAAAAAAATTATTTTATTATTAATTGTCTTGTTTTGTTGCTTCTCATTATTTAACTTAAGAGTAGGTTGCCTGTTTTTATAAACCTTTGCGTAACTTCTTGCTATGAGTTTCTTCTTAATACAATGAATCGTTGATTTTGCTAGACTTTATCTGAATTGATATTTTAACTCTGGATTTCAAAACGGTTCCTTCTTTAAATAGATAAGCAAAACAGATTTTATCGTTATTTCTTTCTTGCTATTATTCTTGTATTAAATAATAATAATAATAAAACTGTCTTGATTTCGTCAATCACCTGCTTGCAATTTTGGTAGGAATCTAAATGTTAGTCTTAGCGTAGAATTAAAAAAAAATTTGGACATGAGAATATATGAGTATATAGATATAGTGGACACGTATGCATGCTACACTTGATTTTTCACCTGTCTAAATACCCATTAATATGTTATTGATGTTAAATTGTCAAAACTCTAATATTCCTGGTTTTCTGCTTTTTCAGTTTAAATTCGTAATTTAAATATTTTTTTTTATGTTATTTGTTATGTTTACATCACTGCACATGCATGTTATACATGCGGTTTCAATTCAAAAAAAAAAAAAAACTTTAGTTGAGTTTTGTGTTTGAAATTGTTAATCTGAGACTGTGTGCATATTAACCCTTAATACGGATTTTTGGAACCCAATTTCTCATATACAATTTCATATGTATTCACGTACACGCACGCCTACTATCTAACCATATGAACATGTCCCTATACACATAATGCAAGTTTTTCCATCTCTAATGCTCTGTATATATTATGATTGGATTTCCATGCAATTGACTTTATTCCTTAACTAGTTATTTTAATTTTTCCTTGAATAGTACCCTTTTTCAGATAATTGGTAGTTACCTTCATTTTATTTTGATGAGTACCAGTTTTCATATAGGATGGTAGACTACCTTACAGTTTTGATGGTTTGTTGTCTCTGTAACTTTTGTTTCGCACCCTGGATTGCTTGTGTGTTTGATATCCTATGACCGTCTTGGTTTAGCATGACTAGTATACCTAGATGAGACTTTCACTACCACAGTATGCAATGACCCTGTATGTCGTCCTTTTGATTACATTATTTGTTTTAATCTGGGACTTTGATTGTGGGGGTTTGACCTAGAAGAGTATGGACATTTTAATTTCGAGGATGAAATTTTTCTAAGGTGGGTAGACTTGTAACACCCAATTTTCTAAAATGAGAGTAATTTTGAAATTTTATAATTTTAATCATTTAATGATTTGACATTTAAATCATGATATAATTTTTGGTAATTTTTAAATCATTTTAAAACTAATTAAAATCTTGACTTGTAATTTTGATGTTTTGCTAGTGAAACCCTAGAGACTGTTTGACCTAGAGCCTAACCATGTGATTAGGATATTTTAATGTCATTTCTGGCCTAAGGATATTTTGCATTTGACCTCCTTAAATTATTTTGATATTTATTGCGTTGGTGATTGTTAATTTTGACCTTTGATAGGTGTGATGGTTTTGTGTCCGTATCGGACACGTATCAGTTTTTATTTATAAATGTTTGATGTGCCTCAAGGAGATTTTTTTATTGTTGATCTTTTTTGAAAGGTATTTGAATGAGATTGTTTTCTGCATGTGTTTCCTGTGATTGCTTTGTTTTAATTTCGAGGACGAAATTTTTTTTAAGGTGGATAGATTTGTCACCCCCAGTTTTCAAAAACAGGAGTATTTTGTCATTTTATATTTTGAATATTTTTAAAATTTATTTTATTATTTATGATATTATTTTGGGGTTAAAATTTATTTTATTATTTATGATATTGTTTTGGGGTTATTTGAGTCGGGTTCGAATTTTAACTCATTTCGACTTGAAACGGGGACCCGGAAGGGTAGTTTGACTCTAGTGGGACCCACACACTAGTTAGACATGGCCCACATGATATTAATTTTAGTCCACATGATATTAATTTTAGTTAGTAGTTAGACTAATTATTTTGGTTAGCATTAATTGAGATTAGTGATTTTGGAATGACCAAACTACCCCCGACTTAAACCCCTACCAATATATTAGCTAATAGATTAGTGCAAGGGGCTTTTAGGCATTTCCTAATATGACAAAAACTACTTTAATGGCTGGTCATTTGGAGGGGGGATAAGGGGTGAGTCATCATCTCTTCCATTTCATTTTATCCATCCATTTTCTCTCTCATGTTCTTCCCCAAATTTCTAGAGAACAACTCCATTGATTTCATCTCCAAATCCACCATTTCTTCCACCAAATCTTCTTCTTTTCTCCTCTACTCCAAAGTTAGAGGGTGCTAGCCAAGTTTGGAAGGATTCGGAGCTCATTCGTGTCCTTTTGGAATCTCTACGTGTCGGTGTCGTGTCGGAAGGCCTTTTCCTTTGAAACTCTCCCGGAAGGTATAATCTCTCCTCTAATCCACCCCAACATGCATATAGGATTATTTTGGACCCATAGGAATGACCCCCATGGTTGTATCTCCATTTGTGTCCATTTTGTGTCCATTTGGAGGTCATAGAAGTGTCTTTGTGTTGTGGATGTGTTCATGTTACATATATAGATTTATATATATATTGTAATGAGAGTGTATCTATATTTATATATATAATAAATGGTTCATGATGATTATATAATCAAGTTTTTGAGTGTGGTTCCTCATATTATTATTGTTGTGGATAATTAGGATATATATTGTGTATTCTTTTGGCTCAAACTATTTAAATTCGTCATGATTTTTATCCACGTTTTTAATTTCAGCCCTAACTTAGAAATGCCATAACTTCTAGCTCAAAATTCGGTTTAATCTCCCGTTTTTTTTAAAAGAAGCGTATTGAAGTTAGCTTTCCAAAATCATGCATTAATAGGCCTAATTCGTTCTGTAACTTTCTGGAGAATTATTTGAGTGTCAGCTGTACAAAAGACAAACGCGTTCTCGGTGTTTTCGCGATTCCGGGAGTTTCCGGAAACGAAAATGCAATCCGTTTGAAGTTTCAGAAAGCAAACACATAGATCTATAACATACTTTAATGCTAGAACTTAATTCATGTTGAGTTGGTACAGTATTGATTATTAGTAGGAGTTACAATTCGGCATATGCATTTTGTGCACCCTTGTGTGTAATATAATGTTCTATTTGATTTTAACCCATGTTAATGTATATATATTATGTAACTAAATAGAGAATGCAAGCATGAGTAAATGGTTAAATAAATGATGTATGAGGTATAAGTATCCTATCTAATGTAAGCATGTATAAGTATGGCTTGTAATGAATATGTAGGTTCCATAGTATGTAATGTATGGTGCATATCGTAGTGCAAGAGAATAAATGAATGATGAATGAATGCAAGCATAAATGTAATATAATAATAGATATAATGTATACAATATACAAGTTAATGAGGTGTAATGTTCTATGTTAACACAAATCCTATATTACCTCATGTACCCCTTACACTATGTTGACACTATCACACTTGACACTTTGTTTGCCATGTTCACATACACACACATAGCCTCTTAAATAAGTATTTATGAATATAGTTAACTTAGCTATGTATGTATATTATATATATATGTTAGCATATTATATTGTAATATATAAGTTTATATAGCCATTGAAATGCCATGATTATAGACCTAATATTGAATACCAATATATGCATGTGTATATATGTGTAGACATATATAACTTAAAGTAATAGATTACCTAGTGTATATCTAATGTGAATTCTTGCCTATTTAAGTATTGAATAATTGCATGCTATATAGAGTTGGGTGCATGTTGGCTTGTATAGCCTTGTATTGATGTGTGCTTGCTAGGATAGTCTTGGTTAGGCCTAGTAAGACTTGCTGGGTTAGGACATGACCTAGTTTGACCTAGTTTGACTAGTGCAGTTGACCAGAGTTGACCAAGGGTTGACCTTGGCCTAGTTGACCTAGATTCATGTAGAATGCATTATAGTGCTTTATATTACCCTTCTGGACATGTTGTGACTTGTGCTGTTCTAATTAGGAGCCAGACACCTCTCCTCGGACAGTATCTTATTTTAGGTCTGTGATCACTCTCAGCATCTGTTCACCTATCAGCTCAGGACCACAGGCGAGTACATTCACTGATAGTTTTCATTGTCTTGATATCTACTATATCCGATTCAGTCGTAGTGTTTTACTTGATTCTCGACACGATAGTTCACGGACTAGTATTAACGGATTTTGGTCATGAGATGTCATTCCTGGATCTCTTGGGATATTGGTACTTGCTTGGTCTTGATTCTTGTACTTGTATTGACGTCGATTCCATAAGAGGATTAGCTCCCCTCTTAGGGAATCCCGCATCATGACGTGCCATGACCGGATCCATTTATACTATTCGGGGAAAAATGGGGGAATTATTGGGTGTATGTGATCAAATCCTCATGTAACTATATTTTGCTAGCGTCACCCTCACTCCACGTAGGGTGTCGCAGATACCTCACCACCGGTTATCCAGGTTGGGCGGCATGATTCTCCGTTGACGTTCACCGTGGATTGCCGTGCCAAGTGGATAACTTGGCCCTACTACCTACTAGCCGATCACATATCACTCTAATAATTTAAACCACTTTTACTTTATTTGTCATGTCTTATATTCCAGCTTCAGCTTTACTTACTGTACTTTCACCCTGATATGATTCATTATCATATGCTCTACCTGCTTTCATACTGTACTTGATTATGGGACTAGGTTCTATTCGGAAGAAGGGTTACAACCCCGGTCCTTGTTTGGTTTAAGGGTTGTAACTCGACTTTCGAATGGTTTCCCAAGTCGCCTTTACTCTTTGTCTTGTATTTCATTATTACTGTTTCTTATAGTATTTCTTAATTCACATGGAACTGCTGTTGGTGTTTTGTACTTGCTCATTTTCCTGACAGGATACGTTGACAAAATTTTACAGATGCTCGGGATTGCCTGCTAGCCTAGAGGAGACCATTAGAGGTTGTTTAGATAGCTTTTCTTAGTTGTCTGGAGATGTATTTTATGGATTACTGTATTTCAGTTTTGAGATGTATTCTGAGTTTGTATCTTAGACACTTAGATTTCTCTCTGTTGTACCTCTTTTGGATTTCATGTTTTATCTATCTTCCTTTATGCTCTACCCTAGATGTGATTGAGTATGTATCTGCTATGTCACCCCCAATTGGGGAGTATAAACTGTTAGTCTTATACTATTAGATGCATTGAGACCTAGGACAGCGTTCTACCGCCGACACTGCGGCGTAGGCTGGGCGTTGCTACGTTCTCGTGCCCTAATTCTAGGGTGCGGGTCGTGACACGAGCGCCCTAGCGCGCAAGCCCCGGACATTGAATACTAAGGCATAGAACATTTGGAAATACGGTCCAAACGTGCCTTCGTGCACGAGATAATAAAAGATGGCTTCGTTGCGAAAGAATACAGTTGTGGCATGAATGTGGCGGGACTGTCGGATATGACATGATGCCTCGAAAGGTGTTCGAGACCTTCGGGTCGTTCGGTTGACGAGCATTGAGTTGAGGCATGATGCTATTGAATCATTGAAACAAAGTATGAAACGTAAGAACACAGAAAGTTAACGGAAGAAATACGAGATGATAAAGTCTGAGTCTCGGACTCAAGACTATGTTTGGTTGTTTGAATTTGACTGCTTGAGTAATAAGGGTGTTGCATGGTCGATTGGGATGGACTTGAGATTAATGTGATAATAACTCGTGCACGAGTGTTTCCCCCAAACGGTTAAATGTCGGAGCACCCCGGAACCGCTTGGCCTAGGAGAGAATCGAATAATCTTTGTAGGCGCACATCCTTAAGACGAGTAGCACTCGTCATATAGACGAAAAAAGTCACAAATGATGGTATACAGCGGGAACGTTTCAGTTGTTGGAACCGCAACCCACCCGTTAAACGCCGGGCAGCCCGACCAATATTGAGAAAACAAGGAGAGAAAAGAAAGTAAGGAAATCCTTTAGTCCATTCCGGCGCGGATACGCCAACGGCCTTCATATAGCTAAGGAACGATGGGTTGAAAGTGTAGGCGCGTATGCGTCCCACACATAGATCCTGCTTAGAGATGCACTTATAACATGACAGGAAAGGAATGGGGCGCATTCACCTTGCGTCGGTGCAAGGGCGAGTACGTCGACTTGGTAAGAAGTCGTGCCATGAAACAAACACGAGAATGCTTGCTTGCTTGCTTGCCTATTTCAATTCGAATAACATGCTTGCCATGCTAACATGCTTCATGCTTTCGAATATGCCATGAAATTGACCCTAAGGAGAATATAGCAAGATCATAAGCTAAGTTGCATAATTCAACATAAATACTAAAATGTCGGTTTGGAAAGAAGATCTTTGCATCAGTACATGCGAGGACGAACGTATTGATTCCCCACCAGCTTCATGCAGGGTGCAGGGAATGGATGGCTCGAAGCGTTGCTTGAACGCATTGAGGCTCGAAATGCCGAAGCGTATTAAAGCGTGCGATCGCATTGACGTTCGGACTATGCAAAAGGATTGATGCGGCCGAGATATAGAAGGCATGATGTATGGAACGGTGAAATCCTTTGTGGGTGTCACCCCCAGTTTTCACAAACAGGGATATTTTGGTAATTTTCCACTTTAAAAATTATTTTGAAATTATTTATTTATTATTTGTATTATTTTGGGGTTATTTGAATCGGGTTCGAATTTCAATTCATTCCGACTTGTTTTGACTTGTTTCGGGGACCCGGGGTATTTTGATCTTAGCGGGCCCACACACTAGCTAGCCATGGCCCACATGTTAGATATTTTGGTTAGAGACTAGACAATTATTTTAGTTAGAGATTAGTGGTTTCGGTTTGACTAAACTACCCCCGGTTTAACCCTTTTCCTATTTTTAGCCATTTAAATCATAGGAGGGCAAACTAGTAAATATCCATATAGGACAAAACCCAAGGGGGTGGCCGGCCACATCATGAGGGGATAGGGAGGAGAGAGAAAACCATTCCTTTTCATTCCAATCCACTTTTTCTTCTTCTTCCCCAAAGGCTCCTTCCACTTTTTGAAGCTCCATTGATTTTCCTCCTCCAACCAAGGTGATTCCTTCTCCAAACCCATTTCTTTCTCATGTAGATTGTGTAGGAACCCACTAGGATGAGTCCCATGGTTGTGTCCCTCTCTAGAGACCATTTTTGTGTCCTTTGGACATTTCTAGGAGTGTCCACTTGTAGGTTTGTGTCCCAATAGGAAAAAATCCCTTTTTGGACACTTGGATATTATTCTAATATTGTTTTTGTGATGTTCTCATTAATATTCAGATTTGACATGTTTAGAATGATTTTCTCCATGTATTTATATGTATCATATTCTTCCTATATGTATTTGTATATATATATATATAGTTATATATATATATATATATATATATATATATATATAGGGTAAAGTGCAAAAAAACCCTCCTTAGATGTCTTACTTTTGCAATAAAAGACCCGACGCTCTTAATATTCCTAAACGTTTGTAAAATGCTCATAAGACCCCCTAATGCTGATTTTTGAGTAACGGGCGTTATTTCTAGGGTAAACTGACCGTTATACCCTCCCTAATATAGGCTAAACCCCCCATTAGATTAATGTTATTCTTCCAAATTTGACGCTTGAACTCTCTTCCACTCCGACGTGAACCGAAGACGGAGAACAGGAGGTTCGTAATTCGACGCTTAAGCTCTCTTCCAGCCCTAATTTTGCACGAAACCCTAAATCGAAGACGGAGAAGAAGAGATTCAGGTATACTCGTAAACCCTAATTTTGTTTGTAACCCTATTTGGTGTGACAACCCTAATTTTGCACGAAAATTTTTTGTTTGTGACGAGGATTTTGTTCGTGACGAGGAATTTTGGAAAAAAAAAACCGTAGTTTGGGAAGACTTTAGGAGAACCCTAATTTCGTTTGTAACCATATTTTGGTTTGTAACCTCATTTCGTTTGTAAACCCTAATTTTGTGTCTGCACATTTAGTGGACAAAGTGTGTGGACATGAAACCCTAATTTTGATGGCTAAGTGTGAAAATGGTAACTGTATGTAATTAGTTGTTAATTTGTTATTAGTTTGTAATTGTGTACAGGTTTTAACACAACATGTTTGGTACAAAGTATGCTCTTCACATGTATGTTGGGGGTCACTTTGATGCTGGTGACAAATACGTTGGTGGTGTAGTGTTGGAACTGAAAGAATTTATTCTTAGTGATGAATTCTGTTGGTTTGACCTTGATGGCCTATGTACAAGTGCTGGGGTGCAGGCTCCCTGTGAAGTTTACTTCTACGACCCTGTGGATGGAAGGAAGACACAATTATTGGGTGACAATGATATAATGAGATACTTTGCAAAGTTTCCAGAGCCATGTCTTCTCAAATTTTATGTATTAGGGAAGCTCGATGAGTCACTCATTGATTACAATGATTATGAGACACATATTACTGATTTTAGTGAAGCAGCTATAGAGATGGAAATGAAGATGGATGAAGATTATTGGGCAAGCATTAACTTGACTGGGGTACCACTTGAACATGTGGATGAAGAACAAGTGGGTGAAGAAGAACAAGTGGCTGTGGGTGAAGAACAAGTGGGTGAAGAAGAAGTGGCTGAAGAACAAGTGGCTGAAGAACAAGGAGGTATTGACTATAGTAGTTTTTTACCTCATGAAGACATTGACCAAGACTCTGAGTATAATCCCAGTAATGAGTTGTGCAGTGTGCAGTCCTCAGAAGACAGTAGGGGGTCTGAAGATTATGAGTTGGGTACTTCAGATCCTGTTGTGACTAAAAATAGATTATGGAGGGATGAAAATGTGGATGTTCATGTGGGAAAACGTTTTGCTATACATGAAGAATTCAGGAGTGCTCTGAGGCTCCATGCCATCAAGAACAAGTACAACATGAAGTTTATACACAATGAAAGAAGGAGGATCACAGCTGTATGTCCAACTGAAGGATGTGAGTGGAGGATTCATGGAAGTGTTGTAGGTAAAAATGGTTACTTTGTAGTTAAGAAATTCCAGTCTGCACATGCAAAAAATTGTGGCGAGGTGGACACCAACAAGCAAGCCACTTCTACATTTCTTGCAAATAGGTATATCCACTTCTACTGTTATTTAGCTTGTAGTTAATTGTTAGTTAGGTTTAAGTTAACTGTTAGTTAGGTTACTAGTTACTAGTAGTTAGCTTTTAGTTAACTAATAGTTAGCTTTTTAGTTAGCTGTTATTAAACTGTTCCCTTTAGTTAGCTAATAAACTGTTATCTGTTACTAGTAGTTAGCTTTTACTTCTACATTTCTTGCAAGTACTTGTTAGTTAGCTAATAAATTGTTAGTTAGCTTTTACTTCTACATTTCTTGCAAGTACTAGTAGTTAGCTTTTACTTCTCCACAAGTTTCCTTTATTAAACTGTTCCCTTTAGTTAGCTAATAAACTGTTATCTGTTACTAGTAGTTAGCTTTTACTTCTACATTTCTTGCAAGTACTTGTTAGTTAGCTAATAAACTGTTAGTTAGCTTTTACTTCTACATTTCTTGCAAGTACTAGTAGTTAGCTTTTACTTCTCCACAAGTTTCCTTTATTAAACTGTTCCCTTTAGTTAGCTAATAAACTGTTAGTTAGGTTAGTAGTTACTAGTTACTAACAGTTACTCACAGTTACTAACTGTCATCTGCTACTATCTTTTACTATTTGCTACTTCTTGCATACAGGTATCTCCACAGGATCAGACATGATCCAGAGTGGAAGAATGTAGGATTTAAGACTCATATAGCTGAAGATTTGGAGATTGATGTTTCTAGACACAAAGTTCACAGGGCAAAAAAGAAGGCATTGGAGATGATTGATGGGGATGTCCAAGAACAGTATGCTTGTATAAGAGAGTATGCCATGTTGGTGATGAAGACAAATCCTGGAAGTGTTGTTAGGGTAAAGGGAGAAGTGGAGCCTGATGGGAAAGCAACCAGATTTGTGAGGGTTTTTTACACCTTGAATGCACTGCTGAAGGGCTTCAAGGCAGGTTGCAGACCATTCATTGGTCTTGATGGATGTTTCCTGAAGACAGAATACAAAGGTCAACTTCTAAGTGTTGTCGCTAGGGATGGAAATAACAGTTTCTATCCTATTGCTTGGGCGATTGTCGAGATAGAAAACAAAGAAACATGGAATTGGTTCATGGAGCTGCTGTTGGAAGCACTCGCCATGGATGGCAATTCAATCACTTGGATTTCTGACAGACAAAAGGGTTTGTTGGATGTGTTTCATAGTCTTCTTCCTCGAGCAGAACATAGATTCTGTGCAAGGCATGTATACGACAACTTTAAGAAGAAACATCCAGGAAACAAACTTAGAAATCTTCTATGGGAAGCTTCAAATGCATACACCTTAGGTGATTTCGAAGTTGGGATGGAAAAGATCAAGAAAGTAAGCATGCAAGCTTACGATTGGCTTCAAAAGCTTCCTGCAGCACAGTGGTCCAAGCATGGATTCAGGTCTGAATCCAAATGTGATCTCTGAAGCAATAATATGTGTGAATCTTGGAATAAACACATATTATTAGCCAGGGACAAGCCTATTATATGTTTGTTGGAAACTATTAGAAGAATGCTAATGGCCAGGTTCGAAGAAAAGAGAGGAAAAATGACAGCTTATGATGGGTTACTTGTTCCTAAAGTAAAAGAAAAGCTTGAAGAAGTGAAAGAGGATTCCAAAAGGTGTTTAGTCATTGGATCCGGATTCAACAAATTTGAAGTTATTCAAAGGGGAACCAATGATTCAGTTGACTTAGAAGCCAGGACATGCACTTGTAGGGTGTGGGAAATCACATGCATACCATGTGAGCATGCAGTTGCATGTCTTAAGAAGAAAAGGCATTCAATTGAGGACTACGTACACAGGTACTACCATAAAGAAACCTACATGATGGCTTATGCATTGCCAATTAATCCTCTTTCAATGAGACATCTGAGGCGCATACCTGGGGTTGTGCCTATGATCCCTCCTGTAGTTCGTAGCCTTACTGGAAGAAGGCCAAAAAGTAGGAAGAAACAACCTGATGAGATTAAAGAAAGGAAGAGTGCAGGAAAATGCGAAAGAGCTACTGTGACATGTGGCAAATGCAAGAAAGTTGGACATAATAGTAGATCCTGCAAAAATGAATTTAAGGAGAAGGTGGCAGTGCCAAAGGCCAAGCCTGGTAGGCCTAGGCTTTCTAAGTCCACCCTACATATTTGTCATGGTGATCCAACAAGCAATTCATGAAGGTCAGCATTGTGCATTTTAATTATTCTTTGTCTATACTACATTGTGCATTTTCTCTTTTAATTATTTGGTACTCATCTTTTCGTAGGTTGTAGACAAGTGAAGGGTCTTTATCATTTTGGTGACCCTTTCTGAAAGTTGGCAATGATGATTTAGAGTTATGTGAGTGTAGGGCTCTGTGGGTGGGGCTCTGTTTGTGTGAACTGCTCTATTTTGTGGGGCTATTTTGTGGGGCTCTGGTGCTCTGTTTGTGTGTACTGCTCTATGTGAGTGTAGGACACATATTTTGTGTCAACTGCTCTATTTTGTTACTCTGTGGGGTGCTATGCTAATGTATGTGTTCAGCTCTATTTTGCACTGCTGAGCCACTGTCCCTACCTCACTAACTCCTCTGAGCCACTGTCCCTATCTCATTTTGTCAGGCTGCAGTCCCTAACTCATTTTGTCATGCTACAGGTTCCTACTTCTTCATTACCACATTTAATTTTCAACTTTTACTTCATCAATTATAACTCTCCCTTTCTTCCCTGCAGTATACAAGCATCTATTTTGGGATGTGCTAATATTTCGAAGGATTATTGTGCCTATTTTGGATACTTATCTGCAGTGAAGAAATGTGGAAATGTGCTTGAGTTTGGATGTACTTATCTGTGGAGTTTGGATGTGCTTGAGTTTGGAAAAGTATTTATCTGCCAGTGAAGAAATACAATGAAGCAATTCATGAAGAAACTGTATGTGTTGGAAACTGTATGTGCTTGAGTTTGGAAAAGTACTTTATGTGTTGGATACTGTATGTGTTGGATACTTATATGTGCTTACTACAGTTCTTAACTTCAGTTTGCAGTTCTTAACTCAATGTGTTGGATAATGTACTTTATGTGTTGGATAATGTACTTTATGTGTTGGATACTTATCTGCAGTTTGCAGTTTGGATGTATTGGATACTTATCTGCAATTTGCAGTTTGCAATGAAGAAATACTTATCTGCAGTTTTTACTTCTTTGTTGAAAGATTTATATGTGCTTACTGCAGTTCTTTGTTTTACTTATCTGCAGTTTATATGCAGAGATTGTTTTACTGCAGAGATTGTTTTACTTATCTGCAGTTTATATGAACTTTATGTGCTTATGCAGAGCCAAACTTCTTTGTTACAAGAACTTTATGTGCTTACTGCAGTTTATATGAACTCTCTTCATTTTATATGAACTCTCAGGTTGAGTTTATGCCACTGAAGTATGCTAACAATGTCACCAACATTTTTTCCACATAGCTTACTTCATTCAACAATTGCAATCGTCATACAAAAATTTTAAACATAACTATACACGTTACAAAACTAAAAACAAATTGCAAAATATGCATGTTGAGGTATGGTCTTCGTTCACTTGTCGTCATCGCCACTGTCGCTTCTCTAGAAGAAATTAAACGTTGGCTTCGATGCTCCTTCAATTCTTTCATTAAATTCCAGATTAGATTCTGATAGTACTCTGGAAGTTTTTCATCCTCCCATAGTAGAAATCCACAAGAACTTGTTGGAAAATTTGCACACCCAAAGAATCTTCTTCCAGGGTTTGCTTGCGTCCACGAAGTCTTCAATGGTCTAATTGATCCACAATGGCAGTAAATAAATTTCCCTCGATTTTTACTTGAATGTCGTGAGAACGAAGATTGCGAGCTAGAAGGCATAACTTCGACTTTGGATTAATCTGTTCGGGAAAAAAATTAGAAAAGAGAACAAATTACTTTGGAAATCAATTAACAAAAATAGAAGAACTGAAAATATCAGGAAAAATAAAATTTAGGGCTTGTGTACAACCCCCAAGCAACTGTGGCGACAAGCTAATGTGGAAGCCCCGGCCGTTCTCTCCTCCCAAGCCCCAAGTCCCAAACATACACAGCCTTAAATAGATCAAAGGCAAAGGGTATTTTAGGTGTTTCATTAAAAAAATTCAAAAAATTTGGAGAGTAACGGTTGTTTCCAACGGATCTCAGACGGGAGGTCCTATTCCGAGCAAGTCACTAATTGCGGGGGTCTTTAACTGCAAAAATTTACTAAAAGGTCTTTTATTGCAAAAGTAAGACATCTAAGGAGGGGTTTTCTGCACTTTACCATATATATATATATATATATATATATATATATATATATATATATATATATATATATATATATATATTTATATATGGTGATTTTTATGTGTTGTGGAGGGTTGTTGTGAGAATGTGGTGCTTGGGAAGGGGGCTGTCATTTTCGGCCAGCAGGTTAGAGGGGGGTTTTGGTTGTGGTTTCATGCCCCTTTTAGTTATATCATTTAGTATATATATATATATATATATATATATATATATATATATATATATATATATATATATATATATATATATATATATATATATATGCATATGACCTCCAGCCTAGTGGTTAAGAGAGATGCATGCGGCCCGAGTGGTCAGGAGTTCGAATCCCGGTGGAAGCAATTCCAGAAATATTTTACCTGGTTCCAAAAAAAAAAAAAAATATATATATATATATATATATATATATATATATATATATATATATATATATATATATATATATATATATATATATTGGTATATATATGTGGTTATATGGATGCATATAAATATGTTTATGGTGGTGATTGTGTGGTATTTGTGAGGGGAAATAGGGGCTGCCAGTTTCAGCCAAGAGAGGCCATGTGTGTGTGTGTCTATATTAGAGAGAAGGAGTGTTTGAGAGGGGGAATAGAAGTAAAGGGGATTAGAGTTTTGTGAGAGTGAATGAATAGAATAGAGGGGGGGGGGGGGAGAACCCAATTTCTGTCCATCAATTTCAGCCATAAAGAACACCCCAAATCAGTCCAACAAACCCCCAAAACCTGTCCAAGTATATTACCAATGTGTGTATGTGTGTATTGGTGAGATATTGTGTGTTTGTGTGATAGCCTATGTGAGTGTAGTTAGTAACCTATAGTTGGCCTATGTGGAAACCAATAGGAAGCCTATAGGAAACCTATGAGTGTGGTTAATATGAGTGTGTATCATGAGAGTGAGTGGTGTAGATGAGAGTGGTAGAGGAAAGGGTAAATTCATGATATGGTAAGTAGGTAATAGGGTAAAACCATACCCCGTATCCTAACATGACCTAGATACTTAGGATACCGAATTTTCTTGGTAGGTAAGCCTTAGATAGGTTGATATCTAGCTACCCTAAGGAGCCTAGGCTAGTTCCATGGGTATTTGCAAGGTTTCATTGGTTTTTGGCAAGGTATCGGGATTTACCTTAGAAGGGTAAATCCTAGTTTTGCCTAGAAATAGGATACTTGTGTTAGAAGTCTAAGATGGTGTTAGAACTTGATCTCCGTGGTTGGTAATGATCAAATATGGTACTCTAAGACTAGTTTTGACGTCGGTTGACCTTTTTGACCAAAAGTCAACAAAAGTCAACCGAGAGTCAAACTTAGCCTTAAAGCGACCCGATTTGACCGAAACCAACCCAGAGTTGACCAGTTGACTGAAAGTCAATAGTTGGTCAATATTAGACCAGTTTAACCTAGGATTGACCTAAAGTTGACCAGAGTTGACCAGGATTGACCAGAGTTGACTTTTTGACCAAAAGTCAACTGTAAGTCAACCGTTGATCCCGATTGACCTAGTTTGACTTGGAATGACTTCCAGTGACCTAGTATGAACCAGTATAGCCTAGTATGACTCAGTTAGACCTAGATTGACCTAGTTTTGACTTAGACTTGCATTCATGACTTGTACTAGTTTCCTTTTCAGTATTTAGTCCTGTTGACTCATAGTATCTTGTCTTAGGTCTGTGATCGCTCTGAGCGTCTGTTCACTCTATCAGCTCAGGACCACAGGCGAGTACATTCACTGATAGTTTTCATTGTCTTGATATCTACTATATCCGATTCAGTCGTAGTGTCTTACTTGATTCTCGACACGATAGTTCACGGACTAGTATTATCGGATTCTGGTCATGAGATATCATTTCTGGATCTCTTGGGATATTGGTACTTGCTTGGTCTTGATTCTTGTACTTGTATTGACGTCGATTCCTGAAGAGGACTTGCTCCCCTCTTAGGGAATCCCGCGTCATGACGTGCCATGACCGAATCCATTTATACTATTCGGGGAAATGGGAGAATTATTAGGGGTTATGTGATCAAGCCTTACTGTAACTATACATTGCTAGCGTCACCCTCACCCCACGTAGGGTGTCGCAGATACCTTACCACCGATTATCCAGGTTGGATGGCATGATTCTCCGTTGAGTACACCGCGGATTGCCGTGCCAAGTGGATAACTTGGCCTTGCTTTTCCTTTAGCCGATCACATATCACTCTAATAATTCAAAACACTTTTTACTTTATTTGTCATGTCTTACATTCCAGTTTCAGCTTTACTTACTGTACTTTCACCATGCTATGATTCATTTCTCATATGCTCTACCTGCCTTTTATACTGTACCTTGGTTATGGGACTAGGTACTGTTCGGAAGAAGGGTTACAACCCCGGTCCTTGTTTGGTTTAAGGGTTGTAACTCGACTTTCGAATGGTTCCCAAGTCGTCTTTACTTTTTGTCATGTATTTCATTATTACTGTCTCTTATAGTATTTCTCAATTCACATGGAACTGCTGTTGGTGTTTTGTACTTGCTCATTTTCCTGACAGGATACCGTTGACAAATTTTACAGATGATTTAGAGGATGATTGCCCGACTTATTACGGGATAGAGTCTGAGGAGCTTGACCTAGACAGAGGCTTAGTGGTAGAGCCACTAGACTTCGCCCACCCGGAGTAGCCTAGTTAGTTAGGTTTACTTGGCCTGCGAGCCAGCTAGTTTATTTCTGTTGTAGTATCTTATACTTATATTTTATTCTGAGACTCTGGATTTGTGATTAGCTGTGACTTGTGGACATCTTGGACTCGTTTCCTGTTTATTTCTATCATATCCCTTTTCCATGCTTTCCACCTTAGTTTTGATTATGTGATTGAGGCAGTATTGCTTTATTCCTCCGTTCGGAGTATATATACTGTACAGGTACATTTATCTGTTTAGTCGTAGTATTTACAGACCCTATATACAGCGTTCTACCGCCGATTCTACGGCGTAGGCTGGACGTAACCACGTGCTCGTGCCCCTCTTTAGGGTGCGGGTCGTGACACATTTTTGTGGTGGCCCATGCATGTCTGTGTCGCAACTAGTGCGAACTCGTAATGGTGCTCGACTTAGAGTGCTAATTACGAGCCTACGATTAGGACATAGGATTAGGGTATGATAGGAGTTACTCAATCACATGTTAGGAGATTCTGATCTTTTGATTACCATGACAAATTCTTTTTGCATTGAATTTAATTGTCCGTCTTTGATATTCCGATCATGTGCCATATTGATTCCTTGTTTCAACCTATCCTCAGGATGACAGTCACTCGTTCTCAGGCAGCGGGCCCTAGCTCAGTTCCAGGGAGGTCAGATCAGGGAGGTCCTCCACCTCCGGCTACGGGACCGACAGTCGAGAGTGCAGTAGAATCAGTTCCTGCCCTTCAGGCATGAGTAGCAGCGGCAGTTCCCGGAGGTCTTCTACCTCCAGCTGGGGAAGCAGCCCCATCAGTTCCTGCCCTTCCGACGGGAAGCAGCAGCAGCAGCAGCAGCAGCGACGATTCCAGGAGGTCTTCCACCTCCAGCAGCGGGACCGTCTATGGTCATTCCAGACATTCTTCCACCGCCACCTCAGCTACCGACAGACACCCAGGGGATGATGGCCCTCCTGCAGCAGATGTTGCAGATGCAGCAGCGCCAGACAGAGGTGCTGAGACAGACGATGGAGAACTCGCACCAGTTAACTATGGCAGCAGTGGAGAGAGGTGCACCGACTACAGCTGAGGGAGCACCAGTACAGCAGCAGGGCCAGGGGAGGCCCGGTACACATCTCGACTTTCGGAAGATGAACCCGCAAGATTTCAGGGGTACCGAGGGTATCCTATATGCGGATGACTGGCTAGAGGATGTCCAGCGGTGTCTGGAGTTGGCAGAGGTTCCGAGAGCTCTGTGGGTGACTTCTGCAGCGAGCCAGTTCTTCGACATAGCATTGACATGGTACCGCACAGATCCGCGTGTGTCGGTTAGAGGTATATCTTGGGAGGACTTCAGGAAACTCTTTAAGGATAAGTTCTACCCAGATGTAGCCTTGACAGCTCTGGAGGGGCAGTTTGTTAGCTTGATGCAGGGGAGCTCGTCAGTGGACGAGTATGCAGCGGAGTTCTTCCGCCTGAGCAGGTTTGCACCCAGTCTGATTCAGGATGAGGGGTACAAGGCCCGGAAGTTCAGGAGGGGTCTCATCTATGCAGTGCGCACTCGCACATCTGGGCGACGAGACGCGACATTTGAGCAGATCTTGATGGAGGCTCAGATTACTGAGAAGGACTTCGGCCTCAAGCCAAAGAGGAGCAGTAACGCTTTGGGATCCACTTCGAGTGCAGGGCCAGCGAAGCGCCCACATTTCCAGCAGAGGCAGTTCCAGCAGCATCAGCCTCAGTTACAGATCCAGCAGGCACCGGCGCGTACCCAGCAGCATCAGGGTCGGGGTCAGGATCGGAGGCCAGCTACACAGTACAGTTACTGCGGGAGGCCAGGGCACACTGTAGAGGTGTGCAGGAAGAGATTGGGCACCTGTTTATACTGTGGGGCGTCCGATCACCAGCTGAAGGACTGCCGTATTCGTGGAGGCAAGGGAGTTCAGGACAGAGGACAGCCAGCCAGAGGACCAGCAGTTCAGCAGAGGGGTCCTCCACTTCAGACTCAACAGCAGCGTTTTCAGCAGCACCAGAGGGGAGCCCCTGCGGGCAGAGTGTTTGCCCTGACAGCAGAGGAGGAGGCAGAGCCATAGGCGATGTAGTGGTAGGTCATGTTCTTCTCGATTCATTTCCTGCATTTACCTTATTTGATTCCGGTGCCTCGTATAGCTTTGTGTCTGTCTCCTTTGCTCTGAGACACAATATTATTGCTGAACCCTTGGGTAGGACTTGCAAGATATTGACCGGGGGAGGCATCATCCTGGTCAACAATATCTGCAAGGGGCGGAGAGTTACTGTAGGAGGCCGAGTTTTGGGTGTGTGCTTGCTCGTAATGCCCCTTTTGAGGTACGATGTGGTACTCGGAATGGATTGGTTGAGCACGCACCATGCTACTATAGATTGTAGAGGTGGTAGAATTTTGTTTAGGCCGCCGGGAGAGCCAGAGATCGAGTTTTCAAGAGGAGCAGCTGAGCCGGTAGATGGGTTCTGCGGAGCTCTACTGGCGGGGCAGGCATTGCCGTATCCGTTGATTGCTGATTTCATGGATGTTTTCCCCGAGGAGTTGCCTGGGATGCCGCCGGATAGAGACGTTGAGTTCTCTATAGACCTTGTGCCAGGTGCTGAGCCCATTTCGCAGCACGTCTATAGAGTCAACAACAACGAGTTGGCGGAGCTGAAGAAGCAGGTCGACGAGCTGCAGGACAAGGGATTCATTAGATCCAGTTCATCGCCTTGGGGAGCGCCAGTCCTGTTTGTGCCGAAGAAGGATGGTACGATACGTATGTGTATTGATTACAGGGCGCTCAACAACCTTACTATCAAGAATAAGTACCCATTGCCGAGGATCGACGACTTGTTCGATCAGTTGAGCGGCGCCAAGGTGTTTTCGAAGATAGATCTGAGATCCGACTATCATCAGCTGAAGGTGAAGAAGGAAGACGTTCCGAAGACAGCTTTTTGGACTCGGTACGGCCAGTACGAGTTCACTGTGATGCCATTTGGGTTGACCAACGCCCCAGCTGTGTTCATGAACTTGATGAACAAGGTATTCCATCAGTACCTTAAAAAGTTCGTGGTTGTCTTTATAGACGACATCCTGGTTTACTCGAAGACGCCAGAGGAGCACGAGGAGCATATGAGGATTGTGCTCGAGACGTTGAGGAGGGAGCAGTTGTATGGGAAGTTGTCGAAGTGTGAGTTTTTCCTGGACCAAGTCGAGTTCCTGGGTTATGTTGTGACCGAGCACGGGATCTCAGTTGACCAGAAGAAGATTGCTGCAGTAGAGTCTTGGTCTACGCCCAGTACAGTTGTCGAGATTCGGAGCTTTCTGGGATTGGCGGGCTACTATCGGAAGTTTGTCTAGGATTTCTCGCAGATCGCGGAGCCGATGACTAGACTCACCAGGAAGGACGTGGAGTTCGTCTGGACTGAGGAGTGTCAGGCCGCCTTCGATGAGCTGAAGAAGAGGTTGACATCAGCTCCTATCTTGACATTGCCATCTGGGACCAGTGGTTTCTCGATTTACAGCGACGCTTCTTGTCGGGGTCTGGGTTGTGTACTTCAGCAGCACGGGAAGGTAATTGCCTACGCATCTAGGCAGTTACGTCCTCATGAGAAGAACTACCCGACTCACAATTTGGAGTTAGCCGCTGTCATCTTTGCCCTGAAGCTGTGGAAGCATTATCTGTACGGAGAGCGGGTTGAGATCTTTACTGACCACAAGAGCTTGAAGTACGTATTCACTCAGAAGGAGCTGAACATGAGACAGAGACGTTGGCTCGAGCTGATGAAGGATTTCGATATCGCCTTGCATTACCATCCGGGGAAGGCCAACGTAGTCGCAGATGCCTTGAGCAGGTATCCAGTGGCTATGTATCTGACATCAGACCGTCATCTTTTGGCCGACCTGGATAGTTTGGAAATCGAGGTGATCATTCCAGGCATGGAGGTGCAGATGTGGGATTTGCAGATTCAGTCTGAGCTGATGGACAGGATCAGATCAGCGTAGTTTGATGATGTTGCCCTGGGGAGCGTCAAGGAGCAGGTGCAGATGGGATTGCTTGAGGATTTCTCCATTGTCGAAGATGGGTCGCTGCGGCACGGTACTAGACTGTGCGTCCCGAGTGGAGAGCTTCGGGAGGAGGTTCTTCAGGAGGCTCATCGCTCTCAGTACTCTATGCATCCTGGTGCCAACAAGATGTATAGAGATCTGAGAGAGCACGTTTGGTGGTACGGCATGAAGCGCGAGGTATCTCAGTTCGTATCTCGCTGCTTGGTTTGTCAGCAGGTAAAGGCCGAGAGACAGAGGCCTGGGGGATTGCTTCAGCCACTACCCATTCCAGAGTGGAAGTGGGAGCACATCACCATGGACTTTGTGTCCGGACTTCCATGGTCTCCAGGAGGGAAAGACGCGATTTGGGTCATAGTTGATAGATTGACCAAATCGGCCCACTTTTTGCCTTTCAAAGTGGGATTGTCTACGGAGAGGTTGGCAGAGCTGTATGTTCGTCAGATCGTGCGGTTGCATGGAGTCCCTGTGAGCATAGTTTCAGATTGAGATAGCTGTTTCACTTCCCACTTCTAGAGGAGTTTGCAGGCTAGCTTGGGCACCTCGCTCAAGTTCAGTACTGCTTATCACCCCCAGACAGACGGGCAGTCGGAGAGGACTATCCAGACCTTGGAGGATATGCTTCGCACGTGTGTGCTAGATCTCGGGGGTTCTTGGGAGGACCATCTGTCACGACCCGCACCCGGTTTTTTCGGATACGAGACGTGTCCAAGCCAGCCTACGCCGCAGAGTCGGCGGTAGAACGCTGTCAAACCCGCAAGAAATAAATGCTCAAGAATCAACATTTGCTGCTCATTCACAATTCTAAATTTATTACAACATTAACAAGAATTATATTTAAAAAAATACAAGACTTTACATTTAATGAAATTGATACAATGCTATCTTCTATTTCTAGGTTGACCTCTGCATACCCAAGCCTCCCAAGTGCTAAGAGTGATCGCGGCTAAACCTGAAAAATGTTGGTTATCCAGTCAGGATTGGAACAAGTACACAAACCGACGATAATGCGAAAACATAATAGAATTAACAAGACATGAAAATAGCATATGAGAGATGAAAACTGTAAGATACTGATGTCATAGCACGATAGAGAAATAAACAAGGAAAAACTAATAAAAGACATCTATCTAAGTGGTGTGAAATACCTTTCCATACGTGAACGGCTGGGCTAATACGGCACATCATACGATGGCTATCATTCAAGTAATTGGTACGGCTAACTCATACGTGGATGTGTATGACTTAGCTATCATTCAAGTAATAGTAATTGGTTTGTTCACGTATCTACCGAGTATTTCCCCTCCCGACTACTCCGTGTGACGAGCGTGTCAACAAGCAGCAAGATATATGTATAGACATAAAATGAAAAGACTACTATGAATCGGAAAGCAATCAGAAAGTGTACTTGCCTGAGGTCCTTAGCTGGAGAAACCAAAATACCATACCACTCAATGAGCCACAATCAGTCAACACATGCAGAAGTCTTCGGATGCTGAAATAAATAGTACCAACGTTCTCAGAATAGTCAAATTAGCTAGGATTGCCTGTCCTTAAGTCTAATTCTGGTCACATGGGCAAAACGGTAATTTCAGGCAAAAACGATGTCCGTCGTTGGACCCGCTTTGCGCCAAAAAGCGTGCCAGAGTCAATGGGCTCTAAAGTCGTCAAACTATATGTCTATGGATCTAGTTTTCCGATACGAACCCAACCGTATGTCCAGAGTTGGATTTCGGCGGGCCGTGCACAAATCGTCCGTTGAGTGGGACCGTGGGGCCCGCAAAACGATGTCGGATTCAACTGTCTCAGAATTGGACAAAACTTGGCATGCAGGACCAGAAAATTGATACAACTATTGGCACAAGTTTCGTCTCGATCTGACGAGCGTGCACAAAGTAATTGAGAAATTTACAAAGTGCACGATACGGTGAATTTCGACGGATACGCATCAAATTCGTCACGCATACGCGACCAATTTGAATTCCGTCAAAGCACGCACGACCAAGAAGTCGTTACGCAGCTTTCGATGCTTACGGTGCACGACCACGTCGTCCGGATTGGCGTGACGCACGTCGTGTGGAAGGATTTTTCAAGTTTTCTAAACTGTTTTAAACAGGTTTTTCCTGATATTTAAAGCGATTTATCTTTCTGTTTAATCAACTAGAAATAAAACTAAAATTAGGTTTCCATCCCGGTTATGTTGTCTAAAAGACTGCTCAAGCGGTTTTCCAAGTTTCACAATATTCTGGTCGTAAATCGACCGCTAACTTTGGGTTTCGGGACAGTTTCTAAATTTCGAAAATCGAGATTTTTCTCGGTTTTAGGGCTCGTTTTTCGTCGCGTACAAAGCGAAATAATTAAAACTATTTGAAGGAGATTATTGAGGGTAAGGTTGTCGACATACCGGAGAAGTTCGCTCGTGAAACGACGAACCGAGGTGGCGGGGAAACCGATGTGAAGTCGGACCCATTGATGCAACTGCAGCTGTCGCCTTCTCCGCGCGCTCTGCTGTCGCAGCTCCATTACGCGTGCTCCGACGACTCGCGCGGCTGCGCGCGACGGTCCAGCGGTGGCTGCGCACGCGGCAGAGGGGTGCGCGTGCATGGCGGCACGAAATTAGGTTTTAGGTGCTGATGCTTCTTCTTTTCTCCGCTGTTTCGATTTTTCCATATGTGCTTATATATGCATTAGACTCTCGGGTTGGAGAGTTCAAATGGGTTCGGTTAAGCGCGTCCAGAGGCGGGGGCCCCTCTCGGGTTGGGCCTATTTTAGCAACCTAGGTTGTAGCTGATGTTGGCTTGGGTTGCTTGGGGCGGCTCTGCTTGTTCGGTTAGTGGTTCAGCAGCTGTTGGTTCGGGTTGGGTCGATGAACAGTCCAGACCAAATGAGAAGAAAGGATCCGACATGTTGGTTCTTGACAGACTTTGAAATCAATTGCTGTGGCTGATGCTGGGCTCTGCTCGGGCTAGGCCCAGTTAGGCCGGGCTGGGGCTGGGCCATGTGGGTTTAATCCGAAATTGTTTTTTTCTTTTGTTTTTCTCTATGTCATTAACTAATGTATATATATATGTATATAATTACATGTTTACAGCTACGCAATATATTTATATATGCACACACGTATACACACACAGGTATATTGTATATATTTATACATCTACTCATACACACATTTGTATATTATATATATATATACACGTACACAATATATTTTATAAATACATATATATACTTTTATATATATTTACAAATACCTTCACCTATACATATATATTATTATGTATACGTACACATACACTATACGCAATATTAATATATTATATTTATGCATACATTATAAATCACCATATAACAATTTAATATAACCATTAATATAACTTATTAATTATAATTAAATAAATAATAAATAATAAATAATATTTCAACAGTTTTCGGGAAGGGAGGCTACAATCTACCCACCTTAAAAATAATTTTATCCTCGAAATTCAAATTCATAACTATTTCTTAGGTTTCAAAGTCTAGTATTCCCTTAATCTCCTCAAATTTAATTTCTCTAAAATATTTATGGCCTTCTCTAGTCATTTTGTAACTACAAATCCTTGAGGACTTCTACCCACCTTAGGTTACACTACTTCCTTGAAACACGGGTCACTAAAATCTTATAATCTTTTAACTAGTGTCTAATAATTCTACCAAAATATCTAGGACATATGGTATCTGAAATCCTCTCGTGTCTATCAGGCAACCCAAAAAACTTAACATGCCAATTTATACAAGTAGCTAAGAATATTGGCAAACTCTAGTAAGCACGACTATTCGTCGCCCCGAAGTTGGAAGGACAGGAAAATAAGACAGAATAATCAGGGCAACTGTGAAGTTTAAAGAGCGGCAGAGCATATACAATACAGATAGAAGGGGTACATATAAACTTATAGTCTTATTCGCTAGATCGGGCTACTCTAGTCCAGTCACTTGCTACCACGAAGAACCCTTCGCTACTTAGAGTGGCCTGTAATCCGTGCAATACAGAAGTCTCGTTCTTGAAATTTTAATTCAAACAAGGTTCCATAATGGAACGGAATTTGAAAAAAATCAAGATTGTGGTTTTAATGGGTTCTCTATTTGGACATTAGTCGTTGGTTGGATGAACATTGGTCTTCAGTCTATATGGATTAGACAAGATCCCAATGATAAAACTATTCTTACTAGATTAGGGTATCCTAGAATAGATTTCAACCCAAGGGGTGGAGCTAGTTGTCAGCCAAGTTGGTTAGCTGGGTCCCTCAAGTCCAGAATGTAACTTTAGTGACTTTTGTGTTTAAGTAGCACATGAGACCTCAATCAAGTGGCACACTAGTGACGTGTGTGCATAGTGGGCTTCGAGTAGATCACCACCATATATTGGGTCAAAGGGACTGAGTCAAGGTTGAGGCTCTAGTGGAAATCGGGAGGTATACGGTTTCTATGGTAAGAGTTATAGCTAGTATTTTTAACCTGAAAATCGTAGCACAAAAATAGAGTACAAGGGGGCGAGTTTGAGTGGAACATGATATACCTAGATGAAGGTGGGCTCGTCTAGGTCTTGCATGTAAAATTTGTTGGGAGATAACAGCTGGCCTTGTGCTCCAAATATTAATGGCACGGTCGGGGACACGAAATGATCTAAAGGAAAAGTGGGAGCCCATGGGCACTAATTATCATTCTTGGAAAACTATTCTAATCAATCGGTAATCCTGGTATATCCTAAATTTTAGAAGACTTACAATCTACCCACCTTAGAGGCTAGGATATGGTGGCAAGGTTCTTGTCACAGGGCTGGCCGATGGTAGCTACGCTTGCCTATACGACTATCATAGTCATGGGAATACTCTGTACCTATCTATCAAATACGAGCGTTCGTCTTTCCAATTAGTGAAAGACAAAAACAATAGGGAGTTCAAGAAAGATGTCATCGAATACAACTGCGTGATTCAAGGGCGGATGTATAATTCAAAAGGAATTGTCAATACAGTCGCGGATGAGATCCTGGATACCCCTATATCTCAATCCACGTAGGATAATTAAATGAAACGCGAATCAAATGCATCCTGGTTGATCAGACCGGATACAATGATTCTGATTAGACTATATGTTAGCGGGCGTCCCCAATAAACATATGTCTTGAACCAAGCTCGATAAAAGAGTAAGCTTATAAAACTAGGCTGTAATAGCAGCGTTGGTCAAGATAGTCAAAATACCAGTACGCGAGATTTTTGAAATGGCACAATTGGTTCGAGTTTTGAGAGAATCAAAATCTTACTTGGTGTTCTTGCTTATACAGTCTTCTTATCCCTAAGGCCTTGGTCGAATAATGAGTTAGGGAACTCTAAATTCTATATTCTAGGTAAATCCTTGGTTCCATTATTCAGATGTGATATGCTATAAGGTACTCTATTCTATATTGGCACAAGGGTATCTAAGATCTAAAGAGGTCAACGAGAACATAGTTCTAGACATATCCCATAGACTATGATTCCTCGGGATGATTTCAATTTTGTGGGTTATGCCTCGCCAGTGCGCTGCTGGCTACAGTGAACCCGCACCATCCATTCTCAAACAATTGGCGACAGTGCGCTGCTGTCTAGTCGTCGCAGTCATTTAATTACTCTAACTATATTCCTAAGGACTTCAAGGAGCTGCCAGAGTTTCAAGCTAGTGGATTATGATAGAGCGTAACCATCTACCTATGAGTCTCAATCCTTAAAGTAAAACGGTTGACTGGGAAGGAAATAACTGAAGACAGAAAAATAAGGACCTCCTAACATTTATCTCATATATATCTCAAATGATTGAGAGAAAAACTTTAAATCAATCTACCTCAAGATTCACATACGAATAACAGAATCATGAATTATGAATCAAGTCCTTATAGCAAAATAGAATTTAAATAGACAGTTCTAATTTATGATATGGTGTTTATATCTAATAGAGAAAAAGTAAATTAAACATTTTATTAAAATTCATGCCTTAATTCTAAGCAAGTCTAACATACCAAGTGAATAACATATCTGCATGGGGTCATATTGTCATATCAAAAATAATAGTGTTTCTATAGAGATCGGATAAGTTATCTAAATTCAAAAAAATAGCATGGCCTATCTAATAACCTTAACTACCCAACGGTCAATTTGAACAAGGGACTCCTAGTCCTAGTTATTCTCCTAAATTTTTTTAATCCTAATTGTGAATGAGCATTTCCTGGTCGCAGGCTCGCAATAGTACGACTAACATACCATCACGAGTTCGTAATATTTTGCAAAAACTGACCTGCGTGGGCTACCACAAAAACTTGTCACGACCCGTACCCGGGTTTTTTCGGATACGAGACGTGTCCAAGCCAAGCCTACGCCGCAGAGTCGGCGATAGAACGATGTCAAGCCCGCAAGAAATAAATGCTCAAGAATTAACATTTGCTGCTCATTCACAATTCTAAATTTATTACAACATTTACAAGAATTATATTTTAAAAAAATACAAGACTTTACATTTAATGAAATTGATACAATGCTATCTTCTATTTCTAGGTTGACCTCTGCATACCCAAGCCTCCCCAAGTGCTAAGAGTGATCGCGGCTAAACCTGAAAAATGTTGGTTATCCAGTCAGGATTGGAACAAGTACACAAACCGACGATAATGCGAAAACATAATAGAATTAACAAGACATGAAAATAGCATATGAGAGATGAAAACTGTAAGATACTGATGTCATAGCACGATAGAGAAATAAACAAGGAAAAACTAATAAAATACATCTATCTAAGTGGTGTAAAATACCTTTCCATACGTGAACGACTGGGCTAATACGGCACATCATACGATGGCTATCATTCAAGTAATTGGTACGGCTAACTCATACGTGGATGTGTATGACTTAGCTATCATTCAAGTAATAGTAATTAGTTTGTTCACGTATCTACCGAGTATTTCCCCTCCCGACTACTCCGTGTGACGAGCGTGTCAACAAGCAGCAAGATATATGTATAGACATAAAATGAAAAGACTACTATGAATCGGAAAGCAATCAGAAAGTGTACTTGCCTGAGGTCCTTAGCTGGAGAAACCAAAATACCATACCACTCAATGAGCCACAATCAGTCAACACATGCAGAAGTCTCCGGATGCTGAAATAAATAGTACCAACGTTCTCAGAATAGTCAAATTAGCTAGGATTGCCTGTCCTTAAGTCTAATTCTGGTCACAGGGGCAAAATGGTAATTTCAGGCAAAAACGATGTCCGCCGTTGGACCCGCTTTGCGCCAAAAAGCGTGCCAGAGTCAATGGTCTCTAAAGTCGTCAAACTATATGTCTACGGATCCAGTTTTTCGATACGAACCCAACCGTATGTCCAGAGTTGGATTTCGGCGGGCCGTACACAAAATCGTCCGTTGAGTAGGACCGTGGGGCCCGCAAAACGATGTCGGATTCAACTGTCTCAGAATTGGACAAAACTTGGCATGCAGGACCAGAAAAATGATACAGTCCTATTGGCGCAAGTTTCGTCTCGATCTGACGAGCGTGCACAAAGTAATTGAGAAATTTGCAAAGTGCACGATACGGTGAATTTCGACGGATACGCATCAATTCGTCACGCACACGCGACCAATTTGAATTTCGTCAAAGCCCGCACGACCACGAAATCGTTACGTAGCTTTCGATGCTTACGTTGCACGACCACGTCGTCCGGATTGGCGTGACGCACGTCGTGTGGAAGGATTTTTCAAGTTTTCTAAACTGTTTTAAACAGGTTTTTCCTGATATTTAAAGAGATTTATCTTTCTGTTTAATCAACTAGAAATAAAACTAAAAATTAGGTTTCCATCCCGGGTATGTTGTCTAAAAGACTGTTCAAGCGGTTTTCCAAGTTTTATAATATTCTGGTCGTAAATCGACCGCTAACTTTGGGTTTCGGGACAGTTTCTAAATTCCGAAAATCGAGATTTTTCTCGGTTTTGGGGCTCGTTTTTCGTCGCGTACAAAGCGAAATAATTAAAACTATTTGAAGGAGATTATTGAGGGTAAGGTTGTCGACATACCGGAGAAGTTCGCTCGTGAAACGACGAACCGAGGTGGCGGGAAAACCGATGTGAAGTCGGACCCATTGATGCAACTGCAGCTGTCGCCTTCTCCGCACGCTCTGCTGTCGCAGCTCCGTTACGCGCGCTCCGGCGACTCGTGCGGCTGCGCGCGACGGTCCAGCGGTGGCTGCGCACGCGGCAGAGGGGTGCGCGTGAATGGCGACGCAGAATTAGGTTTTAGGTGCTGATGCTTCTTCTTTTCTCCGTTGTTTCGATTTTTCCATATGTGCTTATATATGCATTAGACTCTCGGGTTGGAGAGTTCAAATGGGTTCGGTTAAGCGCGTCCAGAGGCGGGGGGCCCCTCTCGGGTTGGGCCTGTTTTGGCAACCTAGGTTGTAGCTGCTGTTGGCTTGGGTTGCTTGGGGCGGCTCTGCTTGTTCGGTTAGGGGTTCAGCAGCTGTTGGTTCGGGTTGGGTCGATGAACAGTCCAGACCAGATGAGAAGAAAGGATCCGACATGTTGGTTCTTGACAGACTTTGAAATCAATTGCTGTGGCTGATGCTGGGCTCTGCTCGGGCTAGGCCCAGTTAGGCCGGGCTGGGGCTGGGCCATGTGGGTTTAATCCGAAATTGTTTTTTTCTTTTGTTTTTCTCTATGTCATTAACTAATGTATATATATATATATGTATATAATTACATGTTTACAGCTACGCAATATATTTATATATGCACACACGTATACACACACAGGTATATTGTATATATTTATACATCTACTCATACACACATTTGTATATTATATATATATACACGTACACAATATATTTTATAAATACATATATATACTTTTATATATATTTACAAATACCTTCACCTATACATATATATTATTATGTATATGTACACATACACTATATGCAATATTAATATATTATATTTATGCATACATTATAAATCACCATATAACAATTTAATATAACCATTAAATATAACTTATTAATTATAATTAAATAAATAATAAATAATAAAATAATATTTCAACAGTTTTCGGGAAGGGAGGCTACACCATCTCCACCTGGTAGAGTTTGCTTACAACACAGCTACCAGGCCAGTATAGAGATGTCACCATTCGAGGCTCTATATGGACGGAGATGCCGTACTCCCTTATCTTGGGACGATGTTGGCGAGAGGGTGCTGCTTGGACCAGAGATGGTGGTGGATGCAGCAGAGAAGGTCCGGCTTATTAAGACAGACTTCGGGTGGCTCAGGATAGGCAGCGGCATTGGGCCGACAGCCACCGGAGACCGTTAGAGTTCGAGGTTAGTTTCAGTTCCTGTTTGTGCTTGTTTGTGATTTGTCTGTCCTGTGTTCTGAGTTTGTTTTATGTCTAGGCTGGTGCCATAGTGTTCCTGAAGATTTCTCCGACACGAGGCACGATTCGCTTTGGCGGAGGCGGGAAGCTTAGTTCGCGCTACATCGGACCTTTCACCATTCTTGAGAGGGTCGGCAGTGGCTTACCGGCTAGACTTGCCGCCTACGCTGGAGGGGTACACAACGTGTTCCACGTGTCGCAGCTGAGACGGTACGTGGAGCCCAGCCATGTATTGGATTATTCAGCGATCGAGGTGGGGCCTACTCTTCACTATCCAGAGCAGCCGGTTGAGATTCTGGATCGTAGGGAGAAGGTGCTCCGGAACCAGGTTATCCCCCTGGTTCGCGTTGCATGGAGGCATCACTCTCCAGGTGAGTCTACCTGGAGAGAGAGAACGACATGCGGGAGCGTTTCCCTTATCTATTCGAGCCCTGAGGTATAATTTTTGTTTTTCTGCATGTGATTCATTGTATGATTGTTTTAATTTTGAGGACAAATTTTTTTTTTAGGTGGATAGATTTGTCACCCCCAGTTTTCACAACAGGGGTATTTTGGTAATTTTCCACTTTAAAAATTATTTTGAAATTATTTATTTATTATTTGTATTATTTTGGGGTTATTTGAATCGGGTTCGAATTTCATTCATTCCGACTTGTTTTGACTTGTTTCGGGGACCCGGGGTATTTTGATCTTAGCGGGCCCACACACTAGCTAGCCATGGCCCACATGTTAGATATTTTGGTTAGAGACTAGACTATTATTTTAGTTAGAGATTAGTGGTTTCGGTTTGACTAAACTATCCCCGTTTAACCCTTTTCCTATTTTTAGCCATTTAAATCATAGGAGGGCAAACTAGTAAATATCCATATAGGACAAAACCCAAGGGGTGGCCGGCCACATCATGAGGGTAGGGAGGAGAGAGAAAACCATTCCTTTTCATTCCAATCCACTTTTTCTTCTTCTTTCCCAAAGGCTCCTTCCACTTTTTGAAGCTCCATTGATTTTCCTCCTCCAACCAAGGTGATTCCTTCTCCAAACCCATTTCTTTCTCATGTAGATTGTGTAGGAACCCACTAGGATGAGTCCCATGGTTGTGTCCCTCTCTAGAGACCATTTTTGTGTCCTTTGGACATTTCTAGGAGTGTCCACTTGTAGGTTTGTGTCCCAATAGGAAAAACCCCCTTTTTGGACACTTGGATATTATTCTAATATTGTTTTTTGTGATGTTCTCATTAATATTCAGATTTGACATGTTTAGAATGAGTTTCTCCATGTATTATATGTATCATATTCTTCATATATGTATTTGTATATATATAGTTATATATATATATATTATATATATATCATTATATATATAATATATATATATATATATATATATATATATAATATATATATATATATATATATATATATATAGATATATATATATATATATATATATATATATGGTGATTTTTATGTGTTGTGGAGTGTTGTTGTGAGAATGTGGTGCTTGGGAAGGGGGCTGTCATTTTCGGCCAGCAGGTTAGAGGGGTTTTGGTTGTGGTTTCATGCCCCTTTTAGTTATATCATTTAGTTATTATATAGATATATATATATATATATATAATATATATATCTTATATATATTATATATATTATATAATATATATATATATATAGATATAGATATATATATATATATATATATTGGTATATATATGTGGTTATATGGATGCATATAAATTTGTTTATGGTGGTGATTGTGTGATATTTGTGAGGGGAAATAGGGGCTGCCAGTTTCAGCCAAGAGAGGCCATGTGTGTGTGTCTATATTAGAGAGAAGGAGTGTTTGAGAGGGGGAATAGAAGTAAAGGGGATTAGAGTTTTGTGAGAGTGAATGAATAGAATAGAGGGGGGGGGGGGGGAGAACCCAATTTCTGTCCATCAATTTCAGCCATAAAGAACACCCCAAATCAGTCCAACAAACCCCCAAAACCTGTCCAAGTATATTACCAATGTGTGTATGTGTGTATTGGTGAGATATTGTGTGTTTGTGTGATAGCCTATGTGAGTGTAGTTAGTAACCTATAGTTGGCCTATGTGGAAACCAATAGGAAGCCTATAGGAAACCTATGAGTGTGGTTAATATGAGTGTGTATCATGAGAGTGAGTGTTGTAGATGAGAGTGGTAGAGGAAAGGGTAAATTCATGATATGGTAAGTAGGTAATAGGGTAAAACCATACCCCGTATCCTAACATGACCTAGATACTTAGGATACCCAATTTTCTTGGTAGGTAAGCCTTAGATAGGTTGATATCTAGCTACCCTAAGGAGCCTAGGCTAGTTCCATGGGTATTTGTAAGGTTTCATTGGTTTTTGGCAAGGTATCGGGATTTACCTTAGAAGGGTAAATCCTAGTTTTGCCTAGAAATAGGATACTTGTGTTAGAAGCCTAAGATGGTGTTAGAACTTGATCCCCGTGGTTGGTAATGATCAAATATGGTACTCTAAGACTAGTTTTGACGTCGGTTGACCTTTTTGACCAAAAGTCAACAAAAGTCAACCGAGAGTCAACTTAGCCTTAAAGCGACCCGATTTGACCGAAACCAACCCAGAGTTGACCAGTTGACTGAAAGTCAACAGTTGGTCAACATTAGACCAGTTTGACCTAGGGTTGACCTAGAGTTGACCAGAGTTGACCAGGGTTGACCAGAGTTGACTTTTTGACCAAAAGTCAACTGTAAGTCAACCGTTGATCCCGATTGACCTAGTTTGACTTGGAATGACTTCCAGTGACCTAGTATGACCTAGTATGAACCAGTATGGCCTAGTATGACTCAGTTAGACCTAGACTGACCTAGTTTTGACTTAGACTTGCATCATCTTGTACTAGTTTCCTTTTCAGTATTTAGTCCTGTTGACTCATAGTATCTTGTCTTAGGTCTGTGAACGCTCTGAGCGTCTGTTCGCTCTATCAGCTCAGGACCACAGGCGAGTACATTCACTGATAGTTTTCATTGTCTTGATATCTACTATATCCGATTCAGTCGTAGTGTCTTACTTGATTCTCGACACGATAGTTCACGGACTAGTATTATCGGATTCTGGTCATGAGATGTCATTCCTGGATCTCTTGGGATATTGGTACTTGCTTGGTCTTGATTCTTGTACTTATATTGACGCCGATTTCTGAAGAGGACTTGCTCCCCTCTTAGGGAATCCCGCGTCATGACGTGCCATGACCGAATCCATTTATACTATTCGGGAAATAGGGGAATTATTAGGGGTTATGTGATCAAGCCTTACTGTAACTATACATTGCTAGCGTCACCCTCACCCTACGTAGGATGTCGCAGATACCTCACCATCGGTTATCCAGGTTGGACGCATGATTCTCCGTTGAGTACACCGCGGATTGCCGTGCCAAGTGGATAACTTGGCCTTGCTTTCCCTTTAGCCGATCACATATCACTCTAATAATTCAAACACTTTTTACTTTATTTGTCATGTCTTACATTCCAGTTTCAGCTTTACTTACTGTACTTTTATCATGCTATTCATTTCTCATATGCTCTACCTGCCTTTTATACTGTACCTTGGTTATGGGACTAGGTACTGTTCGGAAAAGGGTTACAACCCCGATCCTTGTTTGGTTTAAGGGTTGTAACTCGGCTTTCGAATGGTTCCCAAGTCGCCTTTACTCTTTGTCTTGTATTTCATTATTACTGTCTCTTATAGTATTTCTCAATTCACATGGAACTGTTGTTGGTGTTTTGTACTTGCTCATTTTCCTGACAGGATACCGTTGACAAATTTTACAGATGATTTAGAGGATGATTGCCCGACTTATTACGGGATAGTTTGAGGAGCTTGACCTAGACAGAGGCTTAGTGGTAGAGCCACTAGACTTCGCCCACCCGGAGTAGCCTAGTTAGTTAGGTTTGCCTGGCCTGCGAGCCAGCTAGTTTATTTCTGTTGTAGTATCTTATACTTATATTTTATTCTGAGACTCTGGATTTGTGATTAGCTGTGACTTGTGGACATCTTGGACTCGTTTTCTGTTTATTTCTATCATATCTCTTTTCCATGCTTTCCACCTTAGTTTTGATTATGTGATTGAGGCAGTATTGCTTATTCCTCCGTTCGGAGTGTATATACTGTACAGGTACATTTATCTGTTTAGTCGTAGTATTTACAGACCCTATATACAGTGTTCTACCGCCGATTCTGCGGCGTAGGCTGGACGTAACCACGTGCTCGTGCCCCTCTTTAGGGTGCGGGTCGTGACAGTGGATAAGAGAGAACCTGAGTGTTGTAGCCAATCTGGCATATATTGTTAGGCTATCGAAAGCCTTTGTAATCTCAGTTTCAGATATCAATAAAGAGAATTGTTTCGTATACTCTGTCACGCCCCAGAACCAGAATACTGGAGAGCGGGGGATGACTCAGCCAGCTACATATTACGGGTAGATGAATACCATATAATACGATCAATGATGTCTAACCAGACGAGGGGTGCATACTACATAAAAGTCTTTCTATGGTCAATTCACATCTATTGTCTCAATCATTCAAACAAGAAACAGTAATAGAGAACATGTAAGATAAAGCATTAAGGCGTCCCAAATGCTCAGTCAAAATATTTTTGATATCTGGCCTTATAAAACATAGCCAGATGATGAAGTAAGGTATACACAATTGTTATCAGCTGCAGTCTGACTTAATTACAATTATGCAAAGTAAGTACAAGACGATCCGACTAACATGTCGGTGCCAAACGGCTAAGTATAAAGTAAATGACAAAACGAGCGGTGAAGTAAGGGACCCACTCGAGTCCTCCTGCAATCATTCCTCTAGTATTGACCATCTTGGAGGTGGAAATAAGCTGAGTCCTCGGGAACCGGCTCTAAATCTGGCCATGCAAAACCAGAGAGGTTAGACCTCTAATAGCAAGTACCACAAGAAAGGACGATATGAAGGACTAAACCAGTAAGTAAGAGAATATAATAATAGATCTCTGCTTTCCACTAGGATTCACGTCACATCACGACACTTCGAACCAACCTCCCAACCAAACAAGGACAGAAGTTGGCCCGTCATGTCCTGATATTCTGATCATCTCAGTTAGGCAACAGAGTAGGTACAGTACACAAACAAATCTTGAACGGCCAATCAACTCCTACGGCTCGCTATTGTGAGTCCCAAGTTATCCTGAAATTATGCAATCAAGGATTCCTCAGTTCTTGCTATGTGCGAGCAAGGCTAGTCTATCCAGTCAATCAATTACGCTAATCATGTAATTAGACGAGTCCCAGCGGGACGCCCGCCGTTAATATATCATGTACAATAATAATATAAGCATACCGTTCCCTGCCCGTGTGACAGATTTACAGTATCTGTGGGAACCAGCCGGCCTGCCGGGCACTACTAGTCCCAAGAGGGCTGCCATATAAGAACTCGGGAATCCATTCTCTCCATGCCATCATTATTTTATTTGACTTAATGGTCTCTACGTTGAGTGAAATCCCATGCCGTGGATCATGGTCATTCAAATAAGTACTTTCGTACGGGGTACGATATGCGCAACTCTACAACGATACCCGTGCGGCTAGGTTGTAGGTCTTACATAGCGTAATGCAACAATCAAATCTAACCACGTAATCATGCCTTGACCATAAAGTACACATGCTGTTTTTGTAAGATAAATAAATAATAATAAATAATAATTTGAAGCCTGCATGTGCCTGTATGCCAATATTCGGGATCGGCTAATCGAGTACAATAGTTCATTACATGAACGTGTCTCATTCATTCAATTCAATAAGACGACTAACCAGTCTCTTAGTTCCAACTAGGAACGTATGATCAATTATTAGTCAATGTCACAATCATTATCAATGGTGACAAGACATAAAAGTTAAATAGTATTCAGTGGTGTCGAGTCTACGACTCTCAGGGTTAAGTTTCAGTCATACTGGACATCCATGGATCAATCAGGACATAAGGCGCATTCCACATAACAATCGTTATTAACAATATTAACATATCATGATTTTATCAAGTTCATGCAAAAAGGCGTAAGGATTTAATAGAAGAATTATCATGCCATCATTAATGAATAAATAGAAACACCCAGGTCAAGAAGTCACGCCAACAAGTCTATGCTAAGGCCAACAAGTCACGCCAACAAGTCCTGTAGGGGTGATCGTGAAAAATGGTTCACGTTGGCACGCATAGCGTGAGCGTGAAGGGAAATTCACGCACGCACAGCGTGAGCGTGAAGGGAAATTCACGCACGCACAACGTGAGCGTGAAAAGTGATTCTTAATGTGAGCGTGAAAAATGAGCGTAAAAAGTAAGCGTAAAAAGTGAGCATGGAAAATGATAAGAAATTCATGCACGCACTCAAGGATGTGTGCGTGACTAAAAATCCACGCACTCATGCAAGGACGTGAGCGTGACTCAAATCCACGCACTCATGCAAGATGTGTGCGTGACTAAAAATCTACGCACTCATGTAAGAACGTGAGCGTGACTAAAAAATACATGCTGACACGTAAAGACGTGTGCGTGACTGAAAATACACGCAGACACGTAAGAACGTGAGCGTGACTCAAAAATACACGCTGATACGTAAGAACGTGAGCGTGACTAAAATACACACTGACACGTAAGAACGTGAGCGTGATTAAAAATACACGCAAACACGTAAAGACGTGTGCGTGACTAAAAATACACGCAGACACGTAAGAACGTGAGTGTAATGCCCCAGTCCTAAATACGTAGGACTAGGAACGTAGACATGCCAGCTGTATTCATACGAAGTATACTCCAATATATGGAAATCCTTGTATAAATACATAAGCTGTAAATGCAGTAGAACCATACTAATCTCATCCACAAAATATATGAATAAATGATATCATATAATCAACCATGAAATTTTCACTTGGTACATGTAGTTGGGCGGAGACAAATCCACTACCAACGATGAAAAGAAATACATAACAAAAGAAAAAATTTAGCGAGCGAAGCGAAGACGATCCAAGTGCAATCATCCTCGTAGAGAAGCAATGATCACGGCGAGAGCTAGAACACCTGCCACAAATAATCACACACCTGGCAAGATAACCAGGTCCTCAGAGGGACATAACAAGACACATAATATCATGCCGTAAACTGAATAAAGTTAGCTCAACAGAAAAATATATATGACTACACAAATAAAGGTCCTTAACCATTCTAGGTGTTAATGCATTTTGAAGACAACGTTCCACACAAGGGCTCTCGAAGCTAGAAACACGGCGCGTTAGCGTTTCAACCAAGTCACTAGTGGCGTCTAGAGAAAAGTAAATGCACGGCCCATTAGCACTCGAACGAGAACTAAGGGGCGTCTAGAGGAAAATAAATGCACGGCCACTAGCTTCTTGAGTGAGTCACTAACGGCAGCTAGAGGAAAGTAAATGCACGGCACATTTGTGTTTCAACCGAGGCACTAGTGGCATCTAGAGAAAAGTAAATAAATGCACGTCCACTAGTCTCTCGACTGAGTCACAAATGGCAGCTAGAGAAAAGTAAAGGTGTGAAAGCCCCTGCGCCTAATAACTGTCTCCACCCTCCCCATGCACTACTCGTGCTGAATCCACATCACGATATTCCTAAACTGCTAAGTCGCTAAGTCTTCTAGTCAACCATAACTATTTAGCAGTTATTGCCTATCGCACGGCATGTGCGCACCGATGGCCAGTCGATACGTACGTCCGAGATCTATATGAGACTCGTGACTCGTGATACACAAGTGTCGGGCTAATGAATGCGACACAAACAAAGGTGGTCCCTTAACTCTAAGCCATATGCAACTAAACTATAATAATTTGCAAGTACCATTTATATTTTCTAGAATAAGTAAAAACATGCATAATATGAGCAAGAAATTAAACAGTGTAGGCAAGGTGTCTTGCCTGGTAGAGCGCCTGGTGTACTGCGATGATCAAGCTGGCCTGAACCGTGACTTCGGTGCAACAACTGTACATGGTGACCTCGGATGGTGGCACGGACAGTTCCATTGGGTCCAGAAGGGTCAAATCGGTTAGGGTGGACATAAGGTAGTCCAGTTTTGGAAAGGGAATAGGGATATTGGGATTGGTCATGGACATGATGTTTTAATCGAAGTAAATTAGTATATATACAAATTTTTAGAGAAAATATATAGTTAAGAATACTTTTGAAAACTAGTAAACAATTTGTTTTCGTAGATAATTACTTTAAAAGAAATTATACTATTCATTTTAGGCAAAAACTCTAGATTGTAAAATATACTATTTTAGTAGCTAGCCATATTTCTATTGGCAAAATATTTAAAAAAATAGAAGATCGTGATATAAAGCTCAAAATCTAATTTAGGCTTTAAACTAAAATTTGAAATTACCTATAGGCACATACTATGTATTTTTCTTTAGTTAAAACATTATTAGAAATATATATGAATCTAGAATTAAATTATCTATGGCTAAGACCCCAATAATATATTTTTATTTATTGCTTACAAACAAGGTTTTTGAGGAAAATTTCTATATATAAAAATAGCAAATTTATTAATTATTACTGAATAAATGCTACTTATATAAAATTTTATATCCTATATATAGTAGAAATCAATGATAAAATAATAATAATAATAATAATAATAATAATATAATAGATATTAAATAATAACAAAACTTAAACGAAACACACACACAAACACCAAAAATCAAAGTCACACTTTAACAGGGTTGGTGTGGTTCTCCTGGGAGAACACACAAAACACCAAAAATCAAAGTCAGACTTAAACAGGACTCGTCAACAGTAGTGAAGAGGAAAAAAAAAAAAAAAACAAGAAGATGCAGATGAAGGAAGAGTGATGAGAAGAAGAAGGGGGAGATGGAGAGCGGGCGGTCGGGAGAACGGGAGAGGGGTGGTCGGAAAAGGGTTTCACGGAGGGAGAGGCGGTGGGTCGGAGGCTTCTCGGCGAGGGACACGGCGGCTACGGAGTACGGGGTGCGGCGAGGAAACGAGCGGCGGCGCTGGAGTCGAGGCGCGGTTTTGCGAAGGGAGCGGCGCTGCGGTTTGGTCGAGAGGAGGTCCGGTGATGGGGGCGCCGGTGGGAAGGGTTTTGATGGGCGGAGACGAGCGGGAGAAACCGAAGAGGAGCGGATTCGACTCGGAGGACGGGTTGCGCACGGTGGTCGGACGCCTGGTGTGCTACTGGGACTGCCGCCGCGCGTGACGGAGCGGTAGCGGAAGATTCCAGGCGGTGGCAGCTCAGGCTCGCCGGCGTCGGCTCCAGCGAGCGGCTGGACGAGCGTGGTTAGGTCGATGGGCGGCGAGAGAGGCCGAGAAGGCTGGCGGGAGGGTTCGTTCGTGCGGGCCGCTGGAGGCGGCGCGACGACGAGGAGGTTGGTGGCGAGGTGAGTTTTAGGATTTGGTTTTGTTTATTTTCATTTGGGATGCCGGGGCTGTGGTCACGGCGGCGTTGGCCGGAGTTTGGGGGTCGGCTGGTGGTGTTCCGATGATCGGGTTTGGGCGAGGAGGGGTTTCAATGATGACGGTGTGTGATCGTGGTGGTTGGTTTGTCTCGGTCGTCGACGGGGTTGGCAGAGAGTAGGGGTGATGGTTTGGTGCTGGTCGCAGTTGGTGGTGGTGGCGATGGTGTGTTGATGAAGGGGGTCGGTGGCTGTCCAGAGGAGGGGCATGGTCGGGTGGTTCGGTGAGGTGGAGGGGTGTTAGGAGAGGGGTAGTCACGGTGGTTGTACGGGAGGACTGGCCGGGGTGGCTGGCTGGAGACGAGGAATCGGGGTCGGGTGACCGTTAGGGAGGAGGAACGGGTTGCCAGGAGATCGACCTAGGGCTGGACGCGGGTGACGCGAGTGGGGATGCGGCTTAGACTAGGGATTAGATTTAAGGATTTATTAGTGTCGGGTGTGTCCGACACGGGAAGAAGAATGTAGATGTAAACTATGGAATAAAATTATGGATGGTGGAACACGGACACGATGCACGCACGTTGGAGAATTATTTGTGGAAGATGAATTATTGTGGATCAAAAATAAATTGGAGGAGTACCTGCCTATTTATAGGATGTGGGAATTCCCAATAAGATAAGGATTAGGTTTGGTTTAAAATCCAAGTAGATAATTTACTATTTAATTTAAAATTATTTAAATCCAAATCAAAATATAATCCCATTTCCAAACGCAAATCAAATTTGAATCTAATTAAATTCTTTGTTTAAAATCAATGGGATAATTCAAATTAACTATTTAAATAAATCCAAAAATTAATCAAGATTTAAATGGCCACAACAACTTTTAAATATATTTTTCAAAATACCAATAATATATTTCGAAAATAAATATTTTTAAATATCTTTTTGAATAATAAAATATTAATATTAATAAATCTCGTAAATTATATTTTTTTTTAAAATAGACTAATAAATAATTACGAAATATATGTAGGTACAAAATGATGTTCTCATAATTATGCTTTTCTAGCATACAATAAAAATATTATTTATTATTAATAATTATGAGAATGAAGACTTTATAAATAAAATAACAATCTTAAAAAATTTGGAACGATCACAAAATAATTATTATTATATTATTTTGAAACTTTAAAAATAGAAAATAATATTTTCAAAAATATGTACGCTCGCACATAATCGCACTCGTCGAGCAATTTCGAAAATAAAATTTCGTGCGTGACGTAAAATACGGCTACGCGACGTACAATACAAAAAATTTAAATCAGTACCAAATAAATAAAAAAAATAGTAGAAAATTTAGGGGTTTTACAGTGAGCGTGACTCAGGAGCCTTCGTCCCAAGCCAGAAATGAAGTTCCCATGGTTCAGAAACCCATGGACAACCGAGAATACACGCCAAGTTGGGAGATCAACCCATGGTCAACCGAAACACAACAACTTAGATCTGTAAGAAACGAGCCAAGGAAATCAAAAATGCTAAGTAGTAAACTCTCTCAGGATCATGAGAGGAAGAAATGAACCATAAAAAATGGTTTTCCAAGCAAGAAGCAAGATTTGCACTTGCCTGCTGTGGTTGGTGGAGAGAGTGATGAGAGGAAGAAGAAGAAGTAATGGTGAAGAGTGAGAGTTATGAGAAGAGAGAAGGAATAGAAGCTTTAAATAGGAAGGGTGGTGGTAGGTGGGGTTATAAGGTCGTGTTTGATCGGGTCCAACCAAGGCCAACCCGAAAGCAAGCATAGGGGTTACAAGCAGGAAATAAAATACAGGAATAAATTGCAGAAAATAAAATGCAGACAATAAAATTGCAGAAATTAATTAACATAAAATTAAAGAGCAAATAATTAATTAACATGAACTTGTAGGAATTTAAATACAGGATAATACAAAAATACTAAATAAATAATATGGGTTGTACATGTATAAAAATACGTATTCTGGGAACGGGGAGTGACATCTCTACCCACCTTAGAAAATTTCGTCCTCGAAATTTCAAATCCAAGCAGGTAGAAATATCAGAGCTAAACTAATACAAGCAATTCTAGTGAGCAAGCAATCATTTTACCATATCAAAAGCAAGTACTATATATGTAAATCCATCATCCACGATATCAAGTAGCTCTACCCATAAGGCGATAAGCATGAAGAATCAGGACAATCAAGGTATACAGAAAGAGATATACCTTGTGAGTCAAATAGGTGTGGATATCGTGATCGGATATCATCCTCACGTTCTGTAACGCCCCAGTCCCAAAATACGTAGGACTAGGAACGTAGACATGCCAGCTGTATTCATACGAAGTATACTCCAACATATAGAAACCTCGTATGGATACATAAGCTGTAAAATACAGTAAAACCACAACTAATCTCATCCACACAGAATAAATAAATAAAATATCATAAATAAGAATAAATTTATCTTGATACAATATGTTGGGCGGAGACAAATCTACTACCAATAAAATAAGGAAAGTACATAGAAAATGAAATGAGTGGCGAGCGAAGCGAAGACGATCCAAATGTAATCATCCTCGAAGAAATAACAAGATCACGGCTAGAGCTAGAACATCTGCGAAAGACAATAGCACACGCCTGACAAGACAACCAGGTCCTCAGAGGGACGTAACAAGACACATAATAGCATGCCATATAAACTGAATAAATATTGCTCAAATAAATAAGTCAATCGAATTTATAACATCGTCCAATACGCACCTACTGAACGAGCGTATCATCCCCCCAACCAAACAAGGACAGGAGATGGTAAACTAATTCACGGCGACGTATCTTTCCATGCTAAGAATCCGATATGGTATCCGGACCCCAACAAGGTTCAATACCTTCTCATCGAAGTAGTAAGCCATACCTACAACCAAACAAGGACAAGATGTGATAAACTAATCCGCGACAAGTTATTGTTCCAAGCTACGGTCAGACAAGTACCCAAACCAAAAGTACTCGTACCTAACGGATAGGGTAGCCTACCATTCTAAGTGAAATGTAGTTAAGAACAATCCTTCCTACGCATGGACCCTGGCTGAATAGGATCGACGTAGTCCCCCTTTGGGCACCAGAGGCCCCAGCAGGAAGAGCATGATGTTCCGTAGAATCGTCAGTGGCCGTAGTAATCATGGGTCATCAACCCCGTATCTCAGCGGAGAGTCCTGGTCACAAGGAAAGTGTATCGAAGCCCATACGCTAAGGAATTATCCTCGCCCAATGCCTACTGTTTGTATCCACAACACAAACCACTATAACCGCTAAGTCAAACTAGCATGCAACTTCTATTAGCGGTTATTCCTATCGCACGGCTTGTACTACTGGGGCCAGCCAATCATGCACTTCCGTGTTCTACATGCGACACACACTTCGTGTTTACACGTGTCAAGGCCAATGAATGCAACGCACAAGGTGGTCCCTTAAATTTAGGTTTAATGTGAGAAAAATAATACATAGCAGGAAAAAATAAATGAACAGTAAGTTCTAACAGTTTGCCATGTATCACAGTTTTTTTTGCATAAAGAAAATAAGTAATGCATAAAATATGAGCTAAAATAATTAAACAGCTAATGGCAATGTGTCTTGCCTGGTAGGACGCCTGGTGTAGTGCAATGATCCAGGTGGCACGATCTGCGACTTTGGTGCAACAACTATACATAGAGAAGCTCTGATGGTGGCACGAAAAGTTCTATTGGGTCCAGGACGGTCAACTTAGTTAGGGTGGACAGGGAGAAGTACAGATTTGGTGAGGAAATAGGAATCTAGGATTAGTCATGGACAAGGATCGATAATAGGAAGAATTTGGATAATTAAATACATAAATTATTTTAGAAAATATTTATTTATAGTTGAAAACTATATCTCAAAATAATTTTTAGATAGGCTATAATTTAGAAAATACGAAAATAATAATTTTAGGTAAAAGTCGTATATTTAAATATATAATGATAACATAATAACATATATAGGCTTCGAAATCCAGTTTTGATAATAAATATAGGGCAAAGCTTAGTACAATATTTTGTTATAACAAAATCTGAAGAAAATACCATAATACTTACTAATAAAATAACATTAAAATTATAATTAATAATAATATTAGTACCTTGAAAATAATTAATAATAATAAATATAATAATAAATATAATAAAGCTAATAATAAGGATAATAATAATAACAGAATTTTAATACTAAATAATACTAATAACAGTAATAGTTTTAATAATAATAAATAATAAAATAATAATAATAATAATAATAATATAATTAATAGTTGTAAAATAACAGATACAAAAAAGAAAGAAAAAATAAAACAAGCATCAGAAGCAAAAACCCAACAAAATATCACACATGAGCTGCTGCTCTATGGGAACGGAAGAGAGAGAAAGATCGAGTGGGCGAGAGAGAGGGAGTGAGGTACGGGAGACGGAGGTCGGTCGTCCGGCGGTGCACGGAGGGCTAGGAGATGGAGGAACGGGTTTGGGTGGTGGCGGATCGGTGGTCCGGCTGGGTGCCGAGGAAGGGACGAGCGGCGGAGGCGAAGCTCGTCGGCGGCGGTGATGGAGAGGCGCGCTGGCGCCGGAGGGGGTTTCGAGGAGAGGGGAACGGGGATCGGCGGAGGCGGTCACGGGCGGCGAGCTTGGTTGCCGGAGAGGGAGCTCGAGCAGGCGGAGATCGGAGAGCTCGCGGTGGCCAGGAAAGGGGTTTTAGGCGGGGTGACGCGTGCGATGGCTAGGGCGCGACGGTTCGACGGCGAGGCGGAGGCCTCATCGGCGGTCAGGCGCCGGTGGGAAGGAGGTCGGAGTTGTTTAGATCGGGCGGTGCGGCGGGGTTAGAAGGAGAGGCACGGGCGGAGGCCTGATCCGAGCTCGGCGGTTCGGTGCCGGGCTGCCGCAGCGAAGGAGAAGGGCTATGGCGGCAGCGGAGGAGGTAAGCAAATTTTTTGTCTTCTTCCTTTCTTTCTTTGTGGTTGGTTCCTGGTTGGGAGAAGACGATGATGGCGAAGGTCGCCGGAGTCGGGAACGGTGATGGTGGTCGGGGATGCTGGTGGGTCACGGATGTACGGTGAGGGTGACTATGGTGGTGGCGGTGGTCTGTATTATGGATTTCGGGGCGGCATCGACCGACGATCGGAAAATTTATGGTAGCGGCGGTTGCTCGACCCGCTGATGATGGCGGTTTAATGGTCGTGGCGGGGACGGCGTTTGGGTGAGGTGATGGTGATGGTGGTCGGAGAACAAGGGGTCGGATGGCATGCATGCTGGTTTCGGTGGAGTTGCGGTGAGGACGGGTGACGGGATGAACCTGGTGGTCGGGTTGGATTAGGATAGGGATAGGAACTAGGGATTTGGATATTAGGAAACTGGAGATTGTATTGTGCCAGGTTTGTCGACACGAGAGAGATAAAATGTATATGTAAAATGGAAGAATAACCTATTGGAAAGACACCGGGGTCGGACCCGAGGCCGTCACGGCCGACACGGAAAGATGTTGGACATGGACACGAGGCACGCACATTGAGGATGGTGGAAATAGTTTGTGGATGATAATGTGGAGGAGTACCTGCCTATATTTATAGGATGTGGGAATTCCCACTTAGATAGGAATTAGGATATTTAAAACCCAAATTAGATAATTCCTAATTTAATTTAAAGTAATCAAATCCAAAACCAAATCCCAATCAAAATCTAATTTAAATCAAATCAAATCTTAAATTTTTAGTTTAAAAATCAATAGAATAAATCTAATTCTATATGGATATTAATTAATCTATTTAAATAACTCCAAGAATCAAATCATGATTTAAATGGCCAAAATAACTTTCAAATATTTACTAAAATCCTAATATATTAATTTCAAAATTACATTAAAAATTATAAATATATGTTTGCACAAATAAAGTTTTCATACTTATGTTTTCCTAGTATAATAAAATATTATTTATATTTAATAACTGCTAAAAACAAAATGACTTTTATAGCAAGAATAGAAATTATAAATATTTGGAAAGTGTATAATAAAATAAAATATTTTTCTAAAATATGTACGCTCGCACATAATCGCACTCGTCGAGCAAATTCGAAAATAAAATTTCGTGCGCGACGTATAATACGACTACGCGACGTAAAATACAAAATTTTAAATCAGTACCATTTTAAATAATAAAAAATTAGTAGAAATTTAGCGGTTTTACACGTTCCCACGTTGATTCTCCCAAGGAGTGATGACCCCAAGCAACACGGACAGGACTAATTGTTCGGTTCTTGAGTATCTTCTCTCTTCGGTCCAAAATGGACAGGCTTTCCTCGTAAGACAGGTTGGTACCAACAACCAACTCAGAATGATCGAGGATATGGCTTGGGTCCGATACATACCTACGTAATTGAGATACATGAAACACGTCATGCACCTCTCGTAACGAAGGTGGAAGGGATAAACGATAGCAACATCGCCTATCCGATCAAGGATAAAAATGGGCCCACGTATCGCGGACTCAATTTCCCGCGAACGCCAAATCTAATGACCCCACGAGTAGGTGAGATCCGCAAGAATACGTGGTCCCCAACAGAGAACTCTAATGGCCTACGATGCTGGTCCGCCCAATGATGATGTCGGTCCTGCGCAACTCGAAGTCGCTCTCTAATTCCCTTAACCACTTCACCACCGTCTGAATAATCATTTCTGGGCCTAACATCTTCCTCTCTTCGATATCATCCCATGCAAGCGGCGACCTGTACTTCTTACCATATAGTGCTTCGAATGGCGCCATCGGGATACTGGCTTGATAACTATTGTTGTACGAGAACTCGACTAAGTGCAGGTGACTCTCCCATGACCCTCCAAAATCTAGAGTGCAAGCTCGCAACATGTCTTCTAAAGTCTGAATCATTTTTTCTGATTGCCCATCCGTCTGCGGATGGTAAGCCGTGCTAAATCTTAACTTGGTACCCAGACTATGATGTAAGCTCTTCCAAAATGTGATGTAAAACGGGTATCTCGATCCGACACAATACTGACAGGGACTCCATGCTGCCTGACTATCTGTTGCATATATAACTCTGCCAACTTTTCTGTAGATTGCCCTATTCTGAAGGAAAGAA
>JANAVB010020757.1:0-29800 GCA_029216955.1 Iris pallida
ATATAATATATATATATATGTGAAAGTAATGTAAATGTAAGCATGTATATATATCTGTAATGTGTGTTCTCTATGACTTGTGATTGTGTGATGCCTGTGGCTTGTGATGTTGCTTGGTTGCATGCTAGGCTAGACTTGGTTAGGCCTAGTAGACTGGTTAGACTTGTTGGGCTAGGACTTGACCTAGTTTGTCTAGTGTAATTGACTAGAGTTGACCAAGTGTTAACTTTAGTCTAGTTTGACCTAGACAGCATGCAGATGCATTGTAGATTACAATTATCATCCCCTGTATACATCTTGACTTGTGTTGCTCTAACTAGGAGTCAGGTGCCTCATCTCGGACAGTATATTTTGTTTGCCATAAAATCTTTTGATGTAATTTCAATACAAACAGAACAGTGTTACAATGTAGGACTTAGACGTAGTCCTAGGAGTACACTTTTGTTTAATCTGGGTCCCTTGTGCCGATGGAGCAAGTGGTAATGCGTTGACTCCGTTGACGATATAACGACGGTTCTCGATTCTCTGAAGATCTGGGTTGTCTAGGTCAGGAGCTTGCGGAGAGAAGAAGACGTTGAGTGTCTGTATCTGCCTCTCTATATATGTTGCTGATGATTGCACGACGTCTCTGTCTGTGTGTGTGTAAGAAGAAAATGTTCCCTCTATTTATAGCTTTGCAGGCTGGCTGTTCATGCGCGGCTGTAGGATGCGCCTGTACGTGGGGACGCCACGTGGTAGTTGCTGATGGAGGCACGTAGGCGATGCGCCCTGATTAAGGAGTTGAACTCTTCTAATTGCTGTCGCGGGTTGCGGCAGAGCTGACACGTAGCAACGGAGAAGATCTTTCAGTTGCTGAGATCTTGGGTGATTAGCACCCCTTCATAGGCTGAATCAAGTCAAAGGACGCGTGTCGTCGGTCCATGGCTCGAAGGTCTCGGATTTGGTGGGGTGTGATCTGATAGGATACGCCTGGGATTGGGCGCATGAGGAGGCTTTGTCTCGTAACCTTTAGGAGTCACGAACCAGTCGGGGCACATGTCTTTTGAGGCGCATGCGGGGCTTCAATAGTGACTTTACTTCTGTCTTTAGGATCAGAGAAAAGTCTGAGGCGCATGGCTTTTGAGGCATGCAGATTTGGACGCATGGCCGTGGAGGCGCATGCGAAATGGTTGGGCGGCCACGTGGCTTGTAACCGCCGGAGGGGAGTAATGATGGTGCTGACGTTGGCGACGCTTATTTTCTGAAAAAGCTGTCAACTGTAGTCCTCGGGGACGTGCTGCCAACTCTGTCAGACTTCAGCATTTAATGTTCTTTGACAGGTGATGGGTTGTTGAGTGGGCGGATCGATCGACGTTCCACTAGGCGCATGGAGATGCATGGGGCGCATCCTTATGAGGTTGATGGGAGCTGGGCGCGTCAGTACGATGTGCGGTCTGGCCGGCGCATCCGCTTTGTATGACACGTCTTTATGGGCTCGACTGTTACGTTCTTCGAGTGCTTTAAATAGCCTTCTTGACTCGGCTGAATTCGAAGCGTCAGGTTCATCACCATTAATGCAAATTCATTGCACGAGATTCGGAGAGCCAGCCACTTGGCATGGGTTTGATTTGCCCGGCCTATTAATAGTGGCATGGAGAGGGTTTGCTTTCGTTCTCTCATGTCTTCCCGAAATAAACTTGTTTACTCGAGCACATTCTGTTGATGAGATGCTCCCGAGGGTGAAGATGCGACGCATGATCTTTGTTGATGCACTTGAAGGTGACTGTTACATCCAAAAATCGGAGTCGAGGGCTTCTGAGGCAGGCAGAAGGTGCCTGTTGCATCCAAAGATCGGGATGCTCGAGCCTCGTCTCCGTTATGCTGGAAGAGCCGCAGATCAATTGCGCTGCGCTTTGGAGGCTATTTCTTCTGTCAGAGTGGGTGTTGCCCATTCTGGTTGGGTTAAAGCTGCTCCTTTAGCCGCAGGTTGATTTGCGGTGCTCTCCTCTTCCTTGGTTTGGGGAGCTCTTCCTCCAGCTAGAGGGTTGATTGCCACCCTCGTTCTGCTCAATAAATACTTCATTAGTCGAAGCATTTGATGGCGCATATGTTGACACTTCACGATGCGCCTGACTGGGACGTTGAAGGACGACACATAACTGAGCTGCTGAAGGGATGCACATGACTGAGGATGCACATTACTAAGCTGCTGAAGGGATGCGCCTGGCTGAGAGCGCATGGCGAGATGCGCCTGTTTGAGAGCGCATGGTGGTTGCTGTGCCTAGCTGTAGACTTAGGGTCTTTTCTTTGTAGAAATCCTCCTTTGTACAGCTCTTTTTAAGACATGTAATAGACTTTTATATGAAATAAAATCTTCTTTAATGTCTATATTTTTGCTTTGCTGTGCCAAGTACTTCCTCTGAGCTCCCTGGCGCATGTAATATTTGGCGCATAGGATTTTTAGTCCTGAAATTCCATGCTTCTACAAGACCCCCTTCAAAGTTTTCAAAACTTTTTTGTCAAGTTTTGGAATACTTTGAATAAGAAGCATGGTGTTGTCTTCTACAGGGCGCATGACTATTCAGGCGCATGATCACTCCGCACATCAGTGATGGGGCGCATGCTCCTCTCAGTAAATGCGGATGATGACGCTTCGATAACCAAGAAGATAAATGATGATCTTTTTGGATTTATCTGCAGTTATCTCTTCACAGAACCCGAAGGGCGGCTGAGGTCACACTTCATCGGTTCACGCATGCGACTGAGCCTATAAATAGGCATGAGATGGAGAGAGAGAGAGTTCTTCCTCTCTTTGCTTTCTTCTTTAGAGTTTTTTTTGAAAAACCCTAACTTCCTTCTTGCGAGAAATAGCTCCTAAAACTCCTCACGATGGTGCTGGCAAGGACAAGGAGCCTGCGGAGTTCGTCGAAGAGGACGTTCATGTCACCATTGTGACTTCGGCCGATGTTCGTCCTGCGGTGATGGGTGGGTGTCATTTTTCAACCTTTTTAGACGAGTTTAGAGCACATGACTGAGTTGCATCATATTGTCGTGCCCTAACTTTTTGTCGTCGACGCGCATGGACTTCCGTCCTGATGATGCGCCGAGGCTATTCTGCCGACGTGCATGGGTTTAGGCCCTGATTATGCGTCATGGTTTTGCTGCTAACGCGCATGGGTGTACACCCTGATGATGTGCCGAAGCTTCACAGCTGACGCGCATGGCTTTACACCCTGATGATGCGCCGAAGCTTCACTGCTGACTAGCATGGGTTTACACCCTGGTGATGCGCCGAAGCTTCACTGCTGACGCGCATGGGTTTAGACCCTGGTGATGCGCCGAAGCTTCACATATTTTGTCTTCTTAAAGTTTTTTGCCTGACTTTTGTTTTTATTGTGTCAATGTCGATGACTATCCCTTTACTGAATGAAGTCCTCCTGGATGCTTCTCTTTGTCAAATGGGAGTTAATTTCGACGAGGAATTTATTAATCCCATGAAAGTTGGTATCCTATTGAATCAGCCACCCGAAAGAATGCTGCAAATCCAAAATCAGTCGCCTGTTTTCCTCCAAAGCATGATGGAGAGCGGCAAGCTGGAATCTGCTGAGTCTGAGGATGTGACCTTCTTGAGACCTACCTTTCTGTTGGTGACCGACTGATCTCTACCGAGGCGAAGATACAGAAGATCAAGGAAGACTGGTTCTTCTCTGCGAAGGGCATGGTTCTGTACATGCGACAACCCGAACGCCAATTGCCGCTGACGGCCTTCTACCGTCTAGCTTCCAAGAGGAGGATGTCATGGGAACTTACTCCTCCTCAAGGAGGGGCAGTGGGGGGCACTCTTTAGATTGATGTTACTTCGAATCAAAGGGATACCCTGGCTGCCTCGCGAGCCGGTCCCTCATTCAGTTGCCGAACTTTGTGTCCTGGTAGCCTTTATAGCGAGATCCCTAGTGACACTTTTACCTTTAGTGCTTCGACCTTTGCCAATCGGATGCTAACATCGAAGGTTATGTATCCGAAAGGTAGCTTTAGGGTTGAAGGTTGGTGTCACCACGTGCTGAAGTGGGACGAGTTGACGCTTTGGGTGTTATCAAAGTTTAAGGCTGAGCTTAAAGAGATTGGGCTAACGGCTGCTATCTGTACCACACAGGCCGGCGTGGATCTCAACAAGCATATGTTTCTTGCGCTCTTGGAGATGTTCAATACACAGACCGGCACTTTCTTTACCCCAGTGGGGGAGTTGGGACTGGCTCTTCATGAGATGTACAAGGTGTCCAAGCTTCCCTGGGGCTCGGAACCGTACGAGGAATACTTCCCCTCAAACGAAGAGATCGTCGTTCTGGAAAGGAAGGACCCGGAGATGATGGCTGCTTTCAAGGAGGTGGCGAGCCATCATTATTTGATGCAACGGAAGGACAAGGGTAAGTCTCAGCCTCATGTAACTGCTTGGAGGGATTACATCTTCAAGTCGGATTTGGTGGACCCCTCAAAGATCCGGTTTATGACTCCGCAGGGGCTGAAACCCGCGAAAGTAACTTTCGAAATGAGCCGACTGGACGAGAGAGCCCCCCGTTCAAATGAGAGTGGCGAAGACACGTATAGTTGTTTCTGGCACTGTGTGCACCGGATGTCACCCAAGACAGTATTGACTGCATACTTGATGATATGGCTCCGGGATTGTGTGTTCTCGGGCGGATCTGGCTCTGTGGAGAGGGTAAACCGGAACCTCATTTTGTCAGCAGTGAAATTGGTTTTTGGTCGCCCTTTGGCTCTCCTCCCCGCGATGATGTGTAACCTGTTGCGGGGTTTGAGGACCTTTGCCGATGATGTGATCCATGGGAGAGGTAGGAACGACAACTTTCCCTGGGCCGAGCTACCATTCCATTATTTGATGGGATGGCTGATTCTGTATCACCCGAATGTGATGAGTCCAGGTCCTGAAGAGGATCACGTTGAAGGTGATGCCTTTATCCGCTGTTTCTACAAGAGGAAGTGGTTGCACACCGGCGTCCCCGTCTGCAGGAGTGTCGTATCTTACCTTCAGGGGTGGGAGATCGTCAAGGTCAGTCCCTTCTTCAATGATTTCGAGGCCGACCAAGATTTGGAAGACTCTGGTGAGGATGCGATCACTCTGCCGAATTGGGGGTTTTATTGATTTTAGAGTATCCGGCCTTCCCACTTGGTCTACCGTAACCAAAATAGGTATTATCTGGAGCCCTTTCTGCCAAGCCGATTTGCTCGACAGTTTGGTTACACCCAGTTGATGTTACGGAACCCCAGTAGAAGTTTGGGGTTTGCTGGGAGTTTACTGGATGGAGCCCGGGGTTGGCAATATTACAATGCCGGGTGCACTGGAGTTCGTTTCAATACGCCAGTTCGTAACCCTCGGCCACAGATCATGTATTCGGCCATTAAGCTGTATTACACCTTGAATAATGTGCCTCCGGATTATGATAGGGAGACCAGCTTCATCATTAGAACTCAGCTAGAGGCTACTCAGAACATGTTGGTGGCGGCTCGATCATATCGTCCGCCAGAGTTGGAGGGATATCGGGCTGCTGCTGTAGCATCATCGAGAGGTATTCGGGAAGATCCTCCTGCTGGAAAGAGGCGGGCTGGCACAGAAGCTGGTTCGTCTGTACAAAGACGACGACTTTAAAGGCTACAGGAGTGCCGCCTGTAACGCCAACGGAATCAGTTCTTGTTAAGGTAAAGACTTTTTCCATAATCTGGCTCCTTCTGCCATTTCTGATATGCTTTTTCTTTTGTAAGAACCATTAAAGAAGAGGACCTGAGTTTCGAAACCGGGCATCAGTAAACCAAAGGAGGTGGCAAGCTCTTCTGACGAGCATATTCCTCCGATTGTAATGTCTCCCGAGGAGGAGAACCCAGACGATGTCGTTGTTGTGGAGACTTCAGTATCTCCAGATTATTTAGGAAGATAAGCTGATGTTGAAACAGTTCCCGAAGAGGTACAAGCCGCCGTGGGGGCCTTGGACGTTGAGAGTCCAGTAGACACGGGGCTTCTAGATGAAGTGGAGTGGAGTTCGTCATCTTCAGATGATGTTCCTCCAGAGATGTGTGAGTCTGTTGCGGGGGCAACAGACGTGATTGAAACAGAGGAGAGGGTTGATTCCCCTCCTTGTCATGAAGCGGGGAGGTCGGCTATAGCGTTGTCGAGCCATAACCCAGACTCAGCAATGGAGGCTGAGGTGGCTACCGACCAGGAGGTAGCGACAGATTTGGTTCCCGTAGAGGGGTTCGATGATGAGGGGGAGACTCGTCTGCCGATCCCAACCCCAGAAGACGTGCCCCACCAGGAAACAGGAGCTGATCCAGTTAGCTTGCCAGAGGAAGGCTCCGCGCTGGTTACAGATCATGCCTCGGTGGTGGAGGAGGCAACTCCGGATGCTGATAGTCCCTTTGAGACGGGAAAGGGCAAGGGCTTGCTGATGAAAGAGCCCTCTGTTGCTTCTTCGACTTGGGGGACAATAGCGACAACCCACCCAACTCCTTCTGCTCTCTTGGCATCTGGGGCTGGTAGCAGAATTCAAGTTCCTGGTGCGGGAGGGTCTGCTGAGGTCGACGTTCAAGCCTCGTAGATTGAGGTCGACGGGTCTTCTTCCGGTCCGCCATCCAGGGCAGCTCCTCCAACTCCTGTCTTGACACCACAAGTGTTGGCGGATGCGGACGAGTACGTGAAATTCATCATTGAGGCAGTGTACAAGATGCTGCAGAAGGGTGTATTGACAGTGATGAACACCAATGGGAGTTTCGTGATGGCAAAATCCATGGCGCTTCCACACATCGGTCTGATACGTCTCCATCAGGGCCATGATCATATGGCCGAGATTCTGGAGGCCTCGATGACTGAGATGGACCAGCTGCTTTCCGAGTTTCAGCATATCCAGCGAAATGATCTCTCCGTCCTGATAGATGCAAAAAAGGAGATGCTGATTGCTGAGATTGAGTCCTCTTATCATGCCACCGTGGGTGTCTGGGAACGTGAGGTGGCTAAAACTGAGGCTGCGGTGGAGAGGCTATCTCAGTCCACGCAGGAGAAGGTGGAGTTGCAGGCCGCGTTGGACGCTAGTATAGCAGAGGTTGATGCCAAGATTCGTCTCCTTGAAGACCAGCGGGCCCAACTCTTATTAGATGCTGAACGAGTCCAGGCTGAACATATAGCATCTAAGGAGGAGGAAACAGCTTTCACGCGCCGGGCTCTTACTCTGGCTCAGCAGCGGCAACAGTCATAAGGACGACATTTCTTCTGAGGCCATAGAAACGATGCGTCAAGAAGCCGAACGCCGGGTTCTGGCGACTGTAGAGACTCGGGCAGCAGGCTTGAAGCATCGGATTGAAGAGCTTTCGGCCAACCCCGGGGATGTTTAGGGATTATAATCTCTTCTTCTTGTAATTTACAACTCTTGCTGGGAGTGTAATCCTTTATTTTTGAATAAAGAATACAGAGTTTTTGTGGTGTGTTCATTTTTGCTGTCATGAACTTGATGATTTGTGTGGACCTATTATCTTTTGCGCACCTTGGTTTTTAGGTACAGATAATAAGTTCGAGAGAACTGACATGTTTGCTCAGAGATGATGTGGACGTGGCAAATATGGGATTCAAATGATAGAATCTTCCTACTCAGAGGTATTATGGACGTGGTAGGAATGACTCTGGGGGAATACGCGAAACTACTCAGAGGTAATGTGATGTGGAAGTTCTGTGATCAATGTACGACAACGCAGGGGTTGTCTGTACGGGATGTTTACTCAGAGGTAATGCGGACGTGGTAAACATGATGGGTAGCGTCGTCTTACGGAGCGTAAGATTCCACTTTGTAGGGTGTAGGGGAACAACTCAGAGGTAATGTGGACGTGGTTGTCTCTCTACTGGAAAATAGAACGCTATGGAACAGGTGGGTTCCAGAAGCGTAAGATTTCTGCGGGAGGTGTACGTGGGCCCTGATGATTGGGTCCAGAGACTCCCTTGTTGGGTGGAGATAGAAGTACAAGTCTAAGGATGTCAAGAGTAGTACTTCTTTAGGAACTTGCCGTTGATGGGCATCATGAACAAGTCCCCATTAGATTTGGCGAGACGGTATGCACCGTTTGAGTATACCGTCTCTATGATGAACGGTCCTTCCCACTTGGGTTCGAACTTTTCTGGTGTCTTGTGAGTCAACACCATCGGCCTTCTGACAGCTAGAACCAGGTCGCCTACTTGGAAAGTCCTCTGCTTGACCTTTTTGTTGAAAGCCTGTGATATACGGGCTTGATAGAGTTCGATGCGTTGTTGAGCTAGGAGACGCTTTTCGTCAAGTGCCTCCAATTCTCGCAGACGACGACGTTGATTGTCTTCTTCTATGAGTTGATTCGTGATTGCTACACGGAGTGAGGGTATCTGGATTTCGAGAGGCAGTACCGCTTCGCTCCCGTAGACCAGGAAAAATGGTGTGTTGCCTGTCGGGGTCCGTACCGTTGTGCGGTAGGCCCAAAGGCATTCGCCGAACTTTTTGTCCCAGTCGCGTTTGTTGGATGACACGACCTTTTTGAGTAGCCTAACGATAGTCTTGTTAAACGCCTCAGCCAATCCGTTTGCTGCCGGATTGTAGGCAGTTGATGCCACGTTTTGAATACGATTCTTGTAACAGAATCTGCTGAAAAGATGGATGATGAACTGAGGACCGTAATCATGGATAATCCTTCGAGGAATTCCGAAACGGTAGATGACATGGTGTTTGAGGAAGTTGACCACCCTGGAGCTCTTCACCTCCGCCAGTGGAACTGCTTCTGCCCATTTGGAGAAGTAGTCGGTGATGGCTAGGATGAAGCGGTGTCCCCTCGATGACGGAGGGGTGATCGGTCCTACAATATCCATGCCCCAGGCTTCGAAGGGCCAGGAGGCGACCGTAGGATGTAGTGGTTCTGACGGTGTATGGATGAAGTCAGCGTGAAGCTGGCACGCATGGCACTTTTTAGCACAGTCGACAGCGTCGGCTGCTATGGTTGGCCAGTAGTAGCCCATGCATCGCAGTCGATCCTGCAACTTAGGGCTAGGTTGATGAGCCCCGCAGGTTCCATCGTGAGCTTCCCAGGGCTTCGGCTGCTTCTTTATTGGATAAGCATCGAAGGAGAAGTCCATCGTAGGAGCGTCGATATAGCATTTTAGTAGCCGTATCGTAATAGAATCGAAGGGAGCGCCTCCTGACTAAGACGGCTTCTTTCGGGTCCTCCAGAAGAATTTTGCAGACAGCGAAGTCGATGAACGGGAATCTCCAGTCTCGGACATTAATACCAGCACTCGTTGACACGGCATGGGCAATTTGGGAGCATAGGTTGCTCTTAGGACAGACCAAGTCTCGACCAACTATCGTTACGTAGTGTTGAGTCCCGAGGGGTGCTGCTAATGAGGCTGTGAGGCCAGCCAGAGCGTCAGCCTCCAGATTTTGTAAACAAGGTACATGTTTGATAAAGAACATGGTGAAGGTTGAAATGATGTTCAATGCAACTTCATGGTAAGGAACCAGATCTTTATGGCGAACTTCATATTGCCCTCTGACCTGGTTAATGACGAGTTTTGAGTCGCCGTAGGCTTCTAGATGATACACCCCCAGCTGTTGTGCCAGTTGGAGTCCCATGATGAGAGCGTTGTACTCGGCAATATTGTTGGAGTACGGCTTTGAAAGGGAGTAGGTGCGCTGGAAGACTAGCTGATCAAGGGAGACTAAGACTACCCCCACTCCTGCGATGATCTGGTCTTTGGGGCATGTTCTTGACGCGCCATCAAAAAACATCCGTCAGACGGAGCTTTCTTCGGTGACGTTTGATTCTTAGACCTCATCCGGGATGTCTTCATAGAATCTGGAGGACTCCGAGATGGGGTGTGCAGCTAAAAAGTCGGCCAGAGCCTGACCCTTGACAGCTTTTTGTAGAACGAACACCATGTTGTATGGTGTTAGCAGGATCGCCCATGTAGCTAGCCGGGAGTTTAATGACCCTGGCTTCGTCATGATAACTCTGAGTGGATTGACGCGGGAGATGACATGAATTGTCTGGCTCGAGACATAATGGCGAGTCTTCTGGATGGCAAATACCAAAACCAAACACTCTTTTTCAACAGGGTTGTACCGGTGTTCGGTCCCGATCAGTGTTCTATTGAGGTAGTAGATATCTGCTCATAGCCTGTGTCGCTATTCTGAGCAAGCAGAGCGCCGAGGGAATGATCCATGGCACGAACGTAGAGGAGAAATGGTTTGCCGGCGACGGGTGCCTCCAGGACTGGCGGGCTTATTAAGTAAGCCTTGATGTCGCGAAAGCTTTTTGGCATTCTTCTGTCCAGATGTAAGAGACTCCCTTCTTCATGAGCTGGGTGAAGGGTTGACATTTCCCGGAAAGGTTTGCTATAAACCTCCGGGTGTATGCCAGACGCCCCTGCAGGCCTCAAAGTTCTTAGAGGTTCTTCGGAGGGTCCATGTCAAGGATGGTTTTGGTCTTCTCGGGATCGACATGAATGCCTTTCGTCGTGATAATGAAGCCCAAGAATTTTCTGTTAGAAACCCCAAAGAAAGATTTAGCGGGGTTTATCTTGAGTTGATGCACTCGCATGAGATCGAAGACTGTCTTAAGGTCTCGTAGATGATCTCCTTTGAGATGGCTCTTAACTACGATGTCATCAACATAGCATTCAACTGTTTTACGAAGATGCTGACGGAAGATGGTGCTCATAGCTCGCTGGCATATTGCACCAGCGTTCTTCAAGCCGAAAGGCATCACTGTGTAGCAGAAGACCCTATTCGGAGTCCTGAATGACGTGTGTTTTACGTCATCGGGGAACATCTTGATCTGGTTGTAGCCCGAATACCTGTCCATGAAAGACATACGTTCGAAGCCACATGTGTTGTCGATCATCACGTTGGTGATTGGTAGTGGGAATTCGTCCTTCGGGCAAGCTGTGTTGAGATCCCTGAAGTCGATACAGACCCGTATCTTTCCATTCTTCTTGGTAACAGGGACGACTTTGGCCACCCAATCCGGGTGTTGTTTTTCACGAATAAATCCGCTGGTCAGGAGTTTGTCTACTTCCTGATCGATAGCGTTCATGATGTCGGGACGAAAATGTCGCTGTTATTGCTTTATAGGCTTGGCATCATGTAAGATGTTAAGCCTATGCATCACAATTTGGGGATCAAGTCCCGACATATCTTCGTAGCTCCAGACGAAGACATCGATATATTCTTTAGCCAGCTGGATTAAAAATTCCTGGTCTTCTCTTTTTAGGCTTTTGCTGATGAAGATGGGTTTGGAGGAGGATCCATCCCCAAGGTCGATCTTCGGTTGGGGGTTCGCGTAATTCAAAACGAGACTCCCACTGTTCTTCTAGGAGTTGAGCCCAGGGTTCTCCCTCAAAGAATTCTGGCGTTCGGTCTTCGCTTTTATCTTCTTTAGATTGTGTAGTTGTCATATTGGTTGATAGCAGTCTCTTGAAGACTGAGCCGATATTGGTATCGAAATCCCAAGTTGATGCTTCGGACGAGTGAAAATGTTCTACTTCTTTTGCCTCCGAACTCTTTGGTGTTGACGGCGGCGTGACGTAGCCCACCTCCCATCGAGTTCGATGATAGTAGTCCTGTGGCTTTCCTTTATGTGTTGGAAGCCAGAGAGGAAGACTTCGACCCTTGCCGTAGTTCAGGCCTTGGTTGCTTTTTAGGTCGTAACCCATCTTTTGGATGAAGTACTTTGCCTTGTCCGTGTACCGATAGACTTGTATTCTGCCAGTATCTGGTTCTTGTTCGGGTGGCGGGAGGTCTTGAAGATGCTCGACTTTGCCGAAGATGATGGATTCTTCGTCTCAATTCTGCGGAGGGACTACAAAATAGACCCCTTGGGACGGGACTACTCGATTTACATGATGGACGGTCGTTATTTGTGTTTGCAATGACCGTAGAGCGTTATCTAATGTATACATGGCATTCCAATGTGGAAGACTAGAATAATTAAAAGACACTCTATTATTGATGAAACACAAGATTTTGTCCCGCGGAATTATATTGTCCAGAGAGGGTGCATCTACATCAGCAGAGATATATTCCCCTAGCTCTTCATCTGTGAGTATTGGGATTAGATCGGGAGAGTCCACCACAGCTTTGGTCTTGGGGTCCGAGAGGGCTATATGGGCCTTCTCCGGCAGCTTGGATGAGACAGATGATCGCGGCGGCTTACCCTTAAGACGCACCTTCAGAGGTGCCTCAACTGCGCCTTCGGTGATAGGTGCCTTCCCCTGTAGTTTTGCCACAAGGGGAGCCGATGTTTGAGGCGGCTTTCCCTTGAGTCGTATCTTCAAGGGAGCTTCAATCGGTGTTCTACCTGGAGCAGTTGGTGCTTTTCCAGGTAGCTTAATGCTCATGAGAGGCAACGTCTGAGGCGGCTTCCCTTTGAGTCAAATTTTTAGAGGAGCGTCAGGAATCGTCTCTGGCTCCATGTCGGGCTCTGCTGTCGTTTCTGCTTCATCGTCAGCAACATTGGCTTCCTCCTCGTCAGGTGATTTGTACAAGTTGGAATCAGTGAAGTAGGCTTCAACCCCTTTGAAAGTGTCGATGTCCACGAACTCCGTCCGAATGATGTCATTGGTTGACACATACTTCATACATTGGTGGAGTGTAGAAGGTACCACTATGTACTCATGCTGGCACGGACGACCCAGTAGGAGGTTGTAGTTGACATCGGCGTCTACGACATAGCAAGTGACCTCGGTTCTGAGGTTATCAATATGACACTTCAGCCGTATTTTGTCCAGCGGCTCACTCTTGCTGGTATTAAAGCCACTGATTGTGGTGTTAGAGGGCGCCAGATGGTACATTAGGATCCCCAGTGTTGAGAGCAGGTCTTCGGAATGATGCTGAGGGAAGACCCCGAATCGATCTGAATCCGCTTCACCTTGACGGAACCGGTATACCCTGTATAATACAGAGGCCTGTTGTGTCGGTTGTGCTTGAGCAGCATGTCTTGTTGGGTGAAGGTTATGTTGGGGATAACTTCATCCGTACAATGACAATGCGCACATATAGTCGAGAGATCTTCAGGCTGCTTGACCTGACTGATGAAGGACTCAGCATCCTTCAGAGCTTCACAGAGAGCTTCACGAGTGTCCTTGGAGAGGTGAAGAAGCTCAAATAGAGATAGGCGGGCAGGAGTACTGGCAAGTTGTGCCAGTATGTCAAAGTTGTAGGGCTTGGCTAGCCCCGAAGCATTCTCCTTTCGCCGAAGTTTGTCGAAACGGACCTCTACATGCTTCTGCTTATTGGCTGCTGGAGGCTTGGACAGACCCCCTTCTTCGGCAGCAGGGGCAGTGCAGGGAGGCATTACCTCGACGGCAGCTTCGTCAGGTTGGACGTTTAACTACAAACGGATTTGTACAGGAAGAGCCTCTTCTACGGAGGAAGAGACCATGCGACAAGACTTGATCTTCCTGCCTTTGGTTTTAGAGATAGAGCGTACCTCCGATTGAGTAACCTCGAAGACGAGATCAGGGTGAACCCATAAGATCTCTCCCCGAGATGTGGTGAGCGGGGTGAGTCCACTCACGTTGTCACGAGTAGGTGGTAAGTTAACCACCTCCATTGTCGCCTTAGGGATGGGGACGATGCCATCTTGTGTTGTGGTCGGTGGTAAGGTGCCAAATTGGAGTGACACCAGATTGACCGAGACCGTTTTCTTCTCGTAGTCGACGGAGATAACATCCGCATTGATCATGCACGGGATGTAGTTTTTGAGGACGTAGCAGTCCTTGGTTGGATGTCCGACAAACTGATGGTAGTGACAGTACCTCGGATTGTCCACCTTTCTAACCTCGTTGGGACGCTTCGGGTCCGGCAGTTTGATCTTGTCACCCTGCTTCAGTATCTCAAAGAGTTGCAGGGTGTCTTCATCATTGAAAGAATAAACCTCCTTTGGCCTTGGTGCAAGTGAAGGCTTTTGAGTGGGTGCTGATACACCTTTGGAGGCATTGACAGTCAATGCCTGTTTCCCTTTCGTCTCTCGTCCGGGGTTGCCCTTGTCCTCAAAGGCAGGGAAACTAACTCCCAGAAGGCGAGCATTGGATGCCTTCTTTTCTGTTGCTTCGGCTTTGATGATTAAGGAACTCCAGTCGGAAGGAGGAGTGGAGTTCAGCCAGAGTTTGACTGCAGACAACATGTTCATGCTGCAGGAGGAGAGGAGTACATGTTCTGGCATACCCGGGGGCAGTCTAAAGCAGGCCTATCGGAAGCATTCGATGAATACTCGAACTGTTTCCTTCTCCTTCGGGCGTATCTCTATGAGGGACGCCATTGTCATGTCCTTCCCGCCGTCGTAGAAACGATCGAGGAAGAGACGTGTCAAGTCGTCGAAGGAAGATATAGAGTTATCGGGGAGGCTGCAGTACCAGTCGTATGCCACTCCTTTCAGTGCCCCGACAAATATGCTGGTAAGTAGTGCATCCTCCTTCGGAAGATGTCCCGTTTGGGGCTGGAAGTACGTCAGATAGCGACGCGGAGAGTCCTTCCCATCGTACGGCATCAGAGTTTATGGTTTATATTTAGCAGGATAAACCACTTTGTTCCATTCAAGGGGATAGGGTTGGAGGATCCCCATCTTCTGGCGCTCCTCCTGCCTGTTCTTGGACTCAAAGCACTCGCGCAAGTCCCTGATGATCTCCACCACGTCTTCCGTAGAGCTGGGAGTCGAAAAAGGTGGTACAGCCTGGAGTTGAGCATTTGATGGCTCCGACGTCCGAGGTGCTTCGTGGCGATCCGTATCCAAGGATACCCGTTGAAGGGGTACACTTGATTCTCCATTAGCCCCTGGGTTAGGACCAGTAGACGGTGCCCTGGCCAAAGCTGACCGTATCTCAAATACCGCTTGAGTTAGCGTTTGTATGACGGCAGAGAGGGTTTTGAGTCCTCCCTCCAGGGTATCCATGTACTGGACAAGGTCTGCTGGCGGCGCATCAGGCTCGGTATCACCCCCAGTCATGTATACCGTCATGACACGGCTGGAGTCGGATGGATCAGTTGAGGCTTCACTTTCGGCCTCGCTCTCTTGTAGGGGAGTTGCCTCTCCTGGAGTTTCGGCCTGGCTACCCCCAGCTGTGTTTTGGAGGACACCCTCGTCTTCGGGAGAAGTATCTGCGAGGGCCTGATTACCCCCAGTTTTGTCTTGGAGGACTTCTTCGTCTTCGAGACGCAGGTCCATAGGGGCTAGACTACCTCCAGCAAAATCTGGGAGGTTGACTTCCATCCTACTTGTGCTCTGTAGGGCATTTTTGTCTTCAGAAGGAGGATCAACGAGGGCTTGACTACCCCCAGCTTCCTCCAGGATCATCCTTCTCCCCCGAGTGCCTTCAAACACTCCAGAGGATGGAACAGTTGTCTTGGTTCTTCTCGGCTGAGTCTTGGACAAGGACGATGAATGGCCGGTCGTCTTTCGGATTGACGAGGAATTAGAGATCACGTTGTATGAAGCAACCTCTGGTTCCTCTTGCATTGACACTTTCTTCCTGAGGCGACGTCGGAGAAGTGTTGGTGATTGCAGCCGCTAGAACACCGACTGCCTTAGTGGTGGGACTGCTATTTTGCAACAACAGTTGATGGTGACTACAACAGAGGTATGCCCTGTGAGGGGCGCATCGTGCCTGTCTGTCGACTCTCCTGACCGGCGTTTGTGAGTGATCACGTTACGCAGATCGTTGGAGGAGAGTGCCACCTTCGTACCCCCATCAAGTGAATGCTTTGCCCCCTGATCCAACACCAAACAGGTGCTCAGATCAGTAGTGGGGGAACAACATTTACAGTGACTTGAACGAACCTCAAACACACAACCAGAGGAGGCACATGAGTTCAAGACCACAGGGTTTGCCTTGCTCGACTCGGTTGCGAACGCAACAGATGCGTCCAAGTGAGACAAGGACTTTGAAGGTCGACTCTTTTCCGGTGCAGAAGCACCCGAGTCGACCATGTACAGCTTACCATCAGCAGCGCGTCTGATTGTGAGCGCATACTTCTAGTTTGCTGTCGGCATAGCACGTTTGAGACGCATGGCCCGTGCTACCTTAGACATCTTCGTACTAACCCGCTGGGGTGCATAGTACTCGGAGTCCAAATTCTTCTTGCTACTACAGCGAGTGAGTCTGTCAAAGACAGAGACCTTCTGTGGCGCATTAGAGGTGATGAGCGGGGCATTAGCTGTGCCTCTGCTCCGTCGACGCATCTTTCTCGCCTGAGAGGGAGATGGCTGGGGAATGTGGTCAGCCGCACATTTTCCCGAGAGATGCGCTGCTCCAGTGGGCGCATCTTGGTTGCTGAGGACGTCAACAGGAAGGGATGGCTGTATTGGTGTATCCCTTCGGTGGTGGTGTCAGAGGCGTCGACCTTGCGTACCCAGACTTAGCGAGTCTTCTTCGGCTTCGGCAGCCGCTTCGAAGGACTCGTGCTGTCTTCAGAGATGAACTCCTCATACACCTGTTGATTTAGGCGTACGACCAGCGTCTTGTAGGAGGAGCCCACCTTTACGTCGTCGGATTGTGATACAGCTTTCTCGGTGGAAGAGAAAGAGGTCCCCAGCAGAGTCGTCAGCTTGTTTGCCATTAAAATCTTTTGATATAATTTCAATACAAACAGAACAGTGTTACAATATAGGACTTAGACATATTCCTAGGATTACACTTTTGTTTAATCTGGGTCCCTTGTGCGATGGAGCGAGTGGTAATGCGTTGACTCCGTTGACGATCTGACGACGATTCTCGGTTATCTGAAGATCTGGGTTGCTCTAGGTGCAGGAGCTTGCGAAGAGGAAGAAGACGTTGAGTGTCTGTATCTGCCTCTCTCTATATGTTGCTGATGATTACACGACATCTCTGTCTGTGTGTGTGTGTAAGAAGGAAATGATCCCTCTATTTATAGCTTTGCAGGCTGGCTTCTCATACGCGCATGTAGGATGCGCCTGTACGTGGGGATGCCACGTGGTAGTTGCCGATGGAGGCGCGTAGGTGATGCGTCCTGATTAAGGAGTTGAACTCTTTTCATTGCTGTCGCGGGCTGCGGCAGAGCTGACACGTAGCAACGGAGAAGATCTTTCAGTTGCTGAGATCTTTGGTGATTAGCACCCCTTCATAGGCTGAATCAAGTTAAAGGATGCGTGTCGTCGGTCCATGGCTCGAAGATCTCGGATTTGGTGGGGAGTGATCTGATAGGATGCACCTGGGATTGGGCGCATGAGGAGGCTTTGTCTCGTAACCTTTAGGAGTCACGAACCAGTCGGGACTCATGGCTTTTGAGGCGCATGCGGGGCTTCAGTAGTGACTTTACTTCTGTCTTTAGGGATCAGAGAAAAGTCTGAGGCACACGGCTTTTGAGGCGCATGCAGAGATTTGGGCGCATGGATGCAGAGGCGCATGCGAAATGGTTGGACGGCCACGTGGCTTGTAACCGCCGGAGGGGAGTAATGATGGTGCTGACTTTGGCGACGCTTCATTTTCTAAAAAAGCTGTCAATTGCAGTCCTCGGGGGACGTGCTGCCAACTCTGTCAGACTTCAGCATTTAATATTCTTTGACAGGTGATGGGTTGTTGAGTGGGCGCATCGATCGGCGTTCCACTAGGCGCATAGGGACGTATGGGGGCACATCCTTATGAGGTTGATGGGAGCTGGGCACGTCAGTACGATGCGCGGTCTGGCCGGCGCATCCGCTTTGTATGACACGTCTTTATGGGCCCGACTGTTACGTTCTTCGAGTGCTTTAAATAGCCGTTCCTGACTCGGCTGAATTTGAAGCGTCAGGTTCATCACCATTAATGCAAATTCATTGCACGGGATTCGGAGAGCCAGCCACTTAGCGTATGGGTTTGATTTGCCCGACCTATAAATAGTGGCATGGAGAGGGTTAGCTTCTCGTTCCCTCACGTCTTCCCGAAATAAACTTGTTTACTCGAGCACATTCTGTTGATAAGATGCTCCCGAGGGTGAAGATGCGACGTATGATCTTCGTTGATGCACTTGAAGGTGACTGTTACATCCAAAAATCGGAGTCGAGGGCTTCTGAGGCAGGCAGAAGGTGCCTGTTGCATCCAAAGATCGGGATGCTCAAACCTCGTCTCCGTTATGCTGGAAGAGCCACAGATCGGAATTGCGGTACTGCAGCTTTGGAGGCTCTTTCTTCTGTCAGAGTGGGTGTTGCCCATTCTGGTTGGGTTGAAAGCTGCTCCTTTAGTCGCAGGTTGATTTACGGTACTTTCCTCTTCCTTGGTTTGCGGAGCTCTTCCTCCAGCTAGAGGGTTGATTGTCACCCTCGTTCTGCTCAATAAATGCTTCATTAGTCGAAGCATTTGATGGCGCTTATGCTAACACTTCACGATGCGCCTGACTGGGACGTTGAAGGGCAGCACATAACTGATCTGCTGAAGGGATGCACATAACTGAGCTGCTGAAGGGATGCGCCTGGCTGAGAGCGCATGGCGAGATACGCCTGTTTAAGAGCGCGTGGTGGTTGTTGCGCCTAGCTGTAGGCTTAGGGTCTTTTCTTTGTAGAAATCCTCCTTTGTACAGCTCTTTTTAAGACATGTAATAGACTTTTATATGAAATAAAAATCTTCTTTTAATGTCTATATTTTTGCTTTTTTGTGCCAAGTACATCTTCTGAGCTCCCTGGCGCATGTAATGTTTGGCGCATAGGATTTATAGTCCTGAAATTCTATGCTTCTACACATTTACTTCAGATATTCAGATACCAGGCGAGTACATTCTCTGATCATTTCATAACTTGCTTAGAACTATATTCCTGCTCTAGCTTACCTTATTTGATGCTGTCACGATATTATCATGGATTGGTACTATATGGACCCCTACATTGAGATGTTATCCCCCTCGGGAGCATCGGATACATCGTGTCGTGTGTTTCATGTACATCGTGTATTCTTCGCTCTCATGCTATTCATGTTTCTCACGTGCTAAATGCTTGTTCGTGCTCGCTCATGTACTCTCATGTGCTATCATGTTCGGTCATGTTTCTCGTATATTTCATGTATAACCTATACTTCATGTGCACCCTTCATGGGCCTTCATGTTGAATTCATGTGCACTCAGTTTTTGAGCCCTCATATATTCTTCATGTACACCCATCTATGGGCTTCATATGAAAATCATGTACGTAACATAACTTGTCTGGATCCTTGTGTATTGATTGGGGTATGGGGGAGTATAAATAGTCATGTGAACAATTCCAAAGTAGTATAGCCATGTGCGCCTCTTTAGTATTTTTATATACAAATCCAGCCGTTTACTTGTCGACTTTGTACTCTAAATCTCTAGTTACTGGTAGCTCTCTACTTATAGTAGATATTTCTATTACACTTCTCTCTCCATGTTTACATCATGTGCTTTCTTTCAATTTCACGTATTGTACTCTCTTGCATGTTTATATTTTCTAACCTGTTATGATCTGCGTGAGATGTATTGTGCTCGCTCCCGTCCTGACTGGACCTGTTGAAAATTTTACAGAGGATGATGAGGAACCCTGCACCCTTATTTTGGAGCTTGCCTAGATGACACTCGCGACCTTGATTTCAGAGTTGTATATTTTAAAGATCTTGAGACTGGTAATGTTAAGACTTATGTTATTTCATTCTGCTGTACCTCAGTTGAGGATTTCTCTATCTTTTCCATCGTGTTATATTCTACCTTTAGATGTGATTGAGACTATGTTCTGCTATGTCACCTCCATTCGGAGTGTATATACTGTACGGGTACCTTATATATTGTTAGATGATTGACCTAGGATAGCGTTCTACCGTCGACACTGCGGCGTAGGCTGGGCGCTGTTACGTACTCGTACCCTCATAGTGGGTGCGGGTGGTGACACATTTTTAGTGGTGGCCCATGCAGGTCGAGTTTGTGTAGTGGTATTCGAACTAGAGTACCACTACAGCCTACAGTAGGATTAGGATATTTTTGGAGGTACTAAATCATATTACAAAAAACTCTTAATCAGATTCTTGTTACCTAAAAATTTGCTACATTATTGTCTTTCCTTGAAAATAAACCGACCTCCCTTGATGTTATTGCTTCATTTTTAGTGATTTTCCTCTCGTTTGATCTGTCTTCAGGATGGTTATGGAGACGCGATCTCATCTTCTCGATCGGGAAGACACCACTGAGGGGTCTACCACTCCTCGTCCTGATCAGTAGGGCCCCGAGACTGCAGCCCCTGTTATGCCAGCTCAGGTTGGGATATCTGCAGCTTATGGGAGTGCACCTCTTCCTACTCCGAGACTTTCCCCAGTCGTCCCGAATGTTCTTCAGCAGTAGTCGACATCAGGACCAAAGGACGTGGCGCGGTTGTTCTCCTTCTTCCAACAGATAGTGGAAACTCAGCGACAACAGTTGTTTAAGAGGGGACGGGACGCTCACGGTACCAGCAGCAGTGGAGGCCAGGCCAAGAGGCCTCATGTGCAGATTCAGCAGACGCAGACACCAGTGGGAGTTCAGCAGGTGCAGCATCAGTATCAGGGTCAGGACCTGAAGGTGATCAGTTGTTCCTACTGCAAGAAGCCGGGACACATCTGGGAGCAGTGCAGGAAGAGGTTGAAGGTTTGCTATTTCTGTGGGTCAGGTGCCCATCAGAAGATAGATTGTCCTATTGTACCTCCTTTTGAGGGAGCTAGGCCACCTGTAACTCTGCACCAGAGGGGTGGAGCAGCAGACCACCAGCTGAGGGAATGTCCCAGGAGCCCGGCAACAATGACTCAGGTAGCAGCAGGAGCTAGGGCTCTGACAGAGTAGCCGAGGGGACCACCGTTACAGACGCAGCAGACCCCTAGACAGCAGCATGTTACCAGTTGCCCTTACTTTAGGAAACCAGGGCACGATTGGGGCGAATGCCGGAAGAGGCTGGGGAGATGTTTACTTTGCGGAGGATCCGATCATCGACTGAGAGAGTGTCTTGAGTCATCGGGACAAACAGTTCAGGGAGCAGGAGCTAGGGCTCCGGTAGGCCAGCAGAAGGGATTACCCTTACCGACTTAGCAGCAGAGGTACATGCAGCATCAGCAGCAGGCCAGGAAAGGCCAGCAGGGGCGAGCTTTCGCCAGGACAGTCGAGGATGCTCAAGCTATTGGAGATCTAGTTGCAGGTTCCGTTCTTTTGATTCCATTTCCGCAATTGCTTCTTATAGCTGTCTTGAATTTCGATTCCCTCTGTTCCTTATTAGTTGATCAATTATGTCATGTTGTTCTTGTGTTATATTTGATTTCCTTCTGAGATGAATCATATGGGCTAGGTCACCTTAGTTATGGGATCTAGAATCTTCGATGGTCGTGTTTAGCTGGCATAGTGAGGACATATAGTCAGATTTAGGACGTATTTCTCGGGTGTGGAAATTTAAGATTTTCGCTGCCAAGCATGCGGCAATGCAAAATTTTAAATACCATAATTCTAGAGGTATGTTCCTTAGTCCAGGACTCTGTGATTATCGTAGCCTTGCTCACTAGCACGACGAAGATTCTGAGTATCATAATTTTGGACAGACGCATATATATGATTATCTGACGGTATGTTTGAGACTTTGATTGTGGGGTGTTTGACCTAGAAGGACTACTACCATTTTAATTTCGAGGACAAAATTTCTCTAAGGTGGGTAGACTTGTAACACCCAGTTTCTAAAATGAGGGTAATTTTGAAATTTTATGTTTTTTAATTATTTAATTATGACATTTTTTGGTGATTTTTAATCATTTTAAAACTATTTAAAATCATGACTTGTGATTTGGTGTCTTGCTAGTGTAACCCTAGAAATAGTTTGACCTAGAGCCTAGCCATGTGATTAGGGTATTTCATTTATCATTTTTAGCTTAAGGGTATTTTGGTCATTTTAAATTAATTAAATTTAATATATATTTATTTAGAATTTAATATAATTAATGGGATGGTGTGATTTTAATATCATTTAATTGATTGCCTTGTGTTGTGTTTAGCCTAACCTAGAATTGACCTAACCTAGATTAGTCCTAGTTAGTCATGGTTAGACTAAGTTAGATTTGGGATTGGTCATGGTTAGTCATGGCTAGTCATGATTTGTGATTTTGGCTAGTCATTAGTCATATTGATTTAGTTAGGACTAGTGATAGGCTACCTAGGTTTCATCTAGCCATTGATTTGTCTGGATTGATGGAGAACCCTTGGATCAACCCTAGCCCTAGATTTTAGGGCAACCATCCTTAGGATTCCCCTATTTAATCCCTCCCAAAAACCCTTGCCTCCTTTATTCATTCTCATTTCTCAAGAACAATGTGAGCTCCAACTCCATTCATTCATAACTTCTCAATTTCTCATCTTTTTTCAACCAAACTTCTTGCGTTGTAACCTAACCATCACCCTCTTGCTGTCCGTGGAGGTAGAGGACTGTTTTGGGGATCTACTTGTGCTCCGGCTATAGTTGGAGAGGCTGTTCAAGTGAGTTCTTGAGCTAGAGGAGAACCCATTGGTAATCTCTCAAACCCTATCTAAACTATTGCTTTATAATCATAGATGTATAGACCTAGGTCCCCTCTTGTTTCGGATAGGATCTGAACCCAACTTGTGTCGGATACGTGTCCGTATCGGACACATATCAGTAGGCTAGTTAGGTGTTCGACCTATGTCTCAATAGATTGTTTCTCGCTATTTTCAAAATATTTTTGAATAGAAAATTAGTTCTTCATGACGCTTGTATGATTTTACACGACTGAGGTGTTTTCGAGCCGTGTCCGAGTCGTACTGGACCCGTGGACACAGCCCCGCACGCGGCCAGGGCTTCCCCTGCTGCTCGGAGCCTCGTGCTCAATGCACAGGCTACTTGGTGAGCCATGCTTGGACTGAGAGGAGGGTACAGTGTCTGCGAACCTGTCCCCCAAGCCTTGTGTCCAACGGGGTCGTGTCGGACACACGGAGTCATGCGCACTGGTCATAAGCGCGTGCTACGTTCAGACTAATCGCGTTCTGATACGCGAGTCATGTCCACTCTGGACACGACATGGTCGTGTCGTGTTGGATCCAATGTATAGCCTGACACGTGTGCTATATATGGGCATGACCATGAGACCTCACGTGTCGTGTGTCGTGTCCTACAGACACGTGTATGTGTGCACGATGCTGTGCAACACTAGGGGCACCCCATGTGTTTGCATCGTGTTAGACATGCCTGTGTCGTGTTTTCTGGACATGTGAGGACACACAAGCCACGTGTACACATGCTTTATTAATTACCAACCATTATTAGTGAGTTTTATGTTGGATTTTAGGGTTGAATTCATTGATTCCCAATATGAACTGATACCCGACCGATACCTTCACTGTTTTAGTTTTTGGATTCTAATTTGCGTATTTTAACTGAGTTTTGTGATGATAACTATTAGAATTAATTCACCTACATGTGTGTTAAATAATGATCATGTTAGATTTGCAATTTGGATGGGTTATTGATTTCGACATCATGAATTTCTAATGTGAACTGATACCATGTGTTCTGTTCTAAAATCCTGAGTTTGAGTTCTATTTTCAAACCAAATTTTGATGTTTATTTACCATATTTTGATTCACACATACGTAATAGATACTGCTAGGATGAATTTCCATGTTAGATTAGGATTTTACTTGAGATAATGGATTTCGAATATTGGGTAGGTTGTCAACTGTTATGCAGTGATGTGTTGGCGGATACCAAAACAGGAATTGAATTCCTGTTTTCCTTTTTATTCCTTGATCTAACTGACTTGTTGATGTTCAATAGTCATGTTAAGATTTGATTACATGTGTACCTACTTAAAGGTTGGTTAGGATTTTATTGAGGGTTGATTTTGGTTATAAACTGTCATTTGCACACTACACACTGTTTTCTAATTCCAGAATATTTAATTTCCTGATTTAAGCTGATTTCGAAAGTTGATTACCATGTTAATTTCTTGCACCTGTGTGTTGACATTGATTCATGGGGTTTGATGTTATCAAGTAATGGAGAATTCGAATTAGATTGTGTTTGGGTTGGTATGTATATGAACTGTCATCCTGAGATTAGTTCATTGTTTTCTTCCAAAATTACACACAAAACTGAGTTAGGTTTTAACTGAAATTCTTGAGACTTCATCACATTGAAATGCATTGTTTGATCACATACACTCTAATGTTCCTATCACACATATATAGCAATGGGTTATTGTGATTTCAGAGTTAGTTATCAAGTATCATATTTGGATTTGTTAGTATCCTAATGTGTATGTGTTAGAGTTTTGTGTCTTGGTTAGATATTAATAGATGTTAATTTCAGATTAGTGAGATGGTTGGACTGTCAACGCACTTGATTGGACTGTTTTGAACTCCTGAACAAAACTGAGTTTCAAACCATTTTTTCCTTCACTGTTAGCCTATTACACACATTGATAGCTGTCAATTGACACTTACACCCTCACATGTACACCTAGGCTCACACACACTCTTTGTTTCCATGTTGTATCACACACACAGGTCCACAGGATGACCTATAGCCTAGGTTGCATGAACACTATTACTATACACACACAGCCCCTTCCGCTTTTCTATATGTATAGATGTATGCTAAAATATATATATATATATATATATATATATATATATATATATATATATATATATATATATATATATATATATATATATCCAAGTTTATGTGTAATCTAGTGAATATGAAATGACATGAATATATGAATGAATGCATGAATGGGAATATGTATGCAAGTTCAAATAAATGAATATAATGTAGATATGCCATTAGGTAATACAATCTATAACTATATATATATATATATATATGTGTGTGTGTGTGTGTGTGTGTGTGTGTGTGTGTGTGTGTGTGTGTGTGTGTGTGTGTGTGTGTGTGTGTGTGAAAGTAATGTAATTGTAAGCATGTATATATATTTGTAATGTGTGTTCTCTATGACTTGTGATTGTGTGTGATGCCTTATGGATTGTGATGTTGCTTGGTTGCATGCTAGGCTAGACTTGGTTAGGCCTAGTGAGACTGGTTAGACTTGTCGGGCTAGGACTTGACCTAGTTTGTCTAGTGTAGTTGACTAGAGTTGACCAAGTGTTGACTTTAGTCTAGTTTGACCTAGACAGCATGCAGATGCATTGTAGATTACAATTATCATCACCTGTATACATCTTGACTTGTGTTGCTCTAACTAGGAGTCAGGTGCCTCATCTCGGACAGTACATTTACTTCAGATATTCAGATACCAGGCGAGTACATTCTCTGATCATTTTATAACTTGTTTAGAACTATATTCCTGCTCTAGTTACCTTATTTGATGCTGTCACGATATTATCACGGATTGGTACTATATGGATCCCTATATTGAGATGTTATCCCCCTCGGGAGCATCGGATACATCGTGTCGTATGTTTTATGTACATCGTGTATTCCTCGCTCTCATGTTATTCATGTTTCTCACGTGCTTCATGCTCGTTCGTGCTCGCTCGTGTACTCTCATGTGCTATCATGTTCGATCATGTTTCTCGTGTATTTAATGTATAACCTATACTTCATGTGCACCCTTCATGGGCCTTCATGTGGAATTCATGTGCACTCAGTTTCTGAGCCCTCATGTATTCTTCATGTACACCCATCTATGGGATTCATGTGAAAATCATGTACGTAACATAACTTGTCTGGATCCTTATGTATTGATTGGGGTATGGGGGAGTATAAATAGTCATGTGAACAATTCCAAAGTAGTATAGCCATGTGCGCCTCTTTAGTATATTCATGTGCAAATCCAGCCGTTCACATGTCGACTTTCTACTCTAAATCACTAGTCACTGGTAGCTCTCTACTTATAGTAGATATTTCTATTACACTTCTCTCTCCCTGCTTACATCATGTGCTTTCTTTTAGTTTTACGTATTGTACTCTCTTGCATATTTATATTTTCTAACCTGTTATGATCTGCGTGAGATGTATTATGCTCGCTCCCGTCCTGACTGGACCTGTTGAAAATTTTACAGAGGATTATGAGGAACCCTGCACCCTTACTTTGGAGCTTGCCTAGATGACACTCGCGACCAGGACCCCTGGAAGGTTCAAGCAGCTGCTGAGGACAATACCTTGCTTAGTATAGATAGCTTAGACTATCTTTCCTTTCATGTTTAGTTGTTGTCCTTGATTTCAGAGTTGTATATTTTAGAGATCTTGAGACTGGTAATGTTGAGACTTATGTTATTTCATTTTGCTGTACCTCAGTTGAGGATTTCTCTATCTTTTCCATCGTGTTATATTCTACCTTTAGATGTGATTGAGACTGTATTCTACTATGTCACCTCCATTAAGAGTGTATATACTGTACAGGTACCTTATATATTGTTAGATGATTGACCTAGGACAGCGTTCTATCGCCGACACTACGGTGTAGGTTGGACGCTGTTACGTACTCGTACCCTCACAATAGGTGCGGGGTCGTGACACATTTTTAGTGATGGCCCATGCAGGTCGAGTTTGTGTAGTGGTATTCGAACTAGAGTACCACTACAGCCTGTAGTAGGATTAGAATATTTTTGGAGGTACTCAATTATATTAGGAAAAACTCTTATTCAGATTCATGTACCTAAAAATTTGCTGCATTATTGTCTTTTCTTGAAAATAAGCCACCTCCCTTGATGTTATCGCTTCATTCTCAGTGATTTTTCTCTCGTTTGATCTGTCTTCAAGATGGTTATGGAGACGCGATCTCATCGTCTCGATCGGGAAGACACCACTGAGGGGTCTACCACTCCTCGTCCTGATCAGCAGGGCCTCGAGACTGCAGCTCCTGTTATGCCAGCTCAGGCTGGGATATCTGTAGCTTATGGGAGTGTACCTCTTCCTACTCCGAGACTTTCCCCAGTCGTCCCGAACGTTCTTCATCAGCAGTTGCCATCGGGACCAGAGGACGTTGCACGGTTGTTCTCCTTCTTCCAACAAATAGTGGAAACTCAGTGGCAACAGTTGTTTAAGAGGGACGGGACGCTCACGGTACCAGCAGCAGCGGAGGCCAAGCCAAGAGGCCTCATGTGCAGATTCAGCAGACGCAGACACCAGTGGGATTTCAGCAGGTGCAGCACCAGTATCGGGGTCAGGACCCAAAGGCGATCAGTGGTTCCTACTGCAAGGAGCCGGGACACATCTGGAGCAGTGCAGGAAGAGGTTGAAGGTTTGCAATTTCTGTGGGTCAGGTGCCCACCAGAAGATAGATTGTCCTATTGTACCTCCTTTTGAGGGAGCTAGGCCACCTGTAGCTCAGCACCAGAGGGGTGGAGCAGCGGACCACCAGCTGAGGGAATATCCCAGGAGCCAGGCAACAATGACTCAGGTAGCAGCAGGAGCTAGGGCTCCGACAGAGCAGCAGCCGAGGGGACCACCGTTACAGACGCAGCAGACCCCTAGACAGCAGCATGTTACCAGTTGCCCGTACTGTAGGAAACCAGGGCACGATTGGGGCGAATGCTGGAAGAGGCTGGGCAATGTTTACTTTGCGGAGGGTCCGATCATCAACTGAAAGAGTGTACAGAGTCATCGGGACAGATAGTTCAGGGAGCAGGATCTAGGGCTCTGGTAAGCCAACATAAGGGATTACCCTTACCGACTCAACAGCAGAGGTACATGCAGCATCAGCAGCAGGCCAGGGAAGGCCAGCAGGGGCGAGCTTTCGCCAGGACAGTCGAGGATGCTCAGGCCATTGGAGATTTAGTTGCAGGTTCTGTTCTTTTGATTCCATTTTCGCAATTACTTCTTATAGTTGTCTTGAATTTCGATTCCCTCTGTTCCTTGTTAGTTGATCAATTATGTCCTGTTGTTCTTATGTTATGTTTGATTTCCTTCTGAAATGAATCATATGGGCTAGGTCACCTCAGTTATGGGATCTAGAATCTTCGATGGTCGTGTTTAGCTGGTATAGTGAGGACATATAGTCAGATTTAGGACGTATTTCTCGGGTGTGGGAATTTAAGGTTTTCGCTGCCAAGCATGCGGTAATGCAAAAATTTTAAATACCATGATTCTAGAGGTATGTGTCTTAGTCCAGGACTCTGTGATTATCGTAGCCTTGCTCACTAGCACGACGAAGATTCTGAGTATCATGATTTTTGACAGACGCATATGATTATCTGACGGTATGTTTGAGATTTTGATTGTGGGGTGTTTGACCTAGAAGGACTTCTACCATTTTAATTTCGAAGACAAAATTTTTCTAAGGTAGGTAGACTTGTAACACCCAGTTTCTAAAATGAGGGTAATTTTGAAATTTTGTGTTTTTAATTATTTAATTATGACATTTAAATAATAAATTTTTGGTGATTTTTAATCATTTTAAAACTTTTAAAATTATGACTTGTGATTTGGTGTCTTGCTAGTGTAATCCTAGAGATAGTTTGACCTAGAGCCTTGTAGCGCCCCATCCCAGAATTTTGAAATATTTTATTTATTTATTTGATTTAAATGGTAATTTTAGAATTTTTTTTAAATAATTATTTAGTTAATTATTACGGTAGATGATTTTTAATCATGATTAAATTTGGAGTACAAGACGACTAGGAATCATGGCATGGATAGTGCAGTAGCGTGCTTTGACCAGTATATTAGCCCTAGTAGGGAATGCCGAGCCATAGTGATGTCCTAACTAGGAAAACCAGGCCAAGTTGCGATATGACCATTATAAATAGTTAATTACTCATTATTAATATTATTTGACGTCTAGGTGACCCGGTCGCACCAAACTAGTCAAACTGAACCCGTACCAAGCCCAAGCCCATGTAGTCTTGCGGAACGTCCATTGACATTCGTGTCGATGTATTTTGGCATGATGGTGTCGTATTCTGTTTAATGATACATTGAATATTTTCTAGGTATTCTTAATTGAAATTATAAATGTTATTATTATTTTTATATTCAATGATATGTGTATAAGTTAGGCCTTGTACATTTTCTGGGATTATTAGACGGTGCATAATGGCATATACACCATTATTGGTTTATTGAATTTTGATATATGCTATTATTATTTATTGAGGTTATACAGTATTAATATTATTATTTGTGGTTATAATATAAATTAGTTATATTATTAGTTATTATCATTTTATTATTTATCAAAAGAAATAGGTGTAAATAAATACGTATATTAAATATGTGTGCATGTGTAGTATATAAATATAGATTATATATATGTGTGTGAATATATGATATATATAAGTACGTGTGTGTATTTGTAGATATATAAAATATATATATATAAAAAAAAAAAAAATAATATATATATATCTATATTATATAGAATATATATATAATATATATATATAATATATATATATGTATAATGTATGGTGTATGGTGTATACGTGTATATATACACGTATACACCATACATTATATATAATATATATATATATATATAATATATATATAAAATATATATATAAATAAAAATATATATTATAGGTGTGTTATGTGTATACATATATGTATGTATGTATGTATGCATGTATATATATATACAAAGATATATATTAATATACTAGTTAAATATAAAAAGAAAATAGAGAAAGAAATAACAAAAGAATAAGAAACCCAAAACAAACCAGCCCATCCAGGCCCAACCAGGCCGGGCCCTCACAGCCAGCCCATAGCAGTCGGCCCGTTTCCCCATGCCCAAACCCGATAGGATACTCAACCCGCATATAAGCAGGTCGACCCCCCCATGTTGTTTTGTGATAACAGAAACTCATGTGTACGAAACACCCGCGCACGGCGA
>JANAVB010020758.1:0-36195 GCA_029216955.1 Iris pallida
TTCTACACCGGTGAGGAGGCAGAAGGGATGTCCTCAATGGAAGCAGGTTGTACTGGAATGGACTCAGAAGAAGAAGCAGGATTTGCCTAAGCTTCGGGATAATCCTTTAGATAGGCTTTCCCTGATCTGGTGCCTAACAGGATTTCCTCGTCAACTATGGGGTCAAAAGACACCATATTGCAAGTCTTTGTCTTGCCCTTGGAGCGGTCTTTCTTCTTGGAGGAAGAGGGAAGTTCGAACTCCGAGGCAAGATCAGGGTGGATCCACATAATCTCGCCATTGTCAAGAGACAAAGGGACAAGACCTTCACTTCGTGGAGGAGGAAGATTCTCGATCTCAAGAGTAGCTTTGGGGATAAGGATGACACCATGATGTACCATCTGCGAAGGAAGTCACCGAATTGAACTGAGACCATGTTTGCGGTAACAGTCTTCTCGTCTTGCTGCAGAGTGACAACACCAGCGTTGACCAGCCCTTGAATTTTGCCTTTGAGCACATAACATGCTCGAGTGGGATGCCCAATGAACCTGTGATAGACACAATACTTGGGATGATCAGTCTTACCGACTTCATCATGCTTCTTCGGGTCTGGGAGTTGGAGCTTATTGCTTTTAATCAAGTAATCAAAGATGCTCACGGTGTCATTTTCGTCAAAGGAGTACTCTACTTTCGGACGAGGTTCCCTTGGTGGAGGTGCTGAAGGAGTAGAAGTGGACGTAGGTGGTGCTACGTTGACCGCCCGAGATTCTTTGTTCTTCAAGTTGATATTCAAAGTTTCTTTTCCCTTGCGGTTGTTTTGGCGATTACCACCACTCGATGTCTGGTGTTCATCTCGGTCGGAGTTAGACATTTGTACCCCTAGCTGCTTGAATTTGTCAGCACTAACTTCAGCTGCTTTAGCGTTGACAATGAAGGATGGCCAGTCTTGGAACTGAGTTAACCCTGTCTACATGCTGATGATAGGCAAAAGATTTGCCTTGCAGGTGTCTATAGTGACAGCGGCCGGAGTTCCAGGAGGCATTTTTAAAGCTTCTCGGCGGAACCTTTCAATGAAACTCTCAGCAGTTTTTGTGTCTTTGTTTGATTTTTGAAGGCTGACATGGTCATGTCGTTGATCCCCTCATAGAATCGTTCCAAAAGATTTGTTTTAGACCTGAGAAGGAGGTGATACAGCCATCGGGCAAACTTCTGTACCAATCGTATGCCACACGGGCTAAACAGCCGACAAATACTCTGGTAAGAAGAGCGTCATTTGGCTGAAGTTGGACAGTCATTACCTCAAAGTGGTTAATGAACTGACTGGGAGAAGTGTTGCCATCAAACAGCGAGATTGTTAGGATTTTGTACTTTGAAGGAAATGGGACTTCCTTCCATTCAACTGGGTAGGGTTGTTTGATCCCCAACCTCTGCAAGTTGTCATTCTTTTTGAAGGCCTCGAATTGAGTGCGCAGGAGTTTAACAGCTTCATTGGCATCCTCTACTGATGTAGAAGGAGCAGGCTAAATTAAAGTGTTAGGGGGAGGAACAGCGTGGTAAGCACTACCCCCAGCACCTGATTGACTGGGTGTAGGTTGAATTGGTACAAGGGGTACTTGAGGAGATGCTACCCCCAGCCCTGCATTGACAGGCACCGACGATGCTATGATTTTAGGATTTGCAGCAGGAATGGTCGGTGGTACTGTATGTTGGGCCACGATGATAGAATGTATACTTGCAACCATTTCGGCCATGGTCTTCAACTTGTCTTCTAGCACAACTATTTGTTGTTCTTGACTAACTGAACTGGAAGCATCTGGGTCTTCAGTGATACATAAGCTGTCACTTCTCTAGGTACAGTGGAGGATACTGTCTGTTTCGAACTTTCGCTGTATGAATCGTAGTCGGAGAAAGAATCATCTACTGAGTGAGAAAGAGGAAGATGACCGGAAGGATCTTGAAGATTCCTTTGACCGATTGTATCTCGGCTTCGGGATCGGGTATATTAGAATACTCCTTCAGAAGATTCTTGGAGTAGATCCAAATACCGCTGGCTTGGTTTACGAGGCTTGCCGTGCTTAGAGCATTTCCTACCTAGTGTCTCGGGAAGTCATGTTGACGGAAGCGTATAAAACTTCGTCTTCATCTTCTGACATAGGTTCAGAGTTTGTAAAGTTCAGACGATCGAAGACAGATTGTCTTATTGTCTGACAACAACACTTGATGACAACTTTGTGATTACAATGGTGTCCAAGTGGTCGCACTGGAGGCGTTGAGATGTTGTCCCGTTTTTGCTTAAGGTGTTCTCGGAGATCGGGAACCATGACAGGACGAGAAGAAGTTCGAGGGATATGTTCTTTGACAACATTCGGAACATGGTTCCGGTTCTTCAAATGTTTTCCCTTGAGTGTACAGGGAAGTACTCATTTCATTAGCATAGGTGTTAGGATTTTTGATCCTGGAAGTTTGCTTCTGATGCTGGTTGGTCATCGGCATTGGCTGTTTACGTTTCACCGAAGTTGGTCTATTGAGATAAGTTCTTAGATCAGCAAACTCACCCCAAGGGGTTTCTGTCTGAGACACCAGCAATTTTCCCTGTTTCGAATGTGATATCTTGAGAGTTGGGAGATCTTGGAATTCTGCTACCGGAGTAGGCAGAATACCTCTTTGATCAGTATACTTCCCTTTGACAAGGAGGGAAGAAGAACCCTTGTTGGAGAGAGTTCTTTTACTGATTGGTGTCGAGGCACGTTCAGATTGATCTTCTACGCTAAAAACCGAGGAAAACTGAGAAAAGACCAAAGGGTCTTTTCCTTTGTTTTGTGAAGAAGGGTTAGCTAAAGAGCATTTCCCTCTGTTGTCTTCCAAGTCGTGGGACGAGAAAGTTTGAGAAAAGACCAACAGGCCTTTTCCTTTGTTCTGGAGAAGAGGAGGAATAGTCAAAAGACTACCCCCAGTGGATTGCGCTGGAGCAACATGGTGTTTGAGAAGAGGAGCTGAGTTTTTCCCCTTGCTCTGAGAAGAAGAGAGATTAGCCAAAGGGCTGTCTCTCTTAGACTGCGCTGGCGTAGTTTAAACAGGGGTTGGAGTGGTTGTTGGCACACTGGCAGGTTGCGCATGAGCAACTATGGCAGAAGGTCTTCTGGCCACAGTCACAGCAGATTGCGTAGCAGGAGTCTTGATGCCAGAGTGTTTGGGTTGTACTCTGGTTGCTGGAGTGGTGGATTGTGCAGGCAGAGTTACAGCCAACTGCGCCAAGGGAAGAGGAGTCTTGTACTTTGATAGAGCAGCATAGGAAGTAGATTGTGCACTGGCAAGGGGAGCAACATACTACGCATGGGCAGTAGCAGCAGACTGCGCAGCAGAGGCAGCAGCAGAGACAGTGGACTGCGCAGCAGGTTGAGCAGCAGAGGCAGCAGACTGTGCAACAGTCTTGGAGACCCACACTGGATAAACTTTGCCTGTGGCAGAAGTTGTTGCAGTGCGAGGGGTGGTCCTGGAGTTGATCATCGCCTCGTAGGCCGGGTTGACCTTTACAACCAGCGTCTTCTGCGTCTTTTCCGATAGACGCAACGTCACATTGAGTTGTCACTTCCTCGTTGGAGGAGAAAGTCGTCCCCAGCAGAGTCGCCATTTTGTTTGCAAAAATAAAAGTTGTTCTTTATTTTCACAAACTTTGTAAGAAGATTACAAGAATTCTGAGAAAGTACAACTATAGGAATCCGATCTGAATGACGATCGCTTTATCCCTTGGACGATGTGAACTTTGAACACGGTAGCCTCTGAAGATTGCAACAGCACTTTGGCAAAAACTCCTGATCTCTGGTGATGACTAGAATGTGTATTCTGATCTCTCTATGTGTCTGTGATAACGAAGACTTGAAACTCTATTTATAGAGTTCTAGAATAACTAACTTTTAGTTATTCTGAATTGCGCAGGATGGATTGTGCAGACTTTGGATTACACAAGCAATGAACTGCACAGGCAGTTACTCGATCGTGGACCACCTGTATGTGACGCATGACATTGTTTGATTGAAATGCGCTTGGTCGTGTACAGACGGTTGCCACATGGTGAGTAATTGATGGCATGTAGGCCACGTGTACATTGTCAGTTGTCTTGATGGAGTGCGCCACCTGAATTGCGTTGGCTTTAGATTGTGCTGGGATGGACCACGCTGCAGAAAGTCTGGCAGATTGTGCTGTATGTACAACTATCCTCGAGCGCTGTGCTGCACGATAAACGAACAGTTTCCTCGTTCTTCGTGCTGTCAGCTGTTAGAAGATCTGATTCTCTGTCAGATAATGATGACGAGGCCACATCAGCTTGCGCACTTGGATGAGTGTGCAGTTCAGTCTACGCAATTGAGTTGTTGCGCAATCTGTCGCCTGCACAGTTCACTTGAAGGATGCACATTTTGATTTTCATGACTTCTTTGATGGGTGTAACTTGATTTTTAGGACCTACACTCGCGACGCAGCTCGTCGATCTGATGACCAATATCCTGAGCTCGTGATGACGCCTGCGAAGCTGGAGACTGCGCACTGACAGAGGGGGCCCGGGATGACTCTGAAGCCAAATAGGCGCCGTAGGATCCCGTACCGTAGTACGTACCCTTCTGAAGACCACCAACGGCTGTCATCCAGAGGTCGTCCTGCGATGGAGCTGTAGGCGGCTTGAAGGAAGTACCAGCCCCTCCATCTGCTGGCGCACTAGCAGCAGCAACCGCCTCCTCTTGTAGCCGAAGAAACTCGGCCTAGAACAATGTTTGCTAACATCTAAGTGTTTGCTAAAGTCTATATTGATATATATTTTTCTGTTTTCTAAATTATAGTAAATTAATATAAAGAATAGAACGTACATATGCCTGCATCGCCCTCTCGTCAATGAACTCTCCAGCCCTCCGATGGGTGACCAGGAAGACGGTCACCATGTTGGGGTCCTCACCCTTTTTTACCTGTTAAAATATATTATCTATTATTAGTATTAAACATTCTATCCAACTATATATAAAATGATGTCCTCATAGAAAACGTACCAGACGACGAAAATATTCTGTCATCGGAATGGAGCCACCACACCACTTACTGGCGCTCGACCGCGCCACCTTGGCCTTGTCAGACCGCTCCTGGTACCTAGCCTCACCGAATCTAGCCTTTATCGCAGTCCACTGCTCTGGCATGATCCAACCATGGATCGGCTTTCTGGAGCGATCACGAGACTTCTGGTCGTGGATCGCATCACGGATGAGCTTGCCTGCGACGGCAGAAAATTGGGCCTAGATCTTCGCCGTCCGGTATGGTAGATAGAAATAGGTCCTCTACAAGAAGTAAAATAGAAAAGTTATATAATATACACAAATAATTATTAAAATTTAAACCAAGGTCCATCATAGTTTTGCCTCAGAAATAACCCCAGTTGTCTCTATACTACAGGAGGCCGATATCTATACAATAATAAATTTCATGAATATATATGTACATATAATCATTTGAGAAATATATATTAACTAACTAACTTGCTCTTCGTAGGCCCGTTCGTCCAAATCTCCATATGCATCTCGTCCGGGAGAGCGCATGGAGGGTCGCTCTCACCTCCTGCCTGGGCAGGATCAGTCTGATCGCCGTCCTCCATATGCTCGACGTCGGCTCTCCCCATGGAGCCGTCGGCAGGAGGAATGCTGGACGCGGAAGGAATGCTGGATGCGGGATCAGGAATGCTAGACGACGAGGGAGGAGTCGCCAACCTGCTGGAACTGCCTTGTCCCGGTAATGGACCGGGAACAGAACGGTACACTGGCATACTCGGAGATGAGGATGAGGGTACATAATCTGCATCCCCAGTCCGAGGCAGACGGGACTGCCTAATATAATATCCTCCGCGTCGTCCTCCTCCTGGTCTAGTCATACCCGATAATAACATATGACAATAAAACAAATATATATATTTATATGATAGACATCACAGATTTTTGAAAAATCTTATAGTCACAGATAAAAGTGTCACTAAGTGTCACAGATTTAATTTATATGATAAAAGTGTCACTAAAATGTCAAATATGATGATAAAACAAATGTACAGATTTAATCCTCTTCTAAAAATTCATCTAGTTCGGTTACCTCATCATCATCATCATCATCATCATCATCATCTTCATCTTCTTCTTCTTCTTCTTCTTCTTCTTCTTCTTCTTCTTCCTCCTCCTCTACATCTTCACTTTTATCTGCATCTTCCTCTTCAGATAATTCTACTTCTTCTACACAATTAGATGTGCAATAAGGAACTTCCGTCGTGTCCACTTCTATAATATTTGTTACAAGAGGTAGTTCATCCTCTTGATAAGCTATATCGTCAACCTCAAGGTATTCTAGCTTTGGTCTTGCATACTGCCCACCAGTCTGACCTTGTTGTTTTCCGTTTAGGATAACTTGTGAAGTACACGAGCTGAGCCTGACTTGATAGGAAAAATGGTTCATAGGCTTGATATCGACGTCGATAGTATATCCACAAGATCGTGCTTGTCTACTTTCCAACCTTGACCTTCAATCGGATCGGACCAATCTGATGGAACTGGGGATTCCCAGGACCCTTTCTTTGGTGTGCGTATTGATCGATAGAAAGTTAAACAGATCTAATATGTGTTCTAACCCTTCATAGGCGGAAACTAGGGTTCACGAATTATACCTGCGCCGGAAAGGAGACAAGTAATTCCTGGCAATCTCGAGCAGACGACCCCAAGATCTTCTGCACATATTCCTTCCTCGAGTTGGACGTCTTGTGGGCGACAATCTCCTAACCTTTTCTTCTTCTTGGCAGCCCTCTCTTTCTTTCCTTACGTGAATCACGAATTTAGAGAAAGTTTCTGATTTTTTAATCCGGTAATGTGGCGGCCAGAGAATAGAGGATGTATATAGGCTACGGCAGGGACCATGAGGAGAAATTAGGGTTAGGTCTCCTAACGGATTGGATATCCCGTGTTCAGCCCGAACACACAATCCAATTAACAATAGCTCGGTCTACTAATGAGCTATTGTTGCACTACCTCCCTAATCCCAAATTATGTTTGTGGGCTCCTTTTATTATATGCTCGTTTGGCTCCCCATATTAAGATATCGTATGTCCGTCGATCAAATTAAGTTACTGACAACTATATTGATTCGACATCTTTTATCCTTAAGTAGTACCGCTCAACTTTCTTTGTCATGTCGGATATAATCCACCTGCAGGGTTTACATGACAATCCTTATGAGCTCCTTAAGGGGACATCATCAACCCGATGTATCAGGACATGGATTCCATTTATAATCAACAGCCCATCATACATACAATGTTATTACCCAATTCATAGAGGTTGTTGATCCATAATGAATCTCACTCTTTTATGAGTCAAAGTAATGCACACTGCATATACATGTCCGTTATTATATTCGGATTAAGAGCACAAGCATCCATAATAACAGAGGTATTTGTTCTCTTATGTAGTCAGTACAAAGAGAACATCAAGTGGTCATGTTCAATACACACAAAGTGTACTAGTGTAAACCTATAGTCAAGATTAACTAATACCAGATTACACTACAACCTTTCTAATAGATTGTCCAAGTCCATCTAGGTTGTGAACTATTTATATACTCCATAGGAAACTGATAATATGATCTTCTGTGTGACACCACACACCATATTATCTACAATATAGAATATCAGACATTTGCATTAACACTTGTAACAAATACAATATGCAAACATTTGCCCATATGATTCTCATTCAAAATTTAAGAAAATAAGGTTACTACAAAAGTGATGCTTTTAGTATATAACCCTAACACAGTCACACCTGAATAACACAATCTTAGCAGGCTCTATTCCATAACTATATGTCAGCTCCACAATCTCCCGTAGGACGCCATAAAAATCGTTGCCCGCATCAACATCTTTGTAGTTCGAAGATCTGATACACAAACAGCTATTTTTGGTGGAATCGAGATCCACAAAGTTGTCTTGATCGGGCAAGTTGTTGACTTGAACCTAAACCCATTAACACAGTAGCTTGGCCATATTTTTACAGCATAAATTGGTCCCTTGGCTAACGTTCTAATAGACTCATTCTCAAGTCTTGCGTATGGACGATCGACCTAATACCACGAAAAAATAAATTAAGCTCATTCTCAAGTGCATATACAGAAAGGTAATTACAGAGTTCTTACATCTTATATATGCACTCAACCATGATGGAAAATAACGCCTCATTTCTTGTTCTAGTTCTTCTTCTGTTATGTGTGGCCTACCTGACCTCATATCATCATTAAATATGCTGAAAATAACATCATTCAATCAATGTAATAGTATAATAATCAATACTATTAAAATAATGTAGACGTATTAATTACTTACCCCTCCAGCTTCTCTACATCATCATCGTCGCAAGTTGAGTAATACATACACCTGAGCAGCCCTTAGCTCATCATCGTTCAGATATCTCTTCTTCATTTTACCGATGGCTCCTGGGGCATTGAATACCTTCAGTATTGTATCATTACATTCATGATCTCCGTCGTCGTTTCTGGAAGCTCTCGTTCTATTAGTTGCAACATGAGGCTTGAAATACATCGAACAAAAGTTTCTAATCTCCTCGAGAACATAGGCTTTATAAATAGAACCCTCGACCCGTGCCTTATTTTTTACCTTTCTTTTTAGGTGATTCAAATGTCGTTCGAACGGGTACATCCATCGATATTCGACGAGTCCACCAATACGTGCCTCATAGGATAAATGAATCGGTAAATGCTCCATAGAGTCGAAGAATCCATGAGGAAACACCCTCTCTAGCTTGCACAGTGTTACCGCAATGTCCTTCCCTTGCTTTTCTAGACGATCAACGAGCAATTTCTTAGAACAAAGATCCATGAAGAATATGCTAAGCTCCGTCAATGGATCCCAAACTGCCTGTGGTAAGAATTCCCGAAATGCAATTGGAATTAACCTCTCCATGAATATGTGACTGGCTTTTCATACCCATCAATTTATTTTCCTTCGGATCGACACATCTTCTCAGATTTGACACATATCCGTCTAAAAATTTTAGGCCCTGGATCTACCGACAAAGTCTCACTTTATCCACCTTGTCCAGTGAGAAATTTGACTTCGGCAGGAACTGTTTTCTATTCTCCTCCATCAAATGCAACGCAGAGCGTTTGCATATTTCTTCTAAGTCCAACCTGGCCTTGGGATTGTCTTTCGTTTTTTCTTTTACGTCCATCACAGTATTAATTATGTTATCAAACACATTCTTCTCAATATGCATGACATCAAGATTATGTCTAATCAGATTGGTACTCCAATATGGCAGATCCCAGAATATGCTCCTCTTTGTCCAGTTATGATCTGTACCAAATCCATCACACTTGTACCCAGTTGTAGGATCTTCGAAAGCACTTAGAAAATCTCTAACCTCCTCCCATATCGTGGCTCTGCACCACCTTGGCGGTGGATCACCCTTCTCCAACACCGGCACAGAATGCATTCTTGTTCCTTCTGAACGGATGATCTTTTGGCAGAAATTGCCGATGACAATCAAAGAAGCACAGTTTTCCTCCGTGTTTCAAGCAGAAAGCCTTAGTACGGTTTATGCAATACGGACATGAGAGACGGCCATGAGTGCTCCATCCAGATAACATTCCATAGGCCGGAAAGTCGTTGATGGTCTACATAAGGGTTGCCTTCATCTGAAAATTCTGCTTCTTGGAAACATCGTACGTGTTAGCGCCTACTTTTCATAAATGATTCAACTCATCTATCAAAGGCTGTAAGTACACATCAATGTTCCTCTTAGGATTTTTCGGACCAGGAATTATAACGGTTAGAAACATGTACTGAGTCTTCATGCACATCCAAGGCGGTAGGTTATACGGAGTGACAATCACAGGCCAACACGAATACTGGGATCCCGAAAGACCAAAAGGAGTAAAACCGTCAGAAGATAGCCCCAACTTGATATTACGCGAAGCAAAATTAGGATACACTCGATCAAAGTGCTTCCACGCTTCTCCATCGGATGGGTGATCCAATACTCCTTAATTCTGTTCTCGCATGTGCCAACTCATATTTTCGGCCGTCTCTTTCACCATAAATAATCTTTGCAACCGCGACGTTAAAGGCAAGCAGTGCATTGAATTAGTCGGTCTTCTTGCACCGGTAGACCTTCCTGTACTAGTTGTCTTATAGCGATCAGCACCACAAAATCTGCACACATCTGCGTCTTTGTCGTCTTTGTAGTACAGCATGCACCTATTTCGATAAGAATCGATTTTCTCGTATCCCATCCAGAGCGATCTCACCATCCTCTTAGACCGATAGAAGTCTTTAGGTAACTTAGCACCCGCCGACAAGATCTCTATAATCAACTCCAACACTCGGTTGTAGCGTTCTTGCGACATGTTAAAATCTGACTTAATGCTCAACAGTCTTGTAACCACCTCCAATGGTGAATGATCCTCACAACCAGGATACAATGGAGTCCTTGCATTCTCTAGCAACTCCATGAACTTTACAGCATTGACATTCGATGCCTCCTCAGCTGCATCATGAACGAAACTAGGCCCCGCAGCATCGAAAATCATGTTCATGCACCCGTCGTCGTATGCATGATTATCTGAAACAAAATTAGGTCCCGTATGCATATACGGCTCAACATAAGGCTCCGGCTCTGATGCTAAAAATACAAGTTCTTCGTGTGCGGTCCACTGATAGTAATTAGACGTGAAACCCTTCGAGTACAAATGATATGTCACTTGCACTTCTGGATAATATTTCACGTTATGACATTTCACACACGGACATTTAATTTTGGTGTCGTCCATGTACTGAGGGAACGCCTTAGCAAACTGCAGGAACTGCTCTACTTCCGCTATGTACTCATCCCGTACACCACCCATATCATCAGGACGACGATTGTACATCCATGAATGATTCCACAAGTAGTATTCATATCCATTTAGAAATAATTCTGCAAGGATGGACACACATGTTCAGCGCAGTAACTAGTCAAACTGGGTGAAGTTGAGTTGACTAAGTCAATATCTTGAACTCCTTGGTCAAACTAGGCCAAAGTCAACTCTTGGTCAACTCTGGTCAATTCTAGTAGTCAAACTAGGTCAACTATGGTCAAACTAGTCAATGCCACCATTCTAGGCCCTAACTAGCCCATACTAGCTAGCACACACCATTCAAGGCTATACAAGCCTAACCTATAATTCAAGTACCAATAATGACCAAAGTCAACTCAAGCTATCTCATACACACAAGTAATATCTATATAGATATATACATACAATATATATATATATATATATATATATATATATATATATATATATATATATATATATATATATATATATATATAGGCATGCATATACTATATGCCTATATTACAAGATAAGGCAAGTTTCATGCATTCATTTATTTAGACACTCTAACATAGGCTATATGCCTATATCACATATGAGTTACATGATATAGTTATGTATATATGTATACAATACCATCTATTAAACTTATATATATATATAGAGAAGTAGAGAGTGGGTGGTGTGTGTACATGCACAAGTGAATGGGGGGTGAGTATGTTGACTGTTACATGTGACAGTCACATGTATGTGTATATGAGGGAGGCTAACATGCTTGTATTAGGCTATATGTGTGTGTGTACCTAGGCAAGAGTGAGTGAGTGAGTGAGTGAGTGAGTGAGTGAGTGAGTGAGTGAGTGAGTGAGTGAGTGAGTGAATGAGTGAGTGAGTGAGTGAGTGATATGAACTTTGGGTCAGTCCAATCTGGATAGTGAGGGGATTTACTGTGTTCAGTCAAATAGGAAAGGAAAGGAAATCAGTTCATTTCACACAACATTACATACTCCTATAACATATTTCAGACCCATTCACCTCAAACCCAAATCGAGAACCCAAACTCTAACCAAATCACCCCAAACTTGAAACTCAGTCAGCACACATATAGATATACTACACTAGGGTTTTAAACATGTAAATTAAAGTATTAAACTAGGTTAAAATGGTTGTCAAAACTGGGTTTTCAAAACTGGAAAATACAGTAAATTAACAAGGTATCAGTCAGAATAGGGTATTTAGAAATTGATATATAAAAACATGTTAAAATGGAAAATAAATGGTTGGTAAAGGATCTAGGCTATGTGTACGTGTCCAACATAGTGTCCCGTGTCCACCACAACATGACACAGTGTGTCCAAGTGTGTGTGTATGTGTGTGTGTGTGTGTGTCTGTCTGTCTATCTGTGTGTGTGTCCGTGTGTCCGTGTGTGTGTGCGTCTATGTGTGTGTGTGTGTGTGTCCGTGTGTGTGTATGTGTGTGTCCATGGGAGAGGAGGAGGAGGAGGAGGAGGAGGAGTTAGGTTAGGGTTTACCTGAGAAAGAGGAGGAGGAGCTCGACGGGGGGGGGGAGTAGAGGTCGCCGGGGGGGAGGGAGTCGCCGGAGGAGCTCGAGGAGGGGGAGAAAATTTCGAGTGGGGGGGAAAAATTTCGAGTGGGGGAAAAAAAGAACATAGCGTGCCCTAAGTAAAATAGTTAGCGACGTATGGAGGAGACGTTGCTAACCGTCGCCAATTTTTAATATATGGCGACATATTTATATTTAATAATATGTCGCTAAGCGTCGCTAATTCCGTCGTATAACGATAAATTTCTAGGACGTCGCTAATATGCAAAAAATTGGCAACATTTTTTGTTGGCGTCGCTAATTTCGTCGCTAATATGTCATATTTTGGTAGTGTCTGGCCATATAAAACCAGCTGGGTCAGACCCCATAAAGAGCAAGTGTCACAAAGGAGGCTCCACTTAGGAACTAAAACCAGCATAAATGAATAGAAGAACTGATGAATGAACATAATTAAATAACATAAATGACATGCTTAAAAGAATCATACTAGCTTGCATTAAGAAAATAAGAGGTGGAATATAATTTTCATGTTAATCATGAGACAATCATTCAGGCACGGCCAATCAAGTCCTACAGCTTGCTATCATTAGCTAACTAAGGTTATCACAGGCCTAGTTACTAACAAGATGCAGTAAGATATTCCCGCAGTCACAAGCCATACAGACTATCCAGGTTATCCAGGCGAGGTTACAAGAGTTTATCAAGAATTAAGAGAATTATTAGGTGACTTAGAGTGCAACACATGACAGTGTGCTGGAAATTCGTCCTACTCGATGGTAGGCTACAAGTCCACCGGTGTGGCCAGATAACGGGATCGCCTGTAACTGAAAAATCTCTCTATATGAGCTACTTGATCAATCTAGTCATTAACTTAGTCAGATTCATTATGAATCCCTGACCGTGGTAACCAGAAATCTGTCCTAGACATGATGTAAGATGAGACAGGTAGCTTGTTCAATCACAATTAGAAAAATCAACCACGGTGTCAAGACAAGAGTTACCCTAAGCAAGTCAGGATTGGCTATCGCAACAGTGATCAAGATTATACATATCATGTTAGGTTTACTTGTCACATCAAGAGTACTTGTTAAGGGTGTGCCACGACAGGCCAAAATCAAAATTATCAAGACGGGATCATATTATAATGTTCAACCTAGTTACTAGCTCAGATTATCAAGTTGGGTCATCGCAATTTAGGCCAAGTACAGAAAATATACAAAAAAGATCAAAAACTATGATTGAAACTATCAGACGCATATGAACTCTAATTAAAGTAAGACAAGAAGATTCTTGAAGCCAAGACAAAGATCTACAACTTTCATGTTTTGAGTTTTTCAAGATTCTAGCTACAAAACAGCTTAAACAGACAAAAATTGCCATTTAGAGGCAATTCGCGCACGGGCACACTGCGCGCGCAAGCAAAACTGTCCACAGTGTGCGGAGCGCGCAAGCACGGCGCATGGCACATGACCAATGAATGGCGCTGGCGTATGACACACAAAATGTACTACGCGTACGAGCAAAACTGCCCACAGCGCAAGGAGCGCGCAAGCACGGTACACGATGTGCGGCTAACGAATCGCGTGGGCGCGTGTGCGCGCGTGGACAAAACTGACCACGACGTGCGGAGCACGAGAGCACGACGCCTGGCGTGCGGCCAACGAATCGCGCACAAGGCACTGTTCATCGTCCCGACAGCGCCGAAGATGTGCCAGAACCCATGAACACAAAAATATCATAACTTCCTCAAATAAAATCGAAATCAAGTGGTTCAAAAGCCAAAGTTGGGTAGAATTGAATTTTCCACAATATGGAACCATTAGTTTTCAAAAATAACAAAGTTTAAGTGATCGAACCAAGAAAAATCGAGAAAACTACAAATTTTGATCTACAAAATTGTAAACATCAAAACCAAAAACTCAAAGTTCTAAAGATGCTTAGAATCAAGCAAGGTAGACAATGGAACAACATTTAAGATCCATCATGAAGCAAGTTGCACTTACCTAGGGCTTGGTAGGTGGGAGGAGCAAATGAAGAAAAATAAGAAGAAGAAAGTGGAGAAGTAAATGAAAAATAAATTAGGAGAGAGAGAGAGGAGTTGGTATATATACCAAGCCAACTCATCTCAACCCAACCGCAAACCAAACCAAACCAAGCCAAGTTTTTAGTGCCCCGTCCCTACATCGTGCCCCGTCTCCGTCCCCGGGGTGTGCGAGAAAAGAACACTGTCGCTATCGATTCGGTCGGGACCGATAGGTCGGAATCGGCCGAGTCGATCGAACGGGAACGGTTGAATTAAGATCCATTCCACGTTATGGAATGGCTTGTTCGGAACCAAGTCCCATATTCAGCGGGTTACGCCTCGAGGATTGGCTCTGTGGCTGAGTCGGAAGAGACCTCTCGTTGCTCTGGTTTTCATGCCGCACTTGATTTGGCTTTGGCTTTGGTTTTCGTGAATGCATTTTTCGTGAATGTTTTCGATGGATTTTCGTGACGCATTTTCGAGCTTCGCATTCATATCGAATATCCTTGAATTATACAGTATTCTAATCAGTTGCTTATGCGATTTCAGGTGATCGCGTAGGCGACATCAGCACAGCCAACCGGTCGCTCGCTTGAAACAAGGCTAAGGCGAGTGGCTGACCTCCTTCGTCTTGTCCCTCTACTTCAAAACTCATTATGTGAAGTAAATGAATGCTTGTCATAATAGTGTAGAATCAAAGAAATCGTGGCACGATTCTTTATGAAACACTTGCTATCAAACTGCCGGTTTTGAAAATAGAAAACGTGTTTCTTACGCAAATCCACTTAGCCTATGCAAAACAATGAATGAATCGATTAACGTTTATCGCAATGATACGGTCAAGTAAGCAAATCAACTAAGTCCAAAGGAAAATGGTCATTGGACAACTTGTCGACAAGGTGAAGTTTTCTCGAACTGTTGCCTAGGCCAAGGGACCGAGTCGGCCCGGGAGGAACGAGTGTAGCAGCGCCAACCCTTTATCGGCACGAGTTATGCTGGCACTTTCGTACAGGGCTCGCTACCCAACGCGAAAGGGGCGTCGTCTAACCAAATGCTATAGTCCGCGATGTCTTGACATTGCCAGTGGCCTTCATACCCCCTTCACTGCTTAACAGGTGCACGGGACACGGAGGGAACATGATAGTTGCTTAATGATATTCAATTGTATATGCTTGCCTCAAAACATGTTAACATGCAAATCGAACAGGATGGTTAGAAAGATCATTGAAATATCTAGCTAACATGTTTACGAAAATTCTTGAATCCAATACAGAGCTTGAATTTAATTAGCCATTCGCCAGTACATGTGTTTCGTGCTGATCCTCGCTCTTTGCAGGTCCCGCGAACCAGGAAGGACGCGCCAGCTAGCTCGGCGGCATTCGTGACTTTTGAAGCTTCGACTGTGCGTCAAAGACTTACTCTGCGACTCCACTTTTGAAGGCTCTCGACAGTCCAAGGAAAATGACTCAGCGTCCCTCCCATCCAGGTCAATGGAGTACTTGTGTATATTGAGGGATGTGTGCAATGTATGGAATAGCTATCTCATCGGCACTCTTTTGTAATCGAGTCATGTTGTAGCCCGTACGGCAATGAGTCTTGTATCGGAGTCTGTAAAAGATGTTCATTATTAATAAAGATCAAGTTTCCTTTACTTATGGTGTGTATCAATTTGTCTGCGTACTCTCTTAGACCTCGTGTCTCGGATTACCTTATGACTAGGCCTTGTGCGATCGCAAATTAGGTTCGCACGGCATCACGCCCGGGGGACGACTATCGATTCAACAGAATCGAGGCATGACATAATGGTATCAGAGCACGGCTTTACGTCCTTGGCCTCCAGTGTCGAGTTCTAGTCTCCAACCGTTGACCTCGTGTCGATGAGAAGAGTTGTTCCATACGCTGAACCCATGACATTTTCTGAAACTAACGAGAGTTGCCTTTCCTTTTTCCCTGCAGTTATGGAAGCTCAGGCGGAAGACGAGACGAGCGCTTCCAGCGGCTCGAGTGCTTCTAGACCCGAGCATTCTGTCAACCCAACGAGAATGACGTCTACCGTAGCCGGACCTTCCGGCGACCCGATGCAACGTATGCTGCAGATGCTTGAAATGCAGCAACGTCAAAACGAGCTCCATCGTCAGCAAGCGGAGGCTCGTCAGACTCAATTTGAGAATCGGTTCGAGGCTCAATTCAAGCTGCAGCAGCAGCAGCTGAATACCCTCCAGCAGATCGTATAGTCGGTCGTGGGCAACAACAACAATTCACTGATGACGCCTGCCGTGACCCAGCCTGCGGTTCGATCCAACGAAGCCGAACCAGAGGCGCCCGTGCTGTCACCTGCAGCACCGAGAAGTTCTAACTTCGATGTGTCAAAATTCATGAAAAGTTGCCGCACTTCCTTCAACAGCACAGAAGATCCCTCGGTGGCGATCGACTGTTTAGAGGAGCTGGAAGACAAGTTCGAGCTTCTGGGTGTCGAGGACTCAAAGAAAGTCGCATGTGCTCAACTTTTACTTCGAATGAACGCGCACGATCGGTGGGCTGTGTAGAAGCAGGCTATTTGACGTGAAGACGAGACGGCGACGATCTCATGGGCGACATTCAGAAATACGTTCGAGAACGAATATCTTTCTGCAGCAGTGCGACAGGAAAAGAAAAATGAGTTCATGCAGTTGACGCAAGGGAATATGACTGTACGACAATATGCGACCAAATTCAACAAATTGGCCAAGTTTGCTGGAGACTATTTACCTACCACTGCGAGTCGAGCAAAACGATTTGTAGTGGGCCTGCGTTCCACTATCCGTACTCATGTCTCGGTGCCGGAATACAAAATTATGGGCGAGACACTCAACCACGCCATCCGTCTGGAGTTCGAGTATCCTCCTACTACTACCGGCGCTGTTAACTTTAATAACAAATGCCATAGTAATGCGGAAGGCAACAACGCACATAAGCGTCAATATCGCGGCAACCAGGCGAAGGAACGAATGGTCTGCAATTTCTGCCACAAGGACGGGCACCTGGATACTGACTGCCGACTCAAGCACAGAGTATGTTTCGCGTGCGGTAAAAGAGATCACCTCGTAAGGGACTGCCCGGAAGCTACGTCGAACCAGCGCCCCCCGCAACATCAACAAAACCGAGGCCAAGCACCTCGGGCTCCACCGACCGCACAACAGAATGGCCAGGACCGTCGCCCTAATGCTCAGGGCCGCGTCTACGCCATGACTCGGGACGAAGCGTTTGCATCTGATACAGTTGTGACAGGTATACTGTAATTCAATAATAAACCTGCTCGTGTATTGTTTGATTCAGGTGCCACGCATAATTTTATATCGGCAGACTTTGTCGTCGAGCACAAATTTACCTTGACACCACTGGGCCTCGACCTCACTGTTAATGTACCGTCGGGCATGCCACTACTTGCAAACTTAGTCTACGGAGACGAAATCATCTGTATAGGCGGTCAAAAGGTCAGTCTCGATGCGATAGTTCTAAATATTAAGGACTACGATATCATTCTGGGGATGGATTGGCTCGGTCCGTACAACGCAACCATAGACTGTGCTGAAAAGAAGGTCACATTCCGCATACCTGGAGTGCCTGAATTCTGCTAACTCGTGTGTGAGGCGTCGCCGACCTGCATGGTGATCTTCGCAATATCTGCTCGACGGATGCTGCATTCTGGGTGCGAAGGCTAGCTAGCTTCCGTTCGAGACATACGACAGGATGGTGCAAACGCGGGTCAGACCGACGTTGTAGAAGAATTCCCCGATGTGTTCCCGGACGAGCTGTCCGGCATGCCGCTCGATCGAGATATTGACTTCACTATCGATACCTTCCCCGACACTCGACCGATCTCGAAGACCCCGTACAGAATGGCCCCTGCAGAGCTTAAAGAACTCAAGGTACAGTTACAAGAATTGCTCGACAAGGAATTCATCCGACCCAGCGTCTTGACCTGGAGAGCGCCCGTGCTGTTTGTCAAGAAGAAGGATGGCTCTATGCGTCTTTGTATCGACTACCGCGAGCTGAACAAAGCTACCGTCCGGAACAAATACCCCCTGCCCCGCATAGACGATCTGTTTGATCAGCTTCAAGGAGCCACGGTGTTCTCTAAAATTGATCTACGTTCGGGTTACCATCAACTCAAGATCAAGCCGGACGATGTGCCGAAGTCTACCTTCGGCACTCGATACGGCCATTACGAGTTCCTGGTAATGTCGTTCGGCCTAACGAATGCCCCTGTCGCTTTCATGGATTTAATGAATCGAGTATTTTGACCATTCCTTGACAAGTTCGTAGTAGTCTTTATCGACGATATACTCGTCTACTCGAAGAATAGGCATCAACACACTGAGCATCTGCGGACCGTGCTTCAGACCCTTCGAGGAAATCAACTATACGCGAAGCAAAGTGAAGCAAATGTGAATTATGGCTTAGCAGCATCGCATTCCTCGGACACATCATTTCTGCTGAAGGCATTGCGGTCGACCCAAAGAAAGTTGAAGCCGTTGTCGATTGGAAACGGCCAGCGTCCGTCGGCGAGATTCGAAGTTTCCTTGGCCTAGCGGGATACTACCGACGCTTCGTGAAAGACTTCGCAAAGATCATATCGCCTCTGACTCGTCTCACCCAGAAAGGAGTCGTATTTGACTGGTCAAACGACTGTGAAGCTTCATTCCAAGAATTAAAGCAACGGCTCGTCTCGGCCCCGATACTCGTACTTCCAGAAGGGACTGAGGGTTTCCAGATATTCAGCGACGCGTCCGGTCAGGGCTTGGGGTGTGTGCTGATACAGCGGAACAAGGTGATATCTTTTGCTTCCTGATAGCTAAAGCCGCACGAGAAAAATTATCCCACGCACGACCTGGAGTTAGCGGCGATTGTGTTTGCGTTGAAATTGTGGCATCACTATCTCTATGGCGTGGCGTGCATGATCTACACCGATCACAAGATCCTCAAGTATCTATTCACGCAGAGGGAACTGAACTTGTGACAGTGGCGCTGGCTTGAAGTGATCAAGGATTACGACTTGACTATCGACTATACGCTAGGAAAGGGAAATGTTGTGGCGGACGCCTTGAGTCGAAAGTACATTGCCTCGTTATCCATCGACCCCAGACTGCTGCGTGACCTAGAAAAGATGGGCATCGAGCTCCGAGTCAGATTTCGGAATGTGCAGTTGGCAAAGTTGCAGTTAGAGCCGAGCTTGCTTGATAAGATCAAGACCGCTCAGACAGACGATCCATACCTGAAGAAAGTGCGAGAGCTGATCTCGACGGGCAGGACGATCGACTTTACGGAAGACGAAATCGGCATGCTTCGATTGAAGGGTAGGCTATGCGTTTCGGACAATTCAGAACTCAGAAAGGAGATCCCGTCGGAGGCCCACTATACGAAATACACCTTGTATCCCGGTAGCATGAAGATGTACAAGGACCTCCGCACAAACTTCTGGTGGCACGGGATGAAAAGAGATGTGGCACTCTTCGTGTCGCAATGCATGGCCTGTAAGCAGGTGAAAGCTGAGCACCAAAGACCGGGCGAGGAGATGCAGAATCTGGCGATTCCAGAATTGAAGTGGCAGCACGTGTGCATGGATTTCATTGTTGGTCTGCCGAAGACGCCGCAGGGAAATGATGCTATCTGGGTCATCGTCGATCGATTAACCAAGTCAGCGCATTTTATTGCCATCAAAGTTACTTGGAGCGTTGATCGCCTGGCGCAGATATATCTTGATGAGATAGTACGGCTGCACGGAGTTCCAGTATCTATCGTCTCTGATCGGGATTCACGGTTCATGTCGCGATTCTGGAGTAGCCTTCAGTCGGCGCTGGGTACCAAATTGCAGTTCAGCTCAGCTTACCATCCTCAGATCGACGGCCAAATGGAGCGTGTCAATCAGATTCTCGAAGACATGCTACGACTCTGCACAATTGACTTCAAATCAAGCTGGGATAATTATCTACCGCTGGCCAAATTTGCATACAACAATAGCTATCAATCCAGCATTCAAATGGCACCGTATGAAGCCTTGTACGGGCGCAAGTGCCGACCACCCATTTGCTGGGACGAAGTCGGAGAGCGACAGATTCTCGGTCCGGAACTGGTTGAACAGACCGTGAAGAAGATTCGGCTCATTCGGAAAAGATTAAAGATCGCACAGAGTCGTCAGAAAAGCTATACGGACATTCATCGTCGTCCCCTCAAGTTTCAAGTAGGCGATCACGAGTTTCTCAAAGTGTCGCACATGCGGGGAGTTACTCGGTTCGGCGCGAAGGAAAAATTGAGTCCAAGATTCGTTGGGACGTTCGAAATACTCGAATGGGTCTCCCTAGTGGCCTATAAAATTGCCTTACCGCCGGCACTTGAAGGTGTACACAATGTCTTCCATGTCTCTCAACTGCGGAAGTATGTGCACGACCCGAGCCACGTGGTAGATTTTGGCCAGCTGGAGCTAAAGTCCGACTTATCCTACGTCGAAGAGCCAGTTCAAATCATAGAACGCAAGGATAAGCTGCTACGCAATCGAGCGATCCCTCTCGTCCGCGCCCTCTGGAGGAACTATTCGGTCGAAGAGTCGACGTGGGAGCTTGAATCGGAAATGAAGGAGAAATTTCCATCGTTATTTTCGTAGAGGTAGGTTCTATCTTTAAGTTTCAAGGACGAAACTTTTTATTAGTTGGTTATGGTGTAGTGTCCCATCCCTATATCGTGTCCCGTCTCCATCCACGGGGTGTGCGAGAAATGAACATTGTCGCTATCGATTCGGTCGGGACCGATAGGTCGGAATCGGCCGAGTCGATCGAACGGGAACGGTTGAATTAAGATCCATTCCACGTTATGGAATGGCTTCTTCGAAACCAAGTCCCATATTCAGCGGGTTGCGCCTCGAGGATTGGCTCTACGGCTGAGTCGGGAGAGATCTTCCGTTGCTCTAGTTTTCTTGTCGCACTTGATTTGGCTTTGGCTTTGGTTTTCGTGAATGCGTTTTTCGTGAATATTTTCGATGGGTTTTCGTGACGCATTTTCGAGCTTCGCATTCATATCGAATATCCTTGAATTATACAGTGTTCTAATCAGTTGCTTATGCGATTTCAGGTGATCGCGTAGACGACGTCAGCGCAGCCAACCGGTCGTTCGCTTGAAACAAGGCTAAGACGAGTGGCTGACCTCCTTCGTCTCGTCCCTCTACTTCAAAACTCATTATGTGAAGTAAATAAATGCTTGTCATAATAGTGTAGAATCAAAGAAATTGTGGCACGATTCTTTACGAAACACTTGCTATCAAACTGCCGGTTTTGAAAATGGAAAACGTGTTTCTTACGCAAATCTACTTAGCCTATGCAAAACAATGAATGAATCGATTAACGTTTATCGCAACGATACGGTCAAGTAAGCAAATCAACTAAGTCCAAAGAAAAATGGTCATTGGACAACTTGTCGACAAGGTGAAGTTTCTTCGAACGGTTGCCTAGGCCAAGGGACCGAGTCGGCCCGGGAGGAACGAGTGTAGCAGCGCCAACCCTTCATCGGCGCGAGTTATGCGAGCACTTTCGCATAGGGCTCGCTACCTAACGCGAAAGGGGCGTCGTCTAACCAAATGCTATAGTCCGCGATGGCTTGACATTGCCAGTGGCCTTCATACCCCCTTCACTGCTTAACAGGTGCACGGGACACGGAGGGAACATGATAGTTGCTTAATGATATTCAATTTCATATGCTTGCCTCAAAACATGTTAACATGTAAATCGAACAGGATGGTTAGAAAGATCATTGAAATAGCTAGCTAACATGTTTACGAAAATTCTTGAATCCAATGCAGAGCTTGGATTTAATTAGCCATTCGCCAGTACATGTGTTTCGTGCTGATCCTCGCTCTTTGCAGGTCCCGCGAACCAGGAAGGACGCGCCAGCTAGCTCGACGGTGTTCGTGACTTTTGAAGCTTCGGCCGTACGTCGAAGACTTACTCTGCGACTCCACTTTTGAAGGCTCTCGACAGTCCAAGGAAAATGACTCAGCGTCCCTCCCATCCAGGTCAATGGAGTACTTGTGTATATTGAGGGATGTGTGCAATGTATGGAACGGCTATCTCATCGGCACTCTTTTGTAATCGAGTCATGTTGTAGCCCGTGCGGCAATGAGTCTTGTATCGGAGTCTGTAAAAGATATTCATTATCAATAAAGATCAAGTTTCCTTTACTTATGGTGTGTATCAATTTGTCTGCGTACTCTCTTAGATCTCGTGTCTCGAATTACCTTATGACTAGGCCTTGTGCGATCGCAAATTATGTTCGTACGACATCACGCCCGGGGGACGACTATCGATTCGACGGAATCGAGGGGTGACAAAGTTGAACCAAGGTGAACAAAACCAAGTCAAGATTAAAGCAAGACTAGGCTAAGCAAGACAAGTCAAAATATGGGTTACCTGACAAATGTCAGAAATCCGTACATGTATACTGAAAATACGTATAACAAAAAACTTGAGTGACAGGTCGGGAGGAGGCACCGACATGGATGGTCGGAAGGAGGAGGCTGTGCCGACATGGTGTCTCTGTATTGGGTGCCACCAGGGAGGAGGAGCCTGTGCCGCTTGGGTGTCTCCATGATGGGTGCCCTTGGATATCAGCAAGGAGGAGGAGGTTTGATGATCCATCGGAAGAGGATAGGGATCAGGGAAGAGGGCGTGTGGTCGGGGAGGAGAGAGAAGAGAAGGATAGGGGTCAGTTGGAGGTTGGGGGTCGGGTTGGAATAGAGGATTTAGGGAAATGAGATTGGAAGTAAAAAGATACTCACTTGGCTGCCAGTTTAACATTATGCATTGCATCGACGGAAGTGATCCTTCATAAGATCAATTCCAGACATTTTAGCGACGGACTAGCAACATAAATTTGGTTATGTGTTTCATGGCTTCCGTCACTAGGAAGTCGCTCGCCCGTTGCTATACATCAACAGATTGTGATTAGTTGCTGGAAGGTCGCATGTCCGTCACTGTATTCAGTCCCTATTTTGTAGTGATCCAAGATACCATATAATCAAAGGTTTTCCTAAGATTTTGGAAGTCTATCTCCTTCTAACTTTTAGGATTAATCAATCAAAGTGGGTGTGTTGCAAGGTGGAAAATACGTGGAAAAAAAAAATTTAATTCCACGGAATTATTTTTCTAGGAAAAAAATCCATGGAATTCTAAAAATTTTCATGGAAAACTTAATTTGGGTGTTTGATTATCATTATTTTCCACATAAAATAGTTTTTTTTGGGGAAAATGATATTTTTCTATGGGTTGGACAATTTTCATTTTCCACATTTTAGAAGAAAATATGAAAAATGATAGTTTTTTGGAAAATAATTCCATGGAAAATATAAGCTATCAAACACTCCAATTGGTGGAAAATTTGTGGTGGAAATATTTTCCATGAAAAAAAAGTCCAATCAAACACAGCCTAATACTTTCCTAAGGCCTAGAAAATATTGCTTATTATTTTCATCAAAAACCATAAAGCTAGTTCACATTTCTGTAAGTTTTTTTTTTTAATTTTCTCCATAAAAATCCAAACCAAGCATATTCATCTTCATTATATGAAAATATTTTCACTCAAAGTTTGTCAAAGGTATGTTCATGTTCTCAATATTATAATTTCATATCAATACAAAGTATAATATTTGTCAAAGGTAAATTTATATATTAAATAATTTCATATCAATACAAAGTATAATAATTTTATATCAAAGAATCAAAGGTAAATATATATATATAATAATACATCAATATTTCAGGTGTTACAATCAAAGAGATCTTTGCAATTGATGTCTAAGGAAAGTAAAAAACCTCCTCGTGTCATCAAGCTGCCGCGTTTTCGAAAAGGGAAAAAAAATAAAAAGGGTTAAAGTACTTTGGATGGGAACTTCCCAAGTGTTGTCATGCTTTGATGGAAAAAAAGAAAAAGATTATTTAGCTTTAAGGTCTCACATATATATAAATATTAGGGTTTGGATTTTGAAATTGACTGATGTTAGAATTTGGGTCTCGAAATTACTGTTCATTAGCCTATGTGGATAGTGATTTCAAGATCCAAACTCTAATATCGGTCAATTTTGAGACCCAAACTCTAATATCCATGTATATGTGAGACCCTAAAACTAAATATCCCAAAAACATTTGTGCCGATAACTTGTTAGAAAAGTAAGAAACAAAGAAGACTATGTGTTTTTAGATGTCCGACGATACGCACGAACTTTGTGCACGCTGCATTGCTTGCCTTTTGGACCCACTGCCTCCAACTCCTACCACTTTTTTTGAATGAAAGGAATAATACGCTCATGTGGCTCGATTCACTAATCTTTCGCCATCCAATTAGAGTCTTATGCCTCTCCTCGGTAACCATAATGGTCACTCGAATAAGAAAGAAAGGAAGACTATGTTGAAGACGAATAATTGATATGTGACTTATCTTATTATCGCATATATATAGGGAACGAAAGATTACAATTTGTGTGTATGGTAGTAAGCTATAAAAAAAGAAGATAAGGGCAACTACTATTTGTAGTTAGCCACAATCACAGTTTACAACACTTTCAATATTATTTATGAAAATTAAATTCTTAAAAAAATATTAAAAAAATCAGTAATTGCTTTAATTGATATATAATGTGTTTTTATTACAAATGATTGAAATGTAAGAATATTAGGGCCACATGTGTTTTTAAAAAGACTTTTTCTAAGGGCACCTCCAAAGTTACTTGGGACTAGCCCCTACTTGGGGGCAGTCCAAGAAGGTAGAACTTTTGTTAGGGGCTACCCACAAGTTGCTTGGATTAGTCCAAACACTACCAAAATAAGTCATATCAACGACGTATTTAGCGACTCCAAGAAAGAACGTCGCTAATTTTTGGGGGTTTAGCGACGTTTATCTAAGACGTCGCTGTTTGTCGCCAACAACGACTAATAGCGACGTCTAGCGGCTACAATTTGTTAAATGGGAATCTGCGTCGCAAGTTCGTTGGTACACGTCGCTGATATAGCGACGTGTAGCGACGCATTTTAAGCAGCATCGCCGTTTATTAAATATCAACGACGTTTAGCGACGGCCGAGAAGGACGTTGCTAAATGCTTCATATAGGCGGCGAGGGTTTCCTTTTCGATCATTCACAAACTCCCCCCCCCCCCCCAATTTTTTGCGCGCTCCTCCTCCGCAACGCTCCTCCGGCGATTTCCCTCCTCCGGCCTCCTCCTCCGCGGCGCTCCTCCGGCGATCTCCCTCCTCCTTCTCCTTCTCCTCTTTTCTCAGGTAGCTCCTCCTCAGGTAACTCTCCCATGTCCCCGCTTCCCATTTTCTCCTCGTCTTCTAGCTCTCTCTCTCGCTTCTAGTTCGTGTCCACGAGAGCGTGGACTCGCTGCGGGAGACACGAGACTCACAGTGGACTTGCTGCGGGGGACACGAGAGCGTGGACTCGCTTCTAGTTCGTGTGACACCTATTTTGTTGGTTTGGACACGTCGTGTCCCACTGTGTGGACACGAGACTCACAGTGTGACACCTATATACTGATACTGGGAGTTTTTTGGGCATATCAACTGTCAATTTGATGTTTTGCTTGGATTCGAATTCTAATTTAGGGTTCGAGCCCTATTTACTGATACTGGAAGTTTTTTGGGCATTTTTAGGGTTTTGAAATGATGAATAAATTGACTAATAATTATTATCGAGCCCTATAAAATTTCAGCTATGTCACGAAGGATGGATACTAATCCTGTGAATGAGTTTTCTCCTAAGTATTCTCGACAGTTGAGTATGATTTAGCTCACTGACATTACTGAAATATGGAATGATTAATGTAGGGTATGTTGGTCAGGTTTTGGCAGAGTTGGGATATGATAGTATGCATGTTACAATTAACAAGGAATGTTGTTGACACCAAATGTTGCACGACATGTTACTTGAGTAACCTAGAATGTTTTACCAACTGAAACAAATGGTGTGGACAAGGGTGTGTATAGGTTTGTCATCAGATGGTATGGAATTTTGCTTGCCAAGTTCTGAACAGCAGTCCAGGCTGCCTGCTTAGTTGAAAGTCTTAATTAGACTTTCTGTTCAGTACCCTTTGACTGAATTAAGTTGACCTGAATACCATATTTTAGATCCTAAATCTAAGTCTGCCTATTGTCAATTCATGACAGGTTATCTTGTTAACAGTAAATGCCTTCCTTTTTAATATGTGTGAAACTCAGAGGTATGATAAATCCAGTACAAATTAGGGACTGTCATGTTCAGGCAGTTGGTACCAGTATTTAAGACTAGTTTGATTTGTATAATTATCTGCCATTCGACTGGCGAGACAGAAATCTATGTATGACATTTGCTATAAGGAATTTGCATTAATCTACGGTACGACATCGTGATCAGGACATAGTCCCTGCAGCCATTCGACTGGCGAGGCAGAAACTATGTAGCCGTAGATAAAGTTGACTGTCCTCCGACCCCCATCCCTCGACAATGATGATACGACAACCTATCACTACATCTTTTAGTAGTAGATAATGTCTTAGTATTACATTATGTGGGTTCATCTTGATTCTGTTACATCCTTCAGATACTATATTCGATAAGAACATATACTACACCATATATACAGAACATAGATGATTCAAACTAATGTATGCTAGAATGAATTTTGGGTTGTGTTCTGAGCCATTCGTCCCCACACTTGGCAATTATGCATGTGAAATATATCGTTGAAGAACATAAAACTTGTGGTCGTACAATCGTCACTTTCGTGCATCAGTTCATGTCGGTCTTTACTTTCTGCAGTAATTATCTTAAAATGGATATAAATTACTATCTGCAGAACCGTTTGTGGATATAAAATCGTTATCCTGATGAATTATTATCTATGTCAATCTTTGCAGAATTATCTTAAAATAGATATGAATTACTATCTGCAGAACCGTTTGTGGATGTACAATCGTCATCCTGATGACATGTGCGGTGTGCGGGATGAATTTATACAGGGTGTGCAACAGTTCCTGCAGTTTGCCAAGGCGTTCCCTCAGTACATGGACCGTACAAAAATTAAGTGTCCATGTATAAGATGTCACAACTTAAAATATCATTCGGAAGTGGATGTGACATATCATTTGTATTCGAGGGATTTCATGCCAAATTATTATCAGTGGACCGTACACGGAGAACTTGTGCCTTTAACCTCCGAGCCGGAGCCTTATGTGGAGCCTTATGTAGATGTCCACGAGCATGCTAATTACGACCAAGGGTGGACGAACATTATTTTCGATGCTGCGGGGCCTAGTTTCAATTCGAACAATCAATATGCAGCTGAGGAGGCACCGAATGCCAATGCTGCAAAGTTCATGGAGTTGCTGGAGAATGCAAGGACTCCTTTATATCCTGATTGTGATGACCATTCACCGTTGGAGGTGATTACAAGATTGTTGAGCATAAAATCAGATTTTAACATGTCTCAAGAATGCTACAACCGAATCCTGGAGTTAATTAAAGATATATTGCCGGAGGGTGGCAAGTTACCTAAAGACTTCTACCGATCCAAGAGAATGGTGAGATCGCTCTGGATGGGGTATGAAAAAATTGATGCATGTCGCAACGGATGCATGTTGTACTATAAGGACGACAAGGATGAAGACGCCTGCAGATTTTGTGGTGTCGATCGCTTCAAGGCAACTAGTACAACAAGGACTTCTGGTGCACGCAAGCCAACAGATTTGATGCACTATTTGCCTTTGACACCGCGGTTGCAGAGGTTGTTTATGGCAAAGGAGACAGCTGATAATATGAGTTGGCACAAGCGGGAACAAATAGATGGAGTACTGGATCATCCATCCGACGGGGAAGCATGGAAGCACTTTGATCGAGTGTATCCCGATTTTGTTTCGGAGCCGCGTAATGTCAGATTGGAACTTTCTTCCGATGGTTTTACCCCATTTGGACTTTCGGGCTCATAATATTCTTGTTGGCCTGTGATTGTTACTCCGTACAACTTGCCGCCTTGGATGTGTATGAAGACTCCTTACATGTTCCTAACTATTATTATTCCAGGTATGAAGAACCCGAAGAGGAACATCGATGTGTACTTACAGCCCTTGGTAGATGAGCTGAATCGATTATGGGAAGTAGGTGCAACCACATATGATGTTTCCAGAAAGCAGAACTTTCAGATGAGGGCCGCACTAATATGGACCATCAATGATTTTCCGGCCTATGGAATGTTATCGGGTTGGAGCACCCATGGTCGTCTCGCATGTCCGTATTGCATGGATCACACTAAGGCTTTCCGTTTGAAACACGGAGGAAAATCGTACTTTTTTGATTGTCATCGACAGTTCCTGCCAAAGGATCATCCGTACCGGAGGAACATGAATGCTTTTTGTGCTGGCGTGGTAGAGTAGTCCAGTCCACCGCCACGGTGGTCCGGGGACACGATATGGGAAGAAGTTAAAGAATTGTCAAGTGCTATTGAAGAGCCTATAGCGGGGTACAAGTGTGATGGATTTGGCCGCGCTCACAACTGGACGAAAAGGAGTATATTCTGGGACCTACCATATTGGAGTGACCATTTGCTCAGACATAACCTGGATGTCATGCATATCGAGAAGAATATATTTGACAATATAATAAATACTGTGATGGACTTAAAGGGGAAGACGAAAGACAAACCCAAGGCCAGGTTGGACTTAGAAGAAATATGCAGACGTCCAGAGTTGCATTTGATAAAGGAAGGCAGTAGGAAATATAAGCAGCCCAGGGCCATTTTTTCACTGGACAATGAGGACAAAGGTAAACTTTGTAGGTGGATCAAGGACCTAAAATTTCCAGACGGGTACGTATCGAATTTGAGAAGATGTGTTGACCCGAAGGAGAACAAACTACAGGGTATGAAGAGCCACGACTGTCACGTTTTTATGGAGAGGTTAATCCCGATTGCATTTCGAAATTTTTTATCTCATGTCGTTTGGGATCCACTGACAGAGCTTAGCATATTCTTCAGAGATCTTTGTTCTACTAAGTTGCTCGTCGATCGGCTTGAAAAACAGGAGAATGACATTACAGTAACATTATGTAAGCTTGAGAGGGTGTTCCCTCCTGGATTCTTCGACTCTATGGAGCATTTGTCAATTCATCTTTCATATGAGGCACGTGTTGGTGGGCCCGTCGGTTATCGGTGGATGTACCTGTTCGAGCGCCATCTAAACCACCTAAAGAGGAAGGTGAAAAATAAGGCACGGGTCGAGGGTTCTATTTGTGAAGCCTATGTCCTTGAGGAGATTACAAACTTTTGTTTAATGTATTTCAAGCCTCATATTGCTACAAATAGAACAAGAGCTCCGAGGAGATTACATATATCTGTGTTGATTGATGAGATTGTGTTTCAAACGTGTTCGTGATTGTTTCAATATTAGCGACGTTCAGTGACTCTCAGCGACGTCCAGCGACGAAGGTAACGTCGCTAAGTAAGTATAAGGCACGTCGCTAACTATGATGAATACCGTCGCTGATCGTCACTAAACGTCGCTACGTAGGACGTCGCTAAACGTCGCTATATATCGGTACTATAGCGACGCAGCAAAGTCGCAGAACGTCGCCATTTGGCTCTCAAGCCAGGTCAGCATCGATGCATGTCAAGTCGCTTAACGTCGCTAGGTTGCGTCGGTAAATGATGACGTTTTACGTCGCTAGTAGTCGCTGAATTAGCGACGTTTCCGCGTCGTTGAGTGTCGTCGCAATAGCGACGTAGTGCGACGTTTTGTTGTTTAGCGACTAGGTTAATCGCGACTACGTGCAAACGTCGCTAAATACGTCGCTAATCGATATTAGTGACGTATTTTCCCTATTTAGCGACGTCCTGTGGCGTCGCTGATTTGACAGATTTTAGTAGTGAAAAATTAGGATTTTTTCCTCTTCTCTTTCCTCCTCCTCCTCCTTCCTCCTCCTCCTCCTCCTCCTCCTCCTCCTCTTTCCTCCAGCGGCAGCGCCACCACCACTACCAGCAGCCACCGCCGCCTCCTTACCAGCAGCCATCGCCGCCTCCTTCCTTCTCCGGCTCATTCCTCCTCCTCCGCCTCCTTCCTCTGTCTCCCTCCGCATCCTCCGCCTCCCCAGAAACCTCTCCGAGGACTGCCAACTTATTGGCAGTCCTAATTTATGTTAGGACTGCCAACTTGCTGGCAATCCTAGGACTGTCACTAAGTTAGCAGTCCTAACATAATGTTAGGACTGCCAACTTGCTGGCAGTCCTAGGACTGCCACTAAGTTGGCAGTCCCACGTGCTGAAAAAAATTGGGCTAGTCCCAAGTAAAAAAATGGACGACAAACTTGTAATTTTTTGAATATTTTTTGGGCTAGTCCAAGTAAAAGTGGTAGTGCCCTTAGAAAAAGTCTTTTAAAAATCAAAACCAAAATTATAAAATCTTGGTAAAATAACAATTTATTTGGATTCTACATATACAAATCTAGCAATTATATGTAGCGTATCCCATGCCATGCCACATCCACCACCCTTCCTACCCCTCCCCCACGTCAGCTCTACGCCGCTCCCTCCCATCGCGCAGCGGATCCTCCACTCCCTGAGCACGGTCACATCCCCATCCCAGCTCCCCAAACTCCTCTCGGAGATCCTCCGCCACAAGCTCCAGCACAACACCACCGTCTCCTCCTCCTTCATTCTCGCCTCCATCCTCTCCCACCGCTCCCTCTCCCCCGCGCTCCGCCTCCTCTCCCACCTCCCCCGCCCCCACGTCTTCACCTGCAACGCCCTTTTCCTCGCTCTCGTCCCCTCCCGCCCCCGCCTCGTCCCCGTCCTCTTCTCCCACTTCCTCCACTCCTCCGTCGTCCCCAACAACTACACCTTCCCTCCGTTACTCAAATCGCTCGCTTTGGTCCACCCTCAACATCAGGTTGCTCATTCCATCCACTCTCGTATTGTCAAGTCGGGTCTCGACCGCGACATAGCCGTGCACTGCTCCCTTATCAAATTCTACCCTCTTTCAGGGACATCCTCTCCTGCGAGCAACTGTTCGACGAAATGCCTCACAAGGGCGTCGTCTCTTGGACCTCCCTCATCTCCAGCTACAACAGCTCCGGCATGAACGATAAGGCCCTGTTCGCGTTCGAACGCATGCAGTACGCCGGTGTGGCCCCCAACCGCGTCACCATGGTCAGCGCCCTCTCGGCTTGTGCCGCGCACGGCGGCGTGCTGGAGACGGGCGTCTGGATACATACTTTTATCAAGCGGAGCGGTTGGGTTCTGGACGTGGTGCTCGGGACGTCCTTGGTCGACATGTACGGCAAGTGCGGGCGGATCGAGGATGGATTACGAGTGTTTTTGAGTATGGAGGAGAGGAATGTGTACACTTGGAACTCGCTTATCGGAGGGCTCGCGTTGGCGAAGAGCGGGAAGGAGGCGCTGTACTGGTTTTCCAGGATGGAAGAGGAGGGGGTCAGGCCGGATGCTGTTACTTTGATTGGAGTTCTGAGTGCCTGTAGCCACTCGGGGCTGGTCGAGGAGGGAAGGAAGATATTTGAATCCGTCGCGAGCTGGAGTTTTGGATTCTATCCTGGGATAAAGCACTATGGCTGCTTGGTCGACCTCTTGGGACGTGCCGGGTGTCTCGACGAGGCGGTGAGATGTATCCAGACAATGCCGTTTGAGCCCGGCACCGTCATCTGGGGATCTCTGCTTGGCGGGTGTAGAACTCATGGGGAGTTGAGGTTAAGCGAGGTTGCAGCGAGGAGGCTTGTGGAGTTGGAGCCTGAGAATGTTGCACATTACGTGTTGCTAGCTAATTTGTATGTGGAAATGGGGAGGTGGTGGGATGCTGAGGAGGTCAGGAGGATGATGAAGGAGAGGGGGATGAGGAAGGATGCTGGTTGGAGCTTGGCAGAATCTGACAAAGACCATGCAGACAGGTTTAGATGTTCAGAAATTGCTAATGTGGAAAATGCTTCTTCGATACCAGAGGAATCATATGATAATTTGCTTTGCTGCATATAGCTTGTAATTGAAGGTTAGAAATCTAACATGTTCATTTTTTCCCTTGTATTTTACAATTCTAGTTCGAATTAGAAAAATCCAAATGCAATACTTCATTCTGAACCTAATTATGTTACACTTGTCATGGTCTGAAACTAATCCATAGTGATTTATGTACTGATCTAGTCTCCCTTCATTAGTGCATGCTATTAATTGATGATTATCCACTTTTTGTTTGACTTTACCATATAGGACATAATTGATGATTGTCTAGTTTTCCATTATTTATATTTTTAAATTACATTTGAATATGATGTTGTTACCACCATCACACCATAACTGCGGACAAGAGTACTTCCTTCATTGCTAGGAAAGGGCTACACATAAGGTTATTCAAGATGAAGACCATATATCAAACTTCGAATAAAGCAAGATTGGCAGCACTCTTATAGATAGCTTATTTTCCATCATTTATACCTAATTTACGTTAGGACATGAGACATTACCCCCATCACACCATTACTCATATAATTTCTTTATTGCTAATATCCACTATTTCCAGAAATGGATAATTTGTGTACCCAACAACTTGGTCTGAAGTGTAAAATATAGGCCTGTCATACTCATTCAAAGGTGCATTGAGCTCAAACCTCTTAGGAAAATCAGGGTTAGACAAGAACAACCGGCCTCCACCAGACTAGTATAACATTTTTTGACCACCTTATTCCCTTCCTCTCAGTCATAGCCGTCGGGGGTTCTTCCGTCAAAAACTTCAACTTCTTCTTCGCCCTCAACGCTACTTTGATAGAATTGGACCAGTCGTGGATGGGATGTACAGTACCTTCAAAAGATACTCTGATACCAACTGAAGTTTAGAGAGAAGAGAAGGAGAAGAGAGAATATGAGAAAGAATATTGCAAGGACTTGAAACTGTAGGTTGCATCTCATGTGTATTTATATTGATAAGCAATACATCCACAATTACTATTGTAACCTTATAAGATAAATAACAATAACAACTCTAACAGACGGTTTGAGGGATCTCGTCAGTTCTTAATCTCTGAGGAGGAGAGTACTCTTCGACTGTGCCATCATGTTGAATATGAGTTTGAAGCATTTTGTCGGTACTGGAGATTGGGGCTTGCCCATTGGGTTGGTCACATGCCTTAGTTTATGAAACCATGTTTATCATTTCCTGGGTGGTGATTAAATTGGAAAGTGCAATTCGTACACTATAAGTCTCGATTTGGTTTCTTGTTGTTAGGATGGTAGTCTTGCCTCAGAGATTGTTTCTCCACTTAGATTACTTATGTACCTAGTATAGGAGGGTCTATTCTTACAAGAAAAAGATGTTGTATTTAGGGATCTCTTGCGGCAGGAGATGTTATTAAGCCTTCCTCAAGTCGTGCCAGTGGTCACTTTATCTGGTACTTCAAGAATTTGAAAGAGATAATGGCTGAATGAGATGAAGGTATCTTACTCCAGTTTGAAACTCTTCCCAAAGCCAAAGTTGGAAGATGAAATTCCCACCCTTCTCATGCACCACATTCGCAATCAGCTTCCATGCCTTCACTAGCTCTTCCGTCCAAATACCAGGAGCGCGTCAGTATCTAAAATGGATTATAAAACAAAAGAAATGGTGTGGGTTTGGAAATGAGTAGGAGGAACCTTGCTATTTCAGTTGACAACCTTTCACCAACATACAGAACCAATCACTTGGTTAGCAGACCAATATTAAGAAATGAACTGACAATGTGAGTGACATTGGCATGATAAGTTCAGAGTGCAGGCAGATAATTCAAGGTTTGCAGCAACAAGGCGAGACATTTGGTCTTTCTTAGGAGGAGTGGCTTCAACTTAGGAGATTGTTGGAGGTATATAACAAGTTAGTTCAGGGTATAGAGTCGATTTGGAGGGACATTAGTTGAGCCAATTGGCTGAGCTTTTGTGCAGTAAGTTCTTTCATTTTGACTGTAGGAATTGTCACAGGCAGAATCAAATAAACTCTCTAACTTGATCATATAGAAAAACTTACCAAGGAACCTGAGAAATCCTAGTGCACTTGTTGCACAATTGAAAAAATGCTGACAGCTGTCTTTGCATCAGTGACTCAGTAATGATGCTAATGAATAGCTTACAACACCACTAACAATGGAGGAGTCAGACAAGTCCGTCCTTGGCTACTAGGGGACTCCTTGTGGAATTTTTTCAGCAGTTTTGGCCAAAAACAGGGGAATTGCTTGAGGCAGTGACTTGCTTCATGAACAAGAATGGACTACCAAAGGCATCAAAATTGAACCAGATTGTATTCATTATAAGAGTTGATCGCCCATCTACAACATTGGTCTTTCGGCCAACTAACCAAAGCAATACCTATTACTATCATTGCAAAGATGTCAGTAAATCATTGGAGATCAAGACTACTTCACATAATTGACTCATAGCAGTTTGGATTTCTTCCAAATGGTTCGTAGAGGAATCAGTGATAATTGTTTAAGAGGTGGCATTCAATCGCCAGTTAGGACCTCGGGCAGTGTTCGAGCTATCAAATATCGGATTCATATCGGTTGGGATTTGAGATATCGGATATCGGAGATATATCGGACGATATATAGACATATTGGATACCGATAAATATATAATATAGGATTGAAAATAGGAGGGGAATTGCTTGAGGCAGTGACTTGCGTCATGATCAAGAACGGACTATCAAAGACATGGAAATTGAACCAGATTGTATTCATTCTGAGTTGATCGCCTATCTACGACACTGGGCTGTCGGCCAAGTAACCTAAGTAATACCTATTACAATTATTGCAAAGATGTCAGTAAATTATTGGAGACCAAGACTACTTGACATAATTGGCTCAGAGCAGTTTGGATTTCTTCCAAAGGTTCATAGTCAACTCAGTGATGACTGTTCAAGAGGTATGACATTCAATTGCCTGTTAGGGCCTCGGGCAGTGTTTGAGATATTAGATATCAGATTCATCTTGGTTTGTGAGATATTTGATACGGAGATATATCCGGCGATATATTGAAATATATGATACCAATAGATACATAATATGTTATATGTTTTATATACTAAGCTGCATAACTTTTGATCTCCCATGGCTGCATAACTAACATAATCTTTACAAGCACAAGTTCTAAATTAGATATCGGATTCATCTTGGTTTGGGTTTGAGATATTTGCTACGGAGATATATCCGGCCGATATATTGAAATATATGATACCAATAGATATATAATATGTTATATGTTTTATATACTAAGCTGCATAACTTTTGATCTCCCATGGCTGCATAACTAACATAATCTTTACAAGCACAAGTTCTAATCCGCCTCTATAGCTTCGCAGGAATGAGTCCATTGGTTTTCGAAATAACAAACTAGCTAGTCCATACTAGATTTTTAACCCACGATTTGACCCTTAATTTCCCTACAATCAGCCAAAACAACAGCAAAATAAGTTAAAAAGGAATTAAGCTTCAAAAACTTAAGAAAATTCAACCACAACCAGAAAACAAATAAATTAAAAAGGCAGCAAAATTTAGAATTATAAAATAAAGCAGCAACACAAAAAGCAACTACAAACTCAAATGAAAAAAAAAGAAAGCTTACATGAGATCTCCGCTTCTTCGTCGATGCTTCCTCTTCCTCTTCTTCTGCAAAAAAAGAACTTAGGGGAGAGAGAGAGAGAGAGAGAGGAGAGAGAGAGAG
>JANAVB010020759.1:0-29024 GCA_029216955.1 Iris pallida
TGCAGGCTATCACATGTTGTTGTTGCCTGTTCCATGAAGTTGCGGTGGAAGCTTCGAGTCAGTTATTCTATTTGGACTCGGTTCATGAAGGCCAGATACTTCAAGCACATTCACCCATCAGTCGCTTCTTCGAACAGCAGATCCTGGCATCCTGGCGTCGCATCCTGCATGGACATCGCCTTGCTAAACCTTTGATCCGTCTTTAGCATGGTTCGGGAACTTTGTCCTTCTTTCACGAACGTTGGGTCGGGGATGACCTCACCCACCAGCTTTCGGTAGCTCCTTCTTTCAGCGCGATCAGAGATATGTGGGATTCCGACGGGGCATGGAATTGGAAGAGGACTCGGGCGTGGATTATCGAGGAGGCTACCGCTGTATTAGTCGTTTCTAGTTTAACGGTTAAGACGGACCCTGACTCTCTGAGGTGGTCCCCTTCGGCCAATGGATTATTCTCACTTGCGTCTACGATAAGAGAGGTCCGTAGCATTGGCATGCCTTCTCTCATCATCGGGCCTTTCTGGCAAACATGTATCCCTAAAAAATGGTCATTTCTGATATGGAGAGCGTACCGAAAGAATCTCCCCACAGAAGACACCCTCACCACCATTGGTTTCAGTTTAGCTTCGGCGTGTCATTGCTGCTCGGAGCGCCAGCCTGAATCTGCTGAGCATATTTTCTCATCATGTGACCTGGCTAAGCAGGTGTGGAATGCTCTCTCCCTCCGTAGTGGCCAGGGCCAGGCTGTTGGGGGCTTCAATGATCTACTAGACACTTGGGGCGGTACCTCGCACGACCACCAGATCGTTGCAACTGCCATTACATGGGTCATCTGGAAGAACCGCAACAAATACGGATACGAGGGTCGCCAATACTCCGTAAATCAACTCATCAGGAAGGTTATACGACATATTTTCAAAGTCAGCAAACACTGCAAGCAACTCTGGAAGGGTTTCGGGCACTCCCTGACCTGCTGATCTCGTCGGATTTTTCTTTTTATTTTGGGAGTCGAGCGAGGTTTTCCCACGCTACTTTTCTTTTGGGCTTTCTTTTTTCTTGTGCTTACTTGTAAAGGCTTCGGCATTTTGCGCCTTTGGTATGAATATATGATATGCAAGTGTGTGTATATATATATATATATATATATATATATATATATATATATATATATATATATATATATATAATATATATATATATAATATATTTTTTTTGCTTGTGCTTACTTGTGAAGGCTTCGGCATCTTATATATATATATATATATATATATATAGATATATATATATATATATATATATATATATATATATATATATATATATATATATATATATATATAATATATTAATTATTATATATATATATTTATACATATATATATAAATATATATATATATAAATATATATAAAAATATATATATATAATAATTAATATATATATATAATATTGTTTTTTTGTTTATATATTATATATATATATATATATATTTTTTAGGAAACCTGAAACTTTATTGAAGTAATAGGCGCAAAATGCCGAAGCCTATACAAGTAAGAGCGCTCTCGCGACAAAAAGGGGAAAAAGAAGAAAGCGCGGAACGCGCACAACAAAAGGGACGAGACGGAGCAGCGCCGACAGGGAGGACGCGAGCAATCCCAGGCAGAAGAACTCCCAGAAGTCGCGAGAAAACCTGAGGACGTCCTAGTCAAGGGCTGCCCAGAACGTGTTGGAGACGTGAGAACAGCGCCTCCTGGCTTTGAAGCTTTGTCTGATGACCTCTCTGAATAGCTGTACGGGGGGGATTTGGCGGCCTTCGTATCTGAATTTGTTTCTGTTCTTCCAAAGTACCCAAATACCGACGGCTACTACGATCTGATGCCCGTGGGAACGGCTCCAGTTGGCAAGGAGATCGTAGAGGCCCCGGTCGGGTGAGCCAGACTAAGTCTATTATGAAGCTTGGACCAAATGCCTTTCGCTAGCTCCCCCGAAAGAAGGATATGATCTGCTGATTCCGCGGTGTGCTCTTTACAGCAGTGGCAACGGGAAGCGAGACTGAATCCCATAGATCTGATGAGGTCGTCAGTCGGCAGCTTGAGACGGAGTGCACGCCAGATAATGATTGACCAATTGATGGGAATGCAAGTCTGCCAAAACTTGGCATGCACGGTGTCCGGCACCCCGCTGCCTCTGGCCACGATTCTGGCGGAAACCAAAGTGAATGATCCGCTCGGGTTGGGGGACCATCACCAAGTGTCGCTGGTGTCAGTAACCTGCAAATCAGCAGCAAGAAGACAGGTAGCCGCTGGTTGGCCTAGCCAATCTCTGACCTTCTTCCAGTTCCATCCGAAGCTGCCCTCCCATAGATCTCTGATAGCGCACCCCTGCGGAGTCAGAATGTTGGGGCGTATGATGTCTTCTCCAAGCCACCGCTCCAAACAGGCCGATGATTGACCGTCGCCCAACTGGAGACGGATCAGTGGTTCCGCTGTGATGCGGCCTCGAATAATACGACGCCACGATGCCGAGGATCTGTTGTTAGTGGCCGCCTCCGACAGATATGAGAATTTGGAGTACCTAGCTCTCATGAATTTTGTCCATAGCGAGGTCTCGGTGCGCAACTTCCACCACAACTTTATGGAACAGGCGTCCATGATGTGGACAAGTTTGCTAAAACCCAGACCTCCTTCTTCAGTGGGTTTGGCCATTGTCTCCCAACCGGCCCAATGGTGTTTGTCCTTGCCATCGCTATGTCCCCAGAAGAACTTGGCGAAGAGGGATTCAAGGGAGTGTAGCACCTTCTTGGGTGGGGAGCAAACTGCCAGGGTGTACATCGGGATGGACGATAGAACGTGTTTGATCGTTTTGCCCCCCGGTAATAAGGTGGCGTTGTGCCAACCTGCGATGTGTCAACCCCTTGACCAATTTTATCCTCGTATTTTTTTTATATTTCATTTTGTCTTATTTTAACAATTATTTGTCACGTACATGGTTAGGTGTTATATTGGTTTTATTTATATACTATATGAGGACCAATTGGCAATAAAAAGAAATTGGTGGGACCTAAAAGAATAAAGTTGAGATTTAAACTCTCAACTGACTTTTAAACCAAGCCCTTGGCCTGTTTGAATTCAAATGGGATTCAAAATACTCTCAGCAACTCGACAGAAGATTTCCTCCAATCCTCCATCGTATCAGGATCAAACCAAAGCAAATTCAAATCGGGATTGCCTCTGATCAACTCTTCCTGTTAATCACCTATATATATGTTTGCTTATTGATGCTCTTGACTCCTCTTTAAACCCTAAAACTCCCCCTCCCCAGTTCGAGAAGCCTGCCGTCAGGAAGACTCAAGAACAGAGCAGTGGAATTGTCATAGCAGGTAACTCTTTTCTCACACAAGTCTTTTGATTCCTTCAATTTTGGTTAAACTTCATCACGTTTGAATAGAGGAATAGGTGTTTGTGGTATTTCCTGAGTACAACCCCATACCAGAGATCACCCAAGTGGCTACTGTCCTCGTGTTCCCATACATGGTAACCATAAAAGGAGGGACTGGTAGACATAAGTCGGTATCAGATACATAGGCATGCAGATGGGACTACTTGCAGTCCTATAGACATTGGCACAGATCCTAAGACAACTGTGCAATAAGCAAAAGTGAAACCTGCCAATAAGGCCACAGTATGTAAAGGTACTTACAGGAGTATATGATGCACAGAGTACAATGGGTAAACCGGGATAGGAGGAATAGGTACCTCCCCATCTTTTTATCTGTCTAGATTAACTTAGATTGGGTACTATAAATCAATCCTGTACTTTATGTTCCAATTTCCGGTAATCTTGATGCACAGGTGATAGTTGGGAAGTCATGGTCCAGTCTGTTGTTCTGCAACCGAATTCCAACTAAGGATTTCGAGAATTAATAGACTGTAAGCGCATAAGATTTTGGGTAGAGCACTCTCATTTTTACCACTGCAAACCTGTAGAGTCTGAGTGTTTTGTAGGGCACTTCTTTCCTTGGGCCTTTAGCAATGTCTTGTTAGCTGCAGATGTTTTTGTTTGTGGCTGCGCTTACCAGGTTCTCTTGCATTTCCTGCCTGGAAAGACCTAATGAAATATTCTAGTTATCCTTACAGCAGATAAGTACAATCAGAAGCATGTGCATGAGAAGATTCCAGCCTAGTCTTCACATATTATTTGTTCTGTCATCTTCTTGGTATCTCTCAATAGTTTTCTTCTTCACCAAACTCATCCATGAGTTTTGGATGAATACAAATGGAATGTGGATATTGTACTAGACCAGGAAAGGATTGATGCCTACCTACTTTCTGTACCTACTTCATCTGGGGACTGGAAAGTGTGAATTAGAAATTATGAAATTGAATCGGGCGACATCAATGTTATAACTTCAGTCTATAAACAACCTTATCAAGTATTACCTCAGTTCCCATCCTTGTATGAACCTTAGGCACAAATAGGAAGCATCTGACATATGAGATAGAGTACGTTGAAGGTTGGGTTGGGTCTGTACAGAGTACAGGATTAGAATAGGTGAGGAGAATATATATGTATCTTATCGACAATTGGTGTATGAGAGGTGGAGTACATTATCTTTATGCTAGACCAGCTTTTGAACTAATTCAACCCAATTATATTTAGATACCTAACCTGTCCATTTCCTTTCAGTGATTTATTCATCTGTATCAGTCAAATTCTCTATGGCAGCCCATTATTTATCATAATACCAATTTAACTTAATCCTTGCATTACTGATGCACACCATAATGTTTAGGCATTTCCCTATTCCAGATATCGAGTAGCTATCCGTCGTTTTGTTTTAAGTTCAATTGGTTGGACTGAATGTGCATTCTCAGGTTTGCATTAGACAGTCCTACATGCATCACATTAAATCCCTCCTATAACCCACATCCCTTCGGACCAGAACCTTAACCTGGCACCTTAGACCAACCCGGCACTATATGTTACTACTACTGATGCTGTTCTTATTCTTCATCTCTATTTTGAGACTGATCGAGCTCTGTTAGGTTGGCAACTCTGATACCTAGGTGACGCATAGGGGTAGACTGATCAAGTATTCAGTTTTCGTTTTTAGGAAAAACAGTCCAATTGTCCCAGTACTACATATTGATGTCTGCAAACAGAGATTGCATATATATATATATATAGATATATCCATTGTGACAGGAATGTGATGGTAATGATACATATAGGGATGTATCCTATATAATGTGGGAGTATACCACTCATAGCGATATTGGTTTGCAGTGTACAGGGTGTATACCAGGGGTACTAAGTGTGTATCAGTCTTACCCAGCAAGGAGTCGGACTTTAGGTAGACTGATCGAGCTACGCCTTGATATACATTGCATATCTTAGACTTGATTGCAATGATACGATAGTTATGTATCATACAATTGCACAAATGTACCCATTAAGGATAATACAAAGTAAAACTGTCCTGTAATCGAGGGTAGTTAAGAGCAGCCCTAGTGGTAGAGCCTATGAGGGTTCAAAGAGGTTTTCTCGTGTATAGAAGACATCATCTAAGACAGGGAATTACATCTGTTATCCTATCCTGGAATGGTTAGATATATCCATCTTAGGGTCAGAGTATCAACACACCGTGTACCAGAAATTCGATACTGCCATGGACTAGGAGAGGGCTGTCTGCAATAGCCAGGTATTAATTAGACACAGTGATGTGATGACCTATCTATATGTAATACCTACCAGTCATGTACAAGTACAGGAGGAAGACCAAATAGTTATGTTATTTCTTGATTTCAATTTATGTGTTGACATGGTAAACTTATAAACAGGTTATTGGGTTTTTGACTCAGCATTTGAACCGTGCCAGCAGCGCAGGACCCCAGGCAAGTATACCTTGGCTTCCTCTACAGTTTTACTTACATGCAGTTCTTTTCATTTTACTGTCTTGGATCATATATGGACATGTGTTTTCGTGTCATTTTCAGTATAGTTGTTTTATTTGTTTATAGCCATGTTCATGTTTTGGCCTTGTTTCACATTTGGAGTTTCTCGTCAGTACCTTGCTTGAGTCGTGTCATAGAACTAGTGCGTGTAGTGAACTGCCATAGCCTTGATTTTCGTTGTACACAACCAAAGAGTCCACACTCGGGAGGAGGGTTGTTTGGTGCACCAGAGAGTCCACACACGGGACGAGGGTGTTTGTCGTGATCATTGGTAAACTAGAGAGTCCACACTCGGGACGAGGGTTGACCAATTACACCAGAGAGTCCACACACGGGACGAGGGTGTCTTGCCGTGAGCTAGCCAGAGAGTCCACACTCGGGACGAGGGTTAGTGCTTAGTTCAAACTAGAGAGTCCACACTCGGGACGAGGGTTAGTGCTTAGTTCAAACTAGAGAGTCCACACTCGGGACGAGGGTTTGATTTCTTCCATTGATCTCGTGTTTCGTTCATCCGGCAGTTCATGTATGCGTAGTTGTTCTAGTGTTCGTGTTCATGTTAGTGTTCGTGGTCATTGGTCTTGTTCTTGTTCTTTCTTGATTATTTCTTGCGCATGATAAACTGCTAGATAGGCATATATATTATGTATCTTGCTAGTCCTCTGAGGACCTGATGATCTCTTCAGGTTAGCCGAGCTTGAGACAGGACCGACGAGTGGATTTGAGTAGCATCGGATCGCAGTGCTTGCATTGGAGGTCGTCTTGATTAGCAGTTTGTACTCAGTCATTTATTTCTTGTATTTCTCTATTTATCCGTCTACTGGTAGTGGATTTGTGTCCACCGGACGTGACATTGATTTTTGATACATTCAGTTTATATTCATTTCGCTTAGTTTCATGGATATTCACTGATCTTGTTTGTGTCTTGATTATTCTGTGGATGAGATCTAGATTTACCGTGATTATAGATTCAGTGACTTGTGAGTATAGACAGCGTTCTACCACCGACACTGCGGCGTAGGCTGGGCTTGGACACGTTTCGTATCCGAAAAGCGGGTGCGGGTCGTGACAAGTTTTTTTGGTGGCCCATGCAGGTCTACGTTAATCACTTCGGTTACGTCACTGTGCCATCGTGAGCCTGCGAATAGGATTAGACACTTAGGATCTCATCCACATGTTTGACTCCTTGTTAATCTCTAGCCCTTGATTTCATTGAATCCTTGATTTGCATACTGTTGAAATTCTCTTCATGATTTCATTAAATCCTCAATTTGCATCTCGTTTGAAAATCTCTTCAACGGCTAAAGTGTTTGCTCTTGTTACAGTTAAGGTGAACTCTCAAGACAGGAACACTGCAATGGACACTCCACCGGCTACAGGAGGCTTTTTCACTTACATGACCCCGCCAACACAAGGAGGCCAGCTCACTCACATGGGAAATCAGTCGCCTCTCTCGAGATTTAACAGAGGCGATATTCCACCACCACCACAGTTTCCTCCGTAGACTCCACCACCAGCACCCGGTCTGCCACCAGCACCTGTTCCACCGCCAGGGGTTCCACGTCCGGTACCAGCCATGCATCCAACACCAACAATGCATCCTGCATTTGCCATGCACCCACCGCCGGCGATGTATCCAGCCCCGACGATGTATCCAGCACATGTTCTGCCTCCGCCACCAGCCCTGGACAACATTACCATGCTGGGACTTATGCAACAACAGGCCAACATCATTCGCGATACTTTGTGAGAGGTTCTCCAGCAGAGGGATGCTCCCCGATAGCGTCCGGGGAAACCCAAGCACTTCATGGACTTTAGGCCCATGCCATTCTATGGGACAGAGGGGATCGTCTACTCTGACGAATGGCTAGAGAACGTGGAGAGGTATCTAAAGATGGCCCAAGTTCCAGAAGATTTAAAGATTGAGTCAGTCAGTGGACAGCTTTTCGACATCGCGCGGACATGGTACCAAGGCGAGACCCGATTTTCTGCTCCAGATGTGACTTGGGAGGAGTTCAAACGACTGTACAAGAGGAAGTTCTACCCATACGTAGCGCGAGAGGCATTGATTAGACGGTTCGAGCACCTAGAGCAGGGCAACCGCACCGTCGACGAGTACACATCGGAGTTTGCTCGTCTCAGCCGCTTCGCAGAGAACTTGGTCAGCACCCCTGAAGACAAGGCGCGACGATTCAGAAAGGGACTATCTCACGAGATTCGCCTGACCATCGCCACCAGTCGAGCTGCCACTTACGAGGAGATTCTAGAAGTCGCTCAAGCGGTAGAGGAAGAATTGAATCACAAGACGAAGAGGAGTCGAGACGCATTCGGAGGAGGCAACAACCAATCAGCACCAGCGAAACGCCCCAACATTTCTGAGAAGACCTCAGCACAGCCGCATTATCAGCAACCGCGAACAGCCCCACAACCAGTCCAAGACACACCCACCTGCCAGTACTGCAAGAAGAGAGGCCACGTCCAAGAAAACTGCCGAAGATGGTTAGGATTGTGCTACACTTGCGGATCCAACCAACACTTATCTCGAGACTGCCCGAAGAAGAACGCGACTGCCCCACCACTACCAGCCGCACAAGGAGGACGAGCCTATGCCATGAATGCGGTGGATACGACAACACTACATGGAGCAAATGGCGGAGATTTTTAGTAGATTATAGTGTTAGCATTAATTTTGACTTGCAATAATTCTATGGCAAACTGTTAAGCTACTCTTCTAACAGACCATGGTTCATTTAAAATTTCGAGGACAAAATTTGTTTAAGGGGGGTAGAGTTGTCAACCCCTTGACCAATTTTATCCTCGTATTTTTTTTTATATTTCATTTTGTCTTATTTTTAACAATTATTTGTCACGTACATGGTTATGTGTTATATTGGTTTTATTTATATACTATATGAGGACCAATTGGCAATAAAAAGAAATTGGTAGGACCTAAAAGAATAAAGTTGAGATTTAAACTCTCAACTGACTTTTAAACCAAGCCCTTGGCCTGTTTGAATTCAAATGGGATTCAAAATACTCTCAGCAACTCGATAGAAGATTTCCTCCAATCCTCCATCGTATCAGGATCAAACCAAAGCAAATTCAAATCGGGATTGCCTCTGATCAACTCTTCCTGTTAATCACCTATATATATGTTTGCTTATTGATGCTCTTGACTCCTCTTTAAACCCTAAAACTCCCCCTCCCCAGTTCGAGAAGCCTGCCGTCAGGAAGACTCAAGAATAGAGCAGTGGAATTGTCATAGCAGGTAACTCTTTTCTCACACAAGTCTTTTGAATCCTTCAATTTAGGTTAAACTTCATCACGTTTGAATAGAGGAATAGGTGTTTGTGGTATTTCCTGAGTACAACCCCAAACCAGAGATCACCCAAGTGGCTACTGTCCTCGTGTTCCCATACATGGTAACCATAAAAGGAGGGACTGGTAGACATAAGTCGGTATCAGATACATAGGCATGCAGATGGGACTACTTGCAGGCCTATAGACATTGGCACAGATCCTAAGACAACTATGCAATAAGCAAAAGTGAAACCTGCCAATAAGGCCACAGTATGTAAAGGTACTTACAGGAGTATATGATGCACAGAGTACAATGGGTAAACCGGGATAGGAGGAATAGGTACCTCCCCATCCTTTTATCTGTCTAGATTAACTTAGATTAGGTACTATAAATCAATCCTGTACTTCATGTTCCAATTTCCGGTAATCTTGATGCACAGGTGAAAGTTGGGAAGTCATGGTCCAGTCTGTTGTTCTGCAACCGAATTCCAACTTAGGATTTCGAGAATTAATAGACTGTAAGCGCATAAGATTTTGGGTAGAGCACTCTCATTTTTACCACTGCAAACCTGTAGAGTCTGAGTGTTTCGTAGGGCACTTCTTTCCTTGGGCCTTTAGCAATGTCTTGTTAGCTGCAGATGTTTTTGTTTGTGGCTGGGCTTACCAGGTTCTCTTGCATTTCCTGCCTGGAAAGACCTAATGAAATATTCTAGTTATCCTTACAGTAGATAAGTACAATCAGAAGCATATGCATGAGAAGATTCCAGCCTAGTCTTCACATATTATTTGTTCTGTCATCTTCTTGGTATCTCTCAATAGTTTTCTTTATCACCAAACTCATCCATGAGTTTTGGATGAATACAAATGGAATGTGGATATTGTACTAGACCAGGAAAGGATTGATGCCAACCTACTTCCTGTACCTACTTCATCTGGGGACTGGAAAGTGTGAATTAGAAATTATGAAATTGAATCGGGCGACATCAATGTTATAACTTCAGTCTATAACAACCTTATCAAGTATTACCTCAGTTCCCATCCTTGTATGAACCTTAGGCACAAATAGGAAGCATCTGACATATGAGATAGAGTACGTTGAAGGTTGGGTTGGGTCTGTACAGAGTACAGGATTAGAATAGATGAGGAGAATATATATGCATCTTATCGACAATTGGTGTATGAGAGGTGGAGTACATTATCTTTATGCTAGACCAGCTTTTGAACTAATTCAACCCAATTATATTTAGATACCTAACCTGTCCATTTCCTTTCAGTGATTTATTCATCTGTATCAGTCAAATTCTCTATGGCAGCCCATTATTTATCATAATACCAATTTAACTTAATCCTTGCACTACTGATGCACACCATAATGTTTAGGCATTTCCCTATTCCAGATATCGAGTAGCTATCCGTCGTTTTGTTTTAAGTTCAATTGGTTGGACTGAATGTGCATTCTCAGGTTTGCATTAGACAGTCCTACATGCATCACATTAAATCCCTCCTATAACCCACATCCCTTCGGACCAGAACCTTAACCTGGCACCTTAGACCAACCCGGCACTATATGTTACTACTACTGATGTTGTTCTTATTCTTCATCTCTATTTTGAGACTGATCGAGCTCTGTTAGGTTGGCAACTCTGATACCTAGGTGACGCATAGGGGTAGACTGATCAAGTATTCAGTTTTCGTTTTTAGGAAAAACTGTCCAATTGTCCCAGTACTACATATTGATGTCTGCAAACAGAGATTACATATATATATATATATATATATCCATTGTGACAGGAATGTGATGGTAATGATACATATAGGGATGTATCCTATATAATGTGGGAGTATACCACTCATAGCGATATTGGTTTGCAGTGTACAGGGTGTATACCAGGGGTACTAAGTGTGTATCAGTCTTACCCAGCAAGGAGTCGGACTTTAGGTAGACTGATCGAGCTACGCCTTGATATACATTGCATATCTTAGACTTGATTGCAATGATACGATAGTTATGTATCTTACAATTGCACAAATGTACCCATTAAGGATAATACAAAGTAAAACTGTCCTGTAATCGAGGGTAGTTAAGAGCAGCCCTAGTGGTAGAGCCTATGAGGGTTCGAAGAGGTTTTCTCGTGTATAGAAGACATCATCTAAGACAGGGAATTACATCTGTTATCCTATCCTGGAATGGTTAGATATATCCATCTTAGGGTCAGAGTATCAACACACCGTGTACCAGAAATTCGATACTGCCATGGACTAGGAGAGGGCTGTCTGCAATAGCCAGGTATTAATTAGACACAGTGATGTGATGACCTATCTATATGTAATACCTACCAGTCATGTACAAGTACAGGAGGAAGACCAAATAGATATGTTATTTCTTGATTTCAATTTATGTGTTGACATGGTAAACTTATAAACAGGTTATTGGGTTTTGACTCAGCATTTGAACCGTGCCAGCAGCGCAGGTCCCCAGGCAAGTATACCTTGCCTTCCTCTACAGTTTTACTTACATGCAGTTCTTTTCATTTTACTGTCTTGGATCATATATGGACATGTGTTTTCGTGTCATTTTCAGTGTAGTTGTTTATTTGTTTATAGCCATATTCATGTTTTGGCCTTGTGTTTCATATTTGGAGTTTCTCGTCAGTACCTTGCTTGAGTCGTGTCATAGAACTAGTACGTGTAGTGAACTGCCATAGCCTTGATTTTCGTTGTACACAACCAAAGAGTCCACACTCGGGACGAGGGTTGTTTGGTGTACCAGAGAGTCCACACACGGGACGAGGGTGTTTGTCGTGATCATTGGTAAACCAGAGAGTCCACACTCGGGACGAGGGTTGACCATTACACCAGAGAGTCCACACACGGGACGAGGGTGTCTTGCCGTGAGCTAGCCAGAGAGTCCACACTCGGGACGAGGGTTAGTGCTTAGTTCAAACCAGAGAGTCCACACTCGGGACGAGGGTTTGATTTCTTCCATTGATCTCGTGTTTCGTTCATCCGGCAGTTCATGTATGCGTAGTTGTTCTAGTGTTCGTGTTCATGTTAGTGTTCGTGGTCATTGGTCTTGTTCTTGTTCTTTCTTGATTATTTCTTGCGCATGATAAAACTGCTAGATAGGCATGTATATTATGTATCTTGCTAGTCCTCTGAGGACCTGATGATCTCTTCAGGTTAGCCGAGCTTGAGACAGGACCGACGAGTGGATTTGAGTAGCATCATATCGCAGTGCTTGCATTGGAGGTCGTCTTGATTAGCAGTTTGTACTCAGTCATTTATTTCTTGTATGTCTCTATTTATCCGTCTACTGGTAGTAGATTTGTGTCCACCGGACGTGACATTGATTTTTGATACATTCAGTTTATATTCATTTTGCTTAGTTTCATGGATATTCACTGATCTTGTTTGTGTCTTAATTATTCTGTGGATGAGATCTAGATTTCCCGTGATTATAGATTCAGTGACTTGTGAGTATAGACAGCGTTCTACCGTCGACACTGCAGCGTTGGCTGGGCTTGGACATGTTTCGTATCCGAAAAGCGGGTGCGGGTCGTGACACGATGAGTTTGCGGATCTTGTCTACTAGGTGTTCATAGATCCCCGAGTTGGACTTGCCGTATACTAATGGACACCCGATGTAAAGGAAGGGTGGGTAGGCCGTACCGAAAGAGGTCATGTTGGAGAGCATGGTTGAGCGAGTTCTGTCTGCTTTGTGATGGGTGTAGATGACACTCTTGCTGATGTTGACGCGCTGTCTAGAGTAAGTGGTGTTTCTGTCGATGGTACTCAAGACGACCTCGATTGATCCGCTGTCTCCAGAGGATAAGATAAGGATATCATCTGCGTAGGCCAGGTGAGTGATAAGTGGGCAGCCGGTAGTGGTGTGGAAGTGATTGAAGCCGGGCAAACTGGGCATGTGCTTGAGGCTTCTGCTGAGAGCTTCTGTCGTAATGATAAAAATGGTGGAAGAGAGGGGGTCCCCCTATCTAACCCCGTGAGTGGATCGAAAGAAGCTCGCAGCCTGGCCGTTGATGACGGTAGAAAACCACGCATTGTTGATGGATCTGAAAACGTTGTCAATCCACGGTTCGGAGAAGCCAAAAGCCCTAAAAACCCAGATCATGAATTGCCAGTCGAGGCGGTCGTACGCCTTTTCCATGTCGAGTTTGATGGCCACGTTCCCTCCCCTGGACGGAAACTTCATACAGGTGATCATCTCTTGGGCCAGAAGGATGTTGTCAGTAATGTTGCGGCCTTTGACAAACCCGCTTTGCTCTTCGAAAATGATCTTGGAAAAAAGATCGGTCATCCGGGTGGCGACGATCTTAAATATAATCTTGTTGGTGAAGGTACAGAGGCTGATCGGACGGAAGTCTTTGAAGGTTTCAGGGTTATCTTTCTTTGGGATAAGGATAATGTTGGCGCAGGAAATCGAATTGGGATATCTGGCCCCTTGTAGAAAGGCTATAGTGGCTTCAACTAAGTCTGTTTTGAGGATGTTCCAGCAAGTTCTGAAGAAAACCCCATTGAAACCATCCGACCCCAGAGCACTGTTCTCGTTGATGAACCAAACAGCCGCTTTGACCTCCTCCTCCGAAGTGGTGGCTAGCAGGGTCTCGTTCTCCTGGTCGCTAATGAGGGAAGGGATAACGGACAATAGTTCCTCGTCTTTGACGACCCGCTCTTTGGTGAAAAGGTTAGAGAAGAAGTGCACAGCCGCAGCCTGAATGCCTGCTTGGTCGTCCACCAGGGTGCCATTGTCGTCAAGAATTCGGTATAATTGAAGTTTGTTCCTGCGGCCTTTGACGCACGCATGAAAGAAACTGGTATTCCGGTCTCCGTCAGTATCCCAGGTCAACCTGGCTTTCTGTCTCCAGAATTTGGTCTCCACTCTCAGCCTGGATTTGAGAAGAGCTCTAGCGAGGTTAAGCGAGCCGCGGGCCTCCGGTGAACTGTTAGTGGCGAACGCGATCTCAGCACGGGTGACGTCGTCTTCCGCCTCCTTAATAGCCTGGAAGATGTCTCCGAAGGCCTCTTTACTCCATGACGAGAGAGCCTTACGAGTGGCTTTAAGCTTAGCTGCCATCCGGACTAGCGGGTCGATATCCGAGACGAAATTCCAAGCGGAAGCTACGACGTTCTGAAATTGAGGGTGATGACGCCAAAAGTCTAGGAAGCGAAAAGTTTTTTTGTTGCCGTAGTGATTGTTGCTAATCTAGACGAGAAGAGGGGAATGATCCAATTCAGTAGAGTTAAGATGAGAGAGGTTAGTGATCAGGCCCATGTCGGACCAGCAATCATTGGTCATCGCCCGATCTAATCGGGAGTACTATCGCCGATGTCCCTCCTGCATGTTGCACCAGGTGAATGTGCTGCCGTGGAAGGGGATGGGGGTGAGGTTCCCTTGAAATATGAAGTTGTTGAAGTCGTCCATTGCTGGCTGGGGAGGAGTGAGGCCGTCGGACTTCTCCTCTCTGCAGGATACCGTGTTGAAGTCTTCTATGCAGAACCACGGAAGACCTTGGGACTGAATCTCCAAAAGATCAGCCCAAAGCGCTCTGCGTTCTGGGATGTCGCAACTGCCGTGTACGGTGGAGAGGACAGAACGGGACTTGAGGGCCGGGTGATCAATCCAGCAAGATAGAGCCTGAGGTGAGTCTTGGATGATGCTAAATTTGAAATCTTGCGCTAGTAGAATCCAGATGTCATTGCATCCGGCGATGGCTTGAGGGAAACCTAACTTGAGTTGAGTGTCTTTGAGTCTTTTTTGAGGAATTTTAGGTTCAATAATGATTAAGAGGTCTATGCGATTTGTTTTCTTGAGGCTGAGGATTCTGTTCATTGTTGGTTTGTTGCCAAGCCCCCTCGCATTCCAGGAGATGATGTTAAGCATTGGATGAGGGAGTGGGATGGGGGTGACTGAGCTTCATGGCGGACCTAGTTGTCCTCGCCGTCATCTGCTTTTGTTTGTTTTTGTTCTTCTTGGAAGAGGATATTTTGGTGGATGTGATGGTGGATCCGTTGCTTCTTCGACCCGGTTCGCTACTACCATCGACATCTGTGACGGGGATATCTGGATCGTTGTCGTATTCTTCCAGAGCACATAAGGGGTTGTTATAGTCCAGGAAGCCCGCTTCCTTGGCTTGCCAAAATCTGCCAGTTAAGACTGGGTTGAAGCTGGCTTGATCGTCCTTATATTGAGTGGGAGGATTATGATGGTGTTCTGAATCAGCCGGAGGGAGGGATGGCTCGGATGCGGGACGTTTGGGATCAGTGCCGGGGGACTGGGCCTTGTATTGCTCAGAGTGTCTCACCAGCAAGTCTTGTCCAGGCTGTTGAGATCGGTTGGAGGTTGGTTGGGTGGAATGAGAGTCCTCAGAGGGATGTGATGCGGTGATTACAGGAGAGTTGGAGGGTTGGGTGAAGAGAGCGATGTCAGTGCCTGACTTGTGTGTGGGACCACTATTCTTGGGGGAATTTTGCAGGCCAGGGGAGATGGGGGACTCGCTAGAGTCATTGTGGGCATCGTCAGCATCGAGGTCTGAGAGGAGTTCGAATGGATTGTGGAGGGAGAAGTCGGATGGAGTGAAGGGGACAATAGCGGAGCTGGTCATGGCGATCGTCGGGCGAGTTGGACCGTCAATCTGAGGAGGGTGGTCGGGATTTGAGTTATGGGTGTTTTTGGCGGGTTCTCTTTGGGCGGTTGTCGTGCGTGGGGTGCGCGTGGTAGTCTTCTTTAGTTCAGGGTGTGCTCGGAAGCAGTGCTGCATTAGGTGGCCACTCATCTGGCAGTGTTTGCAAAATATTATGTTATTGTCATAAACCAGCGGTTGGCTGTGAGTGTGGTCTCCGAGCTCGATCTCAATGAGTTTTGGGAGGTCATACTGGAGGTCTACCTCTACGCATATCTTCGCGTAATTGCACTTGGAGAGGTTGCGGGTTTCTTCTGCGATGGCCACCAAGGTCCCAAAGGAACTGGCAATCCGTTTGAGGGCAGCTGCATGGAAGCAGACCAGGGGGAGGTTGGGTAGAGTGATCCATGTTGATATGATTGTTGAGTAAATTTTTGTGTTGAAAATGGGGGACCATTTGACTACTTTAGCAATCTGCGTGCCAATTCTGGTGGTGCCCTTGGCTCGGACTATAGCATAGTCCAGATCAGAAGAGAGGTGTAGGAGCATATGTTTGGGATCGAGCGGAGTGACTCTGTAGGCAGCGGAGAGGCCCCACTTGGCGACTGTTTTCGAGGCTGTGATGATTTTTTGGACATCCGGATCCGAATTTGAGCACAAACGTCTTGGAGAATGAGGAGGATAGGGAAGAGATTTCTGACGCAGCGAAGGGGATTCGGATGGGATCTCCGTCCGAAGGTTGCAGGAACTCTATGTCCGGGAGAAGAATCTCCACCGCCGACGAAGGAGGAAACTGCCCTCGATCTGGCCGCAGTACCGCGACGTAAGAGGGGGGCACGGAGGGGGGTGGTAGCACCGGGAAAGGCCGGGAGGAAGGGGTCACCAGGGGTGGACAGAGGGAGGACCACTCCGGTAGCCTTGGCCGGAGCCTGGATGGGGACGTCCCGGATCCCCGGGCCGGTGACAGAGGGAATCGCCAGGAGGGGGCGGCAGGAAACGCCGGAGAAGATCCCGGAGGGTCGCTGGAGGGAAGCGCCGATGGGGGACCCGCCTCGATGGGTCCTGCCTCCTCGCAGCTAAAGGGAGAGAGCGGGATGAGGATGTCGCAAAGCACTGCGCCGAGGAGGAGGGTGGTGTCACGACCCGTTACCCAAATTGTTGGGCCGGGCCGAGCCATGTCCAGCCTACGCTTAAGATAAAGTGCAGTAGGCTGTTCTAGAGATAACAAGATAAGACTAAATGTGCTAACAATTCTATAAGTGAAGAAGAATCATAAATGCTCCAAACACAAAAGTCGGCTCATATATAGAAATAAGTCCAAAGTACAAGTCTGAAATATAAAACTGGATACATGTCCAGTTACAAAATACGTAGTCTAATACATGACTACACTAAGTATCCCAAGTAGCTAAGTAAACTAGACGAGTCTCCCCGCAGGAACATCCTCGTAAAGCAGAGCCGGGTCCTCGGCAGTAACTCCATAGTATGAGTCGCAGAGTAACTCCTCCTCAGTAAGTATACCTACAACGTTATCCTGTCAGGACGGGAGCAAGTACTGTTTTCTAGCAAACTAGCATATGAAACATGGCAGTGAACATAGAAGAAATAACTGGAAACATGGCATCACACAATCTATCATGGCAAGGATACATATGTCATAAAGACAGATGTATATGTAATGTTTAAAACTGTAGCAGGTACGTGATCGGTCAATAGGTATACAATATGCTGTGGCACATAATAAAATGTACTTCCGTACAAGTGATAGGGCGAGAGTTGTACATACGCACAAATCTGCCTTGGTAAGTAAGGCCTACGGCGCCGTAACATATAAAATAAAACTTTGCTCGGTACTATATAGGGGGGACATGATCACGTACTCTACTATCAGTTTTTCCCATAACCCATACTCTAATCATGTGAGAGATACAAAGAAACTGTCTAAGCATGGTGGTAATGGAAAGTACAACATGTGATGTTTTAACTTGCTACCCAAGGATCAGCATTTAACATGGTGGGGTTTGTAGTTCATTTATGTGACAATATGTAAAGTTTGTAGAAAGTACTTGCCTCTAGCAAAGTAAAACAAGCTGCGATAAATGTGCTATGGATGCCTGGTAACTCGTCACTGTAGAAGTAAATGCAATAACTTAGCTTTTATACTAAGCTAAAACACTAGGACACTAATTGGTGCGACACGACTTGTGATTGGGTACCTAGCCAAAACGATGACTTGGCATAGGAGACCAATGTGGGGTGACACACTATGTTAACTAACTTTCTAGGGTCTTTACACTAGTGAGGGATGGGGTTCAACACGACTAAAACTCCAAATAACACAAAAAAGCTACAAGTCGTAATTAATCAATAAATAAATCAAAAGATCATTGTGTTCTAACAATTTTTAGAGATAGGCAAAAAGCCTAGTTTTTCTTAAAGTAAAGTACTAAACTGATCCTTGTTAATCATAGAAATTTATTATAATTTTTCTGGAATTTATTAACCAGTACAAATATTTTATAAAAATCAGTTTTCCTAAGTATACAGAAAATGAGTTTTGGTTTCATATGCCAAACTAGGGGCAAAACAGTAAATTAAATACTACAAAAATTATACTAAATTAGCCAACTTAACATAGTATCTAAAAACTATTTTTTCATAATTTTAGCAATACTTTAAGTATTTTTAGAAAATCAAAAACAGCAATGCAAACAATAATTAATTATCTGCGTATTTTGTCCATGTATATAATTTGAACCAAAGTTCAAATACAGGACCCAAGTCCATGAATCAAGTCCAATATGACTTGAACAGGTCTTGAATGTGTGAAAACACATTTGAGCCCAAATACCCATGCTAGGCTTGGACACCAAATGGTTGCAGCAATTTAAATACAATAAAAATACAATTTAAAAATAGTCAAAATAATATTATTATTTTAAAAAGGCAAAATTTAACATAGTGACTATAAAGGTATGAATATTATCTTATAAAGATAATTTGTACTAAGCTAAGTAAAATACATATAGGAAATAATATATATATATATATAAATATAGGGATATTTATATATATAGGAAAATGCTCAACTATATATTATATATATATACAAATATATGTATATATACATACATATAAGAAAATACTTATCTATATAATATATATATATACAAAATTAATGTATACATATACATATAATAGTATATATATAATAATATATATACACAAGAAAATATATATATATATACATAAATATATATGTATACATAATACATATATATATATAAAATAATGAAGTATAAATATATATATATAAAAAACAGCAAATATATATATATATATATATATATATTATATATATATATATATATATATATATATATATATCTATATATATATATAATAATATATATATATAAAATATATATATATATATATATATATATATATATATATATATATATATATTAAATATAGTATATAATAATACAATATACATACAACTATATGTATATACATATATATATATATATATATATATATATATATATATATATATATATATATATATATATATATATATAATAGAAAAGGAAAAAGGAAAAAGGAAAAGAAAAAGAAAAGGGAAAGGAAAAGCAGCCAGGGCTCGAACCCAGGCTAACAGAGCGGGGGGGGGGGGGGGGGGTTTATTGATTACGCGCTGGCCAGTGGGCCAGTTGGCCCGCTATGTTAGAGATAGGATTAGGTTAGTTATATTCTGATTAGGTTAGATTATATATAAAAAAAAATATAAATTTCGTCCTGTGTCCAGACAGTTCAGGACACAGGTATCCACGTGTCCTAGTTGTTTATGACATGCACGAATGGACTTGGCCGTGTCCAAGCTTACCATTAGGTTCGTCGGGACCAGGCGAGTCTTCTACGTGAAGTCGAGACACAAGCAAGACATAGAGGCAAACTGCTACGTACGTGTCCGGCGAGTCGAGGGAGCTTCGAGGGTTGTGGACGGCGGAGGAGACGTCGGCGACGTGGCGCTTCAGTGGCGCTGGACGCGGCTCGTCGAGGCGGACGTGATGGTGGTGGTGGCGACTGGCGACGATGGACGGTGGGGCGGCGCTAGGGTACGCCAGAGTTAGGGTTTAGAACCTAGGGTTTAGGTCGGAGAACTGGGCGGTTGGGGGCTGTGGTGCGTCGTGGTGGTGGTAGCTAGGTCGGGGGGGCTGTGGGGGTTTAAATAGAGGGTTTAGGTCGGTCGGGGGCAGCCGGAAATGGCGGAGGGCAGCGTCGGTCGGTCGTCGGGGCAGTCGGGGCAGTCGTCGGGGGTGGGTAGGTAGTTTAGCACTTAGGTCCTTAGGTTTTAGGTTATTTACAAATAGGTCCTAATCCTAACTGAATGCAAATTATAATTTGCATAAACAATTCATAATTTGCAAACTGCTATAAAAACAATTGTAAAAATTACAAAACCACATTAAAACAATTTTAAAAATTGCAAATTGATATAAAAACAATTCTACTTATTATAAAACTATATTAAAACATTTCTAAAAATTACAAAATAATATTTAAACAATTTAGAAAATTACATATAGATATTTTTGTATTTAAAACTCATTAAAATTCATTTAAAAATTTTGGAAAATTCCTAAAATTATATTATATTATTTTAAAACTAATAATGACATTTGATAATTAGTTAACACTAGTTAAAAAATTTTGAAAATCAGGGGCTTACAAGTCTTCCCTCCTTGAAAAATTTCGTCCTCGAAATTCACAAGGATTGAAGACCCTACAATATTCTAACATAGCAAGCAATGCAACAAATGACTAAGGCTACGATCAAAACTAACCTCCCGAAACCTGTTCCGGCTCCGGCTCAAGGACTAGGCTATAAGTCTTCCCCTGGGGTCCCTTGGCTACGGGGCAGTCCCGAATCTGATGGATGGCAGACCCACAAGCTAAACACTGCCCTAACCTCTTCCTGCAGACGACGAATTCATGCCCTGGTCTTCCGCAGAAAGAACATATAGCTCCCTTCTGCTGCTGCTGCTGCTGTCGGGGTCTCGGGGCTCTAACTGGCTGGGTTGGGTGATGTGATATAGGGGGAGGGTAAGTCTGCTGGGGTGGCGTCGGTGCTCTCTGCTGGAAAGCCTGACGCTTGGACGGTCCCTCATGATGTACAGGAGTCGACCTCTTGCTAGACAGAAGACGCTCCTCAATGCTCCGGGCTAACTCTAGGCTCTGGTAGTAGTCAGTCATACCGTTTGCCACTATAAGAATGCCAATGTCTGGAACTAGACCGTGGCAAAACCTACGGGTCATCTCCTCTGGATCAGCAACCAGACTAGGAGCAAAACGGCTCAGGCGACTAAACTCTCCCGCATAGTCATTAACAGAACGGTTCCCCTGCTGGATGTTCTGGAATCGTAGCCCCATGGCTACTCTAGCAGTGGTCGAGAAGAACTTCTTCTTGAACTGGTCTTGAACTGGTCCCAGGTGGCTCTACCTCTCGCGAACAACGGCTCATTCCTGAACCAGACTCCGGCTAAGTCTATCAGCAGAAATTCTGCTGCCTCGACCTGAAGGTCATCTGGCATCCTAACTCCCAGAAGCTTCCTCTCTACAGAATCTAGCCAGTCATCAGCTACTACTATGCCCTAAGTCCCTGGGAACTCCTTGGGATTCAGACCCATGAAGTCCTTGACCGTCCCCGCTCTCTGCCGTGGCTCTACATGTGGTGGGACCACGGGACGTCCCTCAGAACGCTCCATGCTCTGGCGGAGTAGGGTAGTCTGCTCCTGATGGGTTATTAGGAACCCCTGGATCAGTGTGAGCAGCTGGGTCCCGTCGAATGTGACGGAAGCCTGGGTGGGTATAGTGATAGGGGGTGGTGGAAGTATCGGGTCCTGCCGGGCCTGGATGTGGAAGGTGGTATCTGGGTCTGTGGATCTGTGGAATGGGGGAAAGTGGTAGGTGGAGGTGTATCGGTCAACTGGTCAGCTGACTGGATATGGAGGGCCCCATTCTCGGGGGTAACGTACTGGGATGAACGGGTAAGCACCATCTAAATTACACATAAAAAGACTTATAAGGATTTGTTTAAAGCAAGCAATCATATGCAAGAAAATCTAATTATAATAGCAAACATGTGATGTATTTCCTATGTTGCAATCCTAGCATTCCTCTAGGTGTTCTAAGCGTCTTTCTTAATGTTGTCTAATTACCTTAAGTTCCTAATTGCAGGCATGTTGGTACAATAACGTAACCAAACAGTTTAGTCAGGACCTGCATGGGCCGCCAAAAAAACATGTCACGACCCGTTACCCAAATTGTTGGGCCGGGCCGAGCCATGTCCAGCCTACGCTTAAGATAAAGCGCAGTAAGCTGTTCTAGAGATAACAAGATAAGACTAAATGTGCTAACAATTCTATAAGTGAAGAAGAATCATAAATGCTCCAAACACAAAAGTCGGCTCATATATAGAAATAAGTCCAAAGTACAAGTCTGAAATGTAAAACTGGATACATGTCCAGTTACAAAATACGTAGTCTAATACATGACTACACTAAGTATCCCAAGTAGCTAAGCAAACTAGACGAGTCTCATCGCAGGAACATCCTCGTAAAGCAGAGCCGGGTCCTCGGCAGTAACTCCATAGTATGAGTCGCAGAGTAACTCCTCCTCAGTAAGTATACCTACAACGTTATCCTGTCAGGACGGGAGCAAGTACTGTTTTCTAGCAAACTAGCATATGAAACATGGCAGTGAACATAGAAGAAATAACTGGAAACATGGCATCACACAATCTATCATGGCAAGGATACATATGTCATAAAGACAGATGTATATGTAATGTTTAAAACTGTAGCAGGTACGTGATCGGTCAATAGGTATACAATGTGCTGTGGCACATAATAAAATGTACTTCCGTACAAGTGATAGGGCGAGAGTTGTACATACGCACAAATCTGTCTTGGTAAGTAAGGCCTACGGCGCCGTAACATATAAAATGAAACTTTGCTCGGTACTATATAGGGGGGGCATGATCACGTACTCTACTATCAGTTTTTCCCATAACCCATACTCTAATCATGTGAGAGATACAAAGAAACTGTCTAAGCATGGTAGTAATGGAAAGTACAACATGTGATGTTTTAACTTGCTACCCCAAGGATCAGCATTTAACATGGTGGGGTTTGTAGTTCATTTATGTGACAATATGTAAGTTTGTAGAAAGTACTTGCCTCTAGCAAAGTAAAACAAGCTGCGATAAATGTGCTATGGATGCCTGGTAACGCGTCACTGTAGAAGTAAATGCAATAACTTAGCTTTTATACTAAGCTAAAACACTAGGACACTAATTGGTGCGACACGACTTGTGATTGGGGTACCTAGCCAAAACGATGACTTGGCATAGGAGACCAATGTGGGGTGACACACTATGTTAACTAACTTTCTAGGGTCTTTACACTAGTGAGGGATGGGGTTCAACACGACTAAAACTCCAAATAACACAAAAAAGCTACAAGTCGTAATTAATCAATAAATAAATCAAAAGATCATTGTGTTCTAACAATTTTTAGAGATAGGCAAAAAGCCTAGTTTTTCTTAAAGTAAAGTACTAAAGTGATCCTTGTTAATCATAAAAATTTATTATAATTTTTTTGGAATTTATTAACTAGTACAAATATTTTATAAAAATCAGTTTTCCTAAGTATATAGAAAATAAGTTTTGGTTTCATATGCCAAACTAGGGGCAAAACAGTAAATTAAATACTACAAAAATTATACTAAATTAGCCAACTTAACATAGTATCTAAAAACTATTTTTTCATAATTTTAGCAATACTTTAAGTATTTTTAGAAAATCAAAAACAGCAATGCAAACAATAATTAATTATCTGCGTATTTTGTCCATGTATATAATTTGAACCAAAGTTCAAATACAGGACCCAAGGCCATGAATCAAGTCCAATATGACTTGAACAGGTCTTGAATGTGTGAAAACACATTTGAGCCCAAATACCCATGCTAGGCTTGGACACCAAATGGTTGCAGCAATTTAAATACAATAAAAATACAATTTAAAAATAGTCAAAATAATATTATTATTTTAATAAGGCAAAATTTAACATAGTGACTATAAAGGTATGAATATTATCTTATAAAGATAATTTGTACTAAGCTAAGTAAAATACATATAGGAAATAATATATATATATATATATATATATATATATATATATATAAATATAGGGATATTTATATATATAGGAAAATGCTCAACTATATATTATATATATATACAAATATATGTATATATACATACATATAAGAAAATACTTATCTATATAATATCTATCATATATATATATATATATATATATATATATATATATATATATATAATATATATATATATATAGATATATATATATATATATTATATATATATATATATATAATATATATATATATATACAAATTAATGTATACATATACATATAATAGTATATATAGAATAATATATATACACAAATATATATATATATATATATATATATATATCTATATATATATATATAGATATATATATATATATATATATATATATATATACTAATATATATGTATACATAATACATTATATATATATATATATATATATATATATATATCTATATATAATATAATAATGAAGTATAAATATATATATATAAAACAGCAAATATATATTATATATATATATATATATATATTTATAAATATATTATATATATATATATATATATATATATATAAATATGTATATAGAATAATACATATAACATACAATATATGTATATCATATATATAAAATATATATATATAATAGAAAAGGAAAAAGAAAAAGGAAAAGAAAAGAAAAGGGAAAGGAAAGCAGCCAGGGCTCGAACCCAGGCTAACAGAGCCGGGGGGTTTTATTGATTACGCGCTGGCCAGTGGGCCAGTTGGCCCGCTATGTTAGAGATAGGATTAGGTTAGTTATTTCTGATTAGGTTAGATTATTTAAAAAAATATATAAATTTCGTCCTGTGTCCAGACAGTTCAGGACACAGTATCCACGTGTCCGAGTTGTTTATGACACGCATGATGGACTTGGCCGTGTCCAAGCATATACCATTAGGTTCGTCGAGACCAGGCGAGTCTTCTACGTGAGTCGAGACACCAAGCAAGACACAGAGGCAAACTGCTACGTACTGTCCGGCGAGTCGAGGAGCTTCGAGGGTTTGACGGCGGAGGGACGTCGGCGACGTGGCGCTTCAGTGGCGTTGGACGCGGCTCGTCGAGGCGGACGTGATGGTGGTGGTGGCGACTGGCGACGATGACGTGGGGGCGGCTAGGGTACGCCGGAGTTAGGGTTTAGAACCTAGGGTTTAGGTCGGAGAACTGGGCGGTTGGGGGCTGTGGTGCGTCGTGTGGTGGTAGCTAGGTCGGGGGGGCTGTGGGGTTTAAATAGAGGGTTTAGGTCGTCGGGGCAGCGGAAATGGCGGGGGGCAGCGTCGGTCGGTCGTCGGGGCAGTCGGGGCAGTCGTCGGGGTGGGTAGGTAGTTTAGCACTTAGGTCCTTAGGTTTTAGGTTATTTACAAATAGGTCCTAATCCTAACTGAATACAAATTATAATTTGCATAAACAATTCAATTTACAAACTGCTATAAAAATAATTATAAAAATTACAAAACCGCATTAAAACAATTTTAAAAATTGCAAATTGATATAAAAACAATTCTACTTATTACAAAACTATATTAAAACATTTCTAAAAATTACAAAATAATATTTAAACAATTTAGAAAATTACATATAGATATTTTTTGTATTTAAAACTCATTAAAATTCATTTAAAAATTCTGGAAAATTCCTAAAATCATATTAAATTATTTTAAAACTAATAATGACATTTGATATTAGTTAACACTAGTTAAAAAATTTTGAAATCAGGGGCTTACAGGTGGGGGGCCCTCCGAAGCAACGGGGGTGGCGCCGGAATGAGGAGCCAGCGAACAGGCTGGCGCACGGCGAGCAGAAGCAGGCAGGTCGGAGATAGAAGAGCGAGCGTCGGTCCCGCCCTCGGGGGCAAATCGGACCGGATATAGCCAGTAGGGCAGACCCGCGAAGATCGCCAGGGTCAGACAGAGCGCAGGAATGAGCTCGCGCCAAAGGACGCGACTCCCAGCATGCGCCAAGGGGCGGATACGCTCTTGGGCTGCGGCTGGCGCCAAAGGACGCAGGGCAGAGGCAGGGCCCACAGCAGAACCGAAAGGCTCAGCGCAAAAGGGAGGGGGGTCCACTTCGGGGCCAACGTGTTCTGCACAAAGGGGAGGGGGCATAGGAGCCACATACATTGCGCCAAAGGGAGGGGGACAGCTCCGCTTGACCGAAACACAATCTGCAGCGCGTGCCCCAAAAGAAATGGGAAGGGCCCCACCCACGAGCGCATCCGCTGCAGGGGCCTCCATCTCAGCGAGCGCCAAAGAAGAGCGCTGTGTGGGGGACCTGCTCCAAAGCAAGAAAAGGCTGACCCCACCCTCGCGGTCAACGAGTGATCAGAGCCTGCTGGCGGTTAAGTCCCTCGGGGACCGCGCCTGGTCCAAAGCTGAGCAGAGCCAGCTGGACAGACGGATGGGGATATGGGGGCCTCGGGGCGAGCGCCAGGGACCAGGCTTGTCCTCCTATCCACGGAAGATGACTGGCTGCACAGGAAAGGGCGCCCGGGGGATCAACAGCTCCGGCCAAGGCAAATGAGAGGGAAGCCGACGCGGGCTGGGAAGTCGGATAAGGAGGCGGCCCCGATCTACGGAGGCTGGGCCGGTGCTCTGCCTGTGGAGCCGCGGCCGGAGAGGCCGCAGGCCGAGCGGAGGGAGGCTGGGAAAGGACCCCCCCTTGCCGATGAGCGCCAGCTGCTCCTCCGACCATTCTAGGGAGGGGGCGCCGAGGATGAAAGGGAAAACGCAGGGGAAGAGGGAGGATGCCGTAGGGACGCGGCCTGGGGAGATAGGATGATGGCGTCGGCCGTTCCGCCTGAGGGGCCCGGCGCGGGGAAGGGGGCTGGCCCCGGCGGCCTCCGGCCGGCTCACGACGGAGACGTGTGGGGGACAGGCCATGCGGGCGGCAGAGCTGGAGGATCTGGGGGAGGAAGGGGGGAGACATTTTGTATAATATATATATTATATATATATATATATATCTATATAATAGATATATATATATATATATATATATTATAATATTATATATATATATATATAACACAAAAAACAATATATTATATATATATATATATATTATTATATATATATATAATATATATATATATATATAAATAAAATTATATATATATATATTATATATATATATATATATCCATGACGCTAATCATTTGCCTTATTACCTATTAATAATATCTTTACTCTTATCATACCCTTAACACAATACATGTAATGATCCGCTCCGCCCTAGTGGAACGCCGATTCAAACGGCAAGTGCAACGACTCAAATAAGCCTCGACTCGAAGAGTTACGTTGACCGATGAAGAATCGAGCAATACTTACATTGGCCCATCAGGATGAATCCAAACTTAGACTTTCAAAGGCGCTCGGAGTATCGCTCGGCTGATGCGCATCGCTAAGGTGGGTGGCTCCGATGAACCCGTCTTTGCTTAGCCTAGACACATAACAATACGGACACTATTTCTAGAATCGCTAGGCCGATAACATCGCGCATGCTAATAAATGACTCACCACACCTAGCTAAAGAATAATCCCATCTTGTATGCTTGTATAGAGTATGGAAAAGAACTTAGAAAATATGAGAACTTCGTACCGCACTCCGCGCTCTGCTAAGGCACAGGCTTTATTTCAAATTCTTTTTGCGTTCAACAATGAAGCAATGAATGGTTACAACAATGAAATGGGAAGACTATCGACATAATCGTTCTGAGTAGAGGATAGCAACATTAGAAGACTTCGGGACCGATGGGTCGCCAAGGCGACTCCCGTACGGGGAGTTGCATAATGTATGAATGAATGAATGATCGAATAAGTGAATGAATGAATCAACGAATGAATGAATGAATGAATGAATTGTGAATGAATCAATGAATGAACAACAAGTGAAAGAAAGAAAGAAAGAATGATAAAAGATAGAAAGAAGGAATGGTTAGCGACAGGTATGACGGAGACGTGCATCGGGCTCGCTACCGTGCTGCACGGACGCCGCCACCAACCTGTCATAACGCATTATGGCTCGCAGACAGCCTACGGCTCAGGGACAGCCGTTAAGTTAAATGATAAGACAATACGAAATGGTCGCGGACAACCCCCTCGTATACGGAGGTAGGAGCAATAAGGGATTCCAAGGGCAACGATCGACGATATCTGGCCGGCCTAGGCGAAATCATGTCTTACGGCTGCTTGGGTAGGCTCGGACATTCCAAGTAGACGTAAGGTCAGGTATTTTAAAGACTATCAAGGTGTACCACCCATCAGCTATGATAGGTGAGAATGCCAAAGGGGAACGTCCAAATGGCTTGTGATGCCAGTGACCGATGCATATAGATTAAGCGGACTTTGCTGGTGGCATCCACGTGCAGTTCTGCATTGAAACAAAGTAATCTAAGTTAACTGAATGAAGCGCCTTCTGAACAGGCTTGAATGTAACACACCCAAATGATCGAGAGTACTTCGTGCAAATGAATTAGAAACACGCCTACGACGCGCTAGGACCTGAGACAGGGACACGCCCTTGACATTGAATGTTTACATGAATTACGATAAGTTTTTATATATTAATTGTTGACTAACTTGGTTTACTTTGGACAGGAAGATCGGACTGTAAGTATGGGTAAGTCGTACATGTATTCCCATGCAACACTTGAATTCGGCAACACGAGATAGCTTATGAAATATGCCATGAAACAGATCCTAACAAGATTAAAAGACAATGAATGATAGACAGTGCACAAAGTAAATAGAACATGTTTGGTAATGATAGCATTGTGGGCGAGCTAGCCTCCCCACCAGTGCATAACAATGTACTGATAACCCCACAGTTTGCTTACAGGATGCAGAGACGTCGGTGGGTGCGGAGCTTCTGTAGAA
>JANAVB010020761.1:0-125000 GCA_029216955.1 Iris pallida
CCAAACTTTGATTTTTTTTTTTATTTGCTCACCAGATCATCGAAGATGCCAGAATTTGCTTTACCGTACACCAGCGGGCAACCTAAGTAAGAGAACGACGGTACACGGTGGAGAGAAGGTCAGGTTGGGGAGAATTGTCGAGTGGTTCATGTCGGCTTTGTGGTGGGTGTAGATAACGCTTTTGTTGGGGTTAACTCGCTGGCCCGAGCATCTGGTGTATTTTTCTAGCGTTCTGTGGACCACCTCTACCGACCCGATGTCGCCTGATGAAAGATGAGGATGTCATCAGCTTAGGCGCGATGAGTGATTAAGGAGCATCCAGTGGTGGTATGAAAGTGGTAGAATCTGAGAGTGTTGCCAGGCTGTTTGAGGTTTTCTATTGAGCCCTTGGCAGCAATAATGAAGATGATGGAGGATAGCATGTCCCCTGTCTGACCCCCCGACTGGATTTAAAGAAGCCATCGCTTGCCCATTGATATAGTGGAGAACCAGGAGTTGCTTATGGATCTGAAGATGACATCAATCCAAATTTTGGAGAAGCCAAAGGCCCTGAAGACCCAGATCATGAACTGCCATCCAGATGATCATAAGCCTTCCATGTCAAGTTTGATGTCGACATTCCCACCCCTAGATGGGAATTTCATGCAAGTAATCATTTCCTGCGCAAGGAGTTGTCAGAGATGTTCCGCCCGGAACAAAATTGCTTTGCTCTTCAAAATTATCTTGGAGAGGAGAGCGGCCATGCGGATCGCGATGATCTTCGAGATAATTTTATTGGTGAAGGTACACAAGCTGATGGGTCGGAAGTCTTTAAAGGTCTTCGATTTGTCTTTTTGGGGATGGATTAGGTTAGCGCAGGAGATGGAATTGGGGTATCTCGTGCCTTAAAAAAGGTGACTGCAGCCTCGTAGAAGTCGGGTACAATGATATCCCAGTAGATCTGAAGAAACCGGAGAAACCATCGGGATCGGGAGCACGTTTCATCGAGGGTCAAGACTGCGCACTTGACTTCCTCCGCGGAGGGGGGGGGTCAGCAACTGTTCGTTCTCTCTATCTCGTTGATCGTTAGATCTTGGCCAGGAATTTCTCATCCTTAACGATGACCTCTTTGGAGAATAATTTTGTGTAGAACAGCGGCAGCCGTGTATTTACTCCTCTGGTCTTTGAGTAGATATCGTTGTCGTCGAGATTTGGTGCAGGTCAAGCTGTTGCCTACGACCTTGACACAAGAGTGGAAGGTGCTGGAGTTCCTATCCCCATCGTGTCCCAGGTGAGTTTGGCTTTCTGCTTCCAGAATTCAGTCTTGACTTTCAACTAGGATTGAGGAGGTCTCTGGTGAGGTTGAGCGTCGTGAGATTCTCCGGAGAACCATTCGAGGCAAACATGTTCTCCCCGGGTTATGTCATCCTCCGTCGTCTTGATCGCCTGGAAAATGTTATCGAAAGCGCTTCTGCTCCAATCGAAAGTGCTATCCTAGTAGCTTTGAGTTTGGCTGCCACTCAAGCGAGGGGTTGGGATTACTCTTCGATCTCCAGGCGGAAGCCATGATATTTCGGAATTGAGGGTGGTGGCTCCAAAAATCTAGGAATCGAAAAGGTTTCTTGATCAGGTTGGAATTGCTGCTGATCTTGATTAGGAGAGAGAATGGTCCGATTCTGTGGAGTTAAGGTTGGAGAGATTAGAGATGACCCATGTCTGACCAACGGTTGTCGAACAGCGCTCGATCGAGACATGAGTATTGTCTACGGGCGCCTTCCTGCATGTTACACCAAGTGAAAGCGTTGCCGGAGAAAGGGAGTGGGACAAGTGAACGTTGAAGATAAAGGTGTTGAAGTCATTCATGGCCTGCTGGGGGAGGTCTTTCCCCGACTTCTCATCCCTGCTCGCGAGAGCGTTAAAGTCGTCAAAGCATAGCCACGGCAGGTTTTGAGGGAAGATGGGTGTCCGACAGTGTTTTGTCGAGAGCACCTGCGCTCGGTGATGTCACAGCTACACCGTGGCGGTCGAGAGGAGGGTTCTGGACCGAAGAGTGGGGTGCTGTACCCAGCAGGAGATAGCCTATTTCGAATCATGATTGGTGCCGAATTTGCATCTGGCAGCGAAGGATCCAGATGTCATTACATCCGGCGACAGCGGCTAGGAAGCCGAGTTACAGCTGGATGGATTTGAGTTTCTGTGGAAATTTTGTGTTCGATGATACTAAGATGTCGATTCAGTAGATTTTCTTGAGGCTGATTAATTTGCTCAAGGTAGGTTTTTGGCCAGCCCCTCGAACGTTCTACGAGAGGATGTTAAGCATTGGGTTGGGTGCGAGGGGGGGGTTGTTGAGCTTCGCGGTAGACCTCGAGGTCATGGGCATGGTCTCTTGATTAGTTTTTCTTTTGTTGTGGGGGATTTTGGGAGCTCTCGAGGTCGCTGAAGTGGAGACGACCGTCGCCTCAGCGGTCCATTTGCTTTGGTACCTGGTTCTTCTAGCTGGGGTGGCATTAGCTTCTTCGAATCAGTCAGCACACAAGGGGGTTGCTGGAATCTAGGAATCTGGCTTCCTGAGCTTGTTGAAGCCTGTCGGCTAAGACGAGGCTAAGGCTGGCCGGGTCAGCCTCAGAGGCACTACCGGTGATGAAGAGACTCTGCAATGCTTGCGAGGGCTGGTTGGAGGACCATGGCAGCTGACTATCTCTCCTCTTACTGAAGATGCGACGGCGGGTGGATGCTCTGCGTTGGTCTTCTCGCGCTCTACGGGAGTGACCATGCCATGATGAGGGCTCTCCAGGATGTCGACTAGAGGGGATGCGGTGAGGATGTCAAATTGGTTGCTAAGGAGGATGGCCGATGTCTCTTGTAGGGCGATAACGTCGTTTGAGGGAGGGTGGGAGCGGGGGCTAGTAGTGTCGTCGCTTCTTCAAAGTGGGAATATGAGTTTGGTAGGGGAATCGGGGCAGACGGTGTGATTAGAGTCTCCTTCGTGGATTACGCCTTCGGGAGGATTTCTTCTTAAGCTCCGGATGTGCCCTGAACCAGACGGTGAGGTGGCCCCGGATCTAACAGTGTTTGCAGAAAAATGTTGTTGTCGTACACCAAGCACGACTGTTCTGTGCCTGGCTTTCGAGTTCGATCTCAATTTGGGTGGGAGGTCTGTAGCCAGGTCGAGTTTCACGCATATCTTGGCGAAGTTACGTTGGAGAGATTGCGGGTTTCTTCAGCACGGCCACAACGACCCAAAGGAGCTGGCGATTCTCTTAATACAGCGGGGCGAAGCATACTAGGGGAGGTTGGGGAGGGTGATCCACGTCGAATAGTTGTCGAGTCGACATTGGGGTTGAAGCTGGGAGACCATTTGACGATCTTAACGCTGTGACCGTCGATGGTTTGTGGTGCCTTTGGCCCAAACTTTGGTGTTGTCGGGGTCGAGGAGAGGTGGAGGAACATATGCTTGGGGTCCCGAGGGGGAACCCTGTAATATATATATATATATTTATATATATAGATATATATATATATATATATATATATATATATATAGATATATTTATTTATTTATATTATATATATAAATTATATATATATATTATATTATATATATTATATATAATATATATTATTATATTATATAATATATATTAAAAGAAGGTAAATGGGCGAACGCTCCCACAGGGAATCGATCTCCTGACCACTCGGGCCGCATGCCTCACCCTACCATTAGGCTAGAGTATATATATATATATATAATAGATATATATATATATATAATATATATATAATATATATATATATGCAAATGACCTCTACCTAATGGTTAAGAGAGATAAATGTAGCCCAAGTGGTCGGGTTCAAGCCCAAGTGGAGGCGAGTTCGCCACAATTACCATTGCTTATTTTTTCCTTTGCTTTATATATATATATATATATATATATATATACATATATATTATATATATATATTATTATATATATATATATATATATTATTTTTTTTTTTTTTTTTAATATTATTATCTATATATATATATAATATATATATATATATATATATATATATATATATATATATATATATATATAAGGTAATTGTGGCGAACGCTCCCACCTGGAATCGATCTTCTGACCACTCGGGCCGCATGCCTCACCACTACCTCTAGGCTAGAGTATATATAAAATATATATATATTTTAAAACCAACATTTATTGAATACGAAGGGTGGCTCGTAAGAGCAGTACATGTGCCAGGGTCCAAAAAACACAAAAAGGCCCTGGAAGACAAACAAAAATACATAGGATTGAAAAGTAGATTTCGAAAAGAAGAAAATCTTCGAAATGTGAAAACGGAGTGGGCTCTCAGCCCAATGGGGACAGTAGCGCAGTCCGAAGACTCGCAAACCGATGGGGGAGAGTAACCAGATTAGAAGGAAACCATTTGTTGTTCCAATTTCTTTTTTTTTTTACGAGAGATGAGAATCAAAATTCGAAAAATTTCTAATTTCGAAACGCGAGAGACACGTCAGGCTCAAAGCACACGGCCCGAGGACGGGAACCGCTGCTGCCCCGAGGCGGCCCGCAACCCAAAGCGCGCACTGCGCGAGATTGGCGCGAAGACCGGGGAGGGCGCGCTGCCCGGGGAGGGCGCACAGCCCGGAGAAGGGGGGCCGGAGGCCAGGGCGGCGCCCGGGGGCGGGAGCGCCGGCGGAAAGGCCGCGAGGGGGTCCAGTGCCGGAGGGGGGCGCCGTCCCTGAGGAGGAGCCACTGCCGAGAAAGGAGGGGGGGGCGATCTCCGGGGGGAGGAGACGGTGGTCGGGCAACGGACAGAGAGGAGGGAGAGTCGTCCACGCTGGCGGGGAGAGGTAGCAGGCGGGGCAAGCTCCGGGTGGCTTCCGGCCGAGCGCCTAAGGGGGGACAGCCGCGAGCGCGGAGGGAGCTCCGAAGCTCGTCACGGGGAGCGACCGAAGACAGTGCCGCCGCCGCCGAGGAATACCCGCCGACCCTCGTCGGAGAGGGGGTCTGGACGGGGCTGGGCTCACCGCTGGCCACAGCGCGGAGGACGGCGGGGGAACGAGAACTGGGGGTGAACCGCGGCCACCGTGGCCCACGAGGGGGGCGCTGAAGCCGGCGAGAGCGACGACGGGGCTGTAAGGTGGAGGGGAGGGTCGGGCCGGGGCAGCTGGGAGGCGGAAGAAGCGCTAGCGTCGGCCACTCAATAGAGAGGAAGGCTGCTGGCTCCGAGGGGGAGGGCGCCGCCGCGCAGGGAGGTGCAGGCCACGACAACGAAGCTGCGAGAGGAGAGAGGTGCCGGACTAGAAGACGCTGGCGGCGCAGCGGGGATGACAAGGTTGGGGCTGCCGGAGGCGATCCTAGACCTGATCCACCGGAGGCGCTACCGAGACCTGATCCGTCGGAGGCGCTACCGAGGCGGGTGGCGGCGGGAGGCCATTAGAGAGGGAAAGGTAGACGCTACCGAGGGGGAGGCGATGGCGCGACGAGGGCGACTGGGGGGACCGAGGGATGGGCACTACGGCGTAGAGGACCGGCGTAGGGCCGTGCCGTGCACGGCTGCGCCGGTGCCGCCGAGGACACCGAGGGGGTTTGGGGGGGGAGGGAACCCCCGCGGGAAGCCAGCGAGTGGGTGGGAGGGGAAGCACCCCGCGACCATCCCGAGGAGGAGAAAGGGGCACCGAGTGGGGCGAAGAAAGAGAAAGGCGCCGCCACCGCCCCGCAGGCCGACCAGCCACCCCTGCAGAAGATCCCGAGGGGCGCCGGCGGCGGAGACAGCAAGGGGAGCCGGCCCGTTGCTGCATCTCTCACCTTATATATATATATATATATATATATATATATATATAATTATATATATATATATATAAATATTATATATATATATATATATATATATATAATATATAATATATATATATATATATAATATATATATATATATATATAAAAAAAATATATATATATAATATATTATACAGGTCGGCCGCGAAACCAAACAAACCCACCTTGAGGAGACTTATTAGCCTCAAGAAAACTCACAAAATCGACATCCTAATCATCCTAGAACCCAAAATCCCCTAACAGACTCAATCGATTCAGCTGCTGCTGGATTTCTACTCCGCTATTGCAGGAAGACATGACATCTTGCTCCTGTACTGCTCTGATTTAAATATCAGTGTCGTGCTCGATACCACGCAGGCTCTCTCGTGCTGGGTGGAGCACCCCACCCTCCCGAATCGTGTCCTTCTCTATGCTGTCCATGGTAGTTGCGACATCAACGAGCGCAAACATTCAGGATTACCTCCAGGACACTATCTCCAACACCTCCTACCCTCCCTGGCTTTGTGTTGGAGACTTCAACGCCATCACTAGAGAGAGGAGAAAACGGGACGAAGGCCTTCACCCCGGCGGCCATGCAAGACTTTAACAACTTCATCTTCAATGCTCACCTAACTCCCCTTCAGTTTATTGGCAACGCTTTCACCTGGTATAACATGCAGGAAGGTACCCGTAGACAATACTCTCGTCTCGACCGAGCCATCATCAATGCTCAATGGAATGACATGGGCACACGTCTAACCTCGTCCACCTCAACACCACCGAGTCCGATCACGTCCCCCTCCTCATCGAAATCAATCGCAACTTAAACCAGATCAAGAGAAGCTTCTGCTTCCAGGACTTCTGGTGCCACCACCCTCAATTCTAGAGGATCGTGGCGGACGCTTGGTCCAGAATGACTCCCTCGACCCCGTCATCCGTGTGGCCAACAAACTCAAGGCTACTAGAAAAGCACATACTACATGGAGCAAGCAGGCTTTCGGAGACATTTCTAAGCAGTTCACACTGTCGAAGAAGACGTGACCCGTACGGAAGCCCTATTTTGACAGACAACTCCCAAGCGACTCGATCGGCCCTCAACCTATCCAAGCCATCCTCAAATTCTGCTTAAATCAAAACTGAGTTCTGGAAACAAAAAGCCAGACTCAAATGGGACAGTGAGGGGGACAAAACACCGGTTACTTCCATGCCTGCGTCAAAGGTCACAGACAGAAGCTCAACATACATCAGATTGTCGATGTCACCGGACTATTATCAAGGACCAACAAGGTATCCAAAAGGCGGAGAAAAAATTCTACTCGCATCTGTTCTCTAAAAAACTGTCACAAGGGACCCGGATTTCCTGGCAGAGATCCCCTTCCTCATCATCGACATGGACAACACTAACCTGGAGCACCCCCCTCTGAGCAGGAGGTGAAAGAAGCAGTTTAGGTGCTTAAGCCTACATCGCCTTCGGTCCGGACGGATTCAACAGCGTATTCTTTCGCACTGTTGGGACATCATTAAGACAGACAAACACAAAGTGGAGACCACCATTTTCCAAGGAGCCTGGTACCCTAGATCAATTTTCTGTACTAATTTGATACTTATTTCTAAGCAGGAGAATCCGAGACCTTCCGAGACTTCAGACCCATCAGTTTATGTACCTTCACCAACAAAATTATTTCTAAGATCATCGCCACACGTATGACCGTCTCCTTCCCAAAATCATATCAGAGGAATAGAGCAGCTTTGTTCGGGGCAGAAATATCTAAGACAACATTATGCTAGCATAAGAAATAATTACTTGCATGAAATTATCATCCAGAGCTGGGAACATCTCTATCAAATTGGACAAGGAGAAGGCTTATGACAGGCTCGATAGGAAGTTCATGATCTGGGTCCTAAGAGCATTTGGTTTCTCGGAAACCTGGATCAGTTGTTTGGAGATCGATCAACAACTCGGGTTCTCCACGGTGATCACAGGCAAGCGGACGGCTTCTTCAAATCCAGTCGGGGAGTCAGACAAGGAGACCCGCTTTCATCATCTATTTTCATCATCGCCGCGGAATCCCTGAGCAGAAACCTAAACAAGTTGCCGAGGACCCCACACTTCAAGCATTTCTATACGGTCACGGGTGCCCGATCATCACTCACCTGGCCTACGCCGATGATATTCTCATCTTCTCCTCCGGTGATGTTGGGTCAGTATAGGTAGTGCTCAACGTGCTCCAAAGATACGCTCGCTGCTCTGGCCAACGAGTCAATCCCAGAAAAAAGTGTCATATATGTCCACCACAACGCTAACAGGGAGCACACCTCCACTCTTACCAACATCACCTCCTTCTCTGTGCTTATCCTCCTTTCTCCTATCTCAGATGCCCGTTGGTCTACGACAAATCCAGCGCGGGCATTTTCGAAGGAATCATTGACAAAATCAGGAAAAAACTTAATGGTTGGCATAACGCAACTTATCGCCAGGTGGCAAAATAGTACTGATTAACCAGTGCTCTCCTCCATCCCTATTTACACCCTCGCAGCTTGCTCCCCCCCGAAGAAGGTCCTCTTCTCCATCGAGAATCTATTCGCCAACTTTATATGGGGACAAAATGATTCCAAAGACAAACACCACTGGGCCAGCTGGGGCTCAATGGCCAAGCCTACTGATGAGGGGGGCCTAGGATTCGTCTGACTGCACCACATTATGGACGCTTTCACCATGAACTGTGGTGGAAGCTTCGCGTGAGCCGCACTCTCTGGCGCACTTCATGAAGGCCATGTATTTCAAACACATCCATCCGGATAGTGCTATTAGCAACAGTAAATCCTCGGCGGCTTGGAGACACATTTTACACGGTCGCTACCTTGCCGAACCAAAGATTCGCCTTCAGCTGGGCGCTGGTGAATCAACACTATTTCTTGAAAGGTGGTTGGAAGCAGATCTTATCCCATGCCCCCTGGCCGCCCCGACCACCAGCAAGATCGAGAATTATGGGACAATGCTGGCAACTAGAATTGGTACAGAATCTGGGACTGATCGGAGAAGAGGCCGCCAACACCCTCTAAAACTCCGACCTGAAGATAGGCACGGATGATGACGCGCTCTCTTGGTCAGAGACCCCCAACAGCGTATTCACAGTTGTACTGCCCGAAGAATCGTTCGCGGTCACGGCCTCCAGCTCCAATCTTGGGTCCTTTTTGGCACCCCTGCATTCCTAAGAAATGGTTATTTCTGGTGTGGAGATCGGTGCACAAGAAACTCCCCACTGACGACATTCTTACTACCATCGGTTTCAGCTTAGCATCAGCTTGTCACTGTTGTGCCGATAACAATAGAAAATGATAGACCACATACTCCGCCACGACATTCTTCGGCTAACATCTGGTCGGCCCTATCCCATCGCTGCGGCATGGTAATGGCCGGTGGAGATTCAACGATCTTCTGGCCATCTGGACCAACACGTCTCATTGCCACCAGATCGTTGCAGCCTCCATCACGTGGGTCTTATAGAAAACCACAACAAAGCTAGATACGAAGGTCACCCATTTTTGGTCGAGCAGCTCACTCGCGAGGCCATCCGCCAAGTCTCAAGATCAAACATAATTGCAACCTTGGCCGACAGCAGTTCTGGGACCTTTTGGCCTCCTGATCTTTTTGCTTGGAGAGTCTTCCCTCTTCCTTTTTGGTCTTCCGCTTTTTGCGCTTACTTGTAAAGGCTACGGCATTTTGCGCTTTGAATGAATAAAATAGGGAGGGTTTAAAGAATATATATTATATATATATATATATATATAATATTTTAAATTACCTCTAGCCTAGTAGTTAAGAGAGATGCTGCGGCCCAAGTGATCGGAGTTCGACCCCCCAAAGGAGGCGAGTTCGCCACAATTACCAATTGCTTCAATATATATCTATATATATATATAATATATATTATAGTGTGTGTGTGTGTGTGTGTGCCGCGCGCCGCGCGCGTGAGCATGCTCGCTACAGCTACTACTTTATTACGAAAGTAGGTGCTTTTTGACTTCTCAATCAGCGAAGCCTCACACAATCCCCTTCTCAATCAGTGAAGCCTCGCATAACATCTTTGTCACTAATGGTAGGCTTGTTGGCTTCTTAATCACCGAAGCTTCACAACCGATACTCACGAATATTTATAGCTCTTAGTTACCCCTTCTCAATCGGCAAAGCCTCGTTACAAATGCTTTCCAAGCGACGAAGCCAATATGTCACCCTGACCAACTAGGTGAACTGCCCCTTCTCAATCAACGAAGCCTCACATCGAAGACTTTTTCCGTACTATCATAATTGAATATCCGATGATTTGCGTTCTCTTAATTAAGTATTTACTAGAAACAACCCGAATTGCACCCTAATTTTCGGGCTAGAAAACCTCGAGAGCTACTTTAAAATCGTCGTCTAGTCATGTTCACTGTGTTGCACGTACAAAAAAATCAATGTTACTGTGGAAAATTTAGATAAAAATTTAAATTATATTAAAATATTTTTTTAATATGTATGAATATATTTTAGTTTGGAATTGTTATAGATATGTTTTAGAATTTTGGATATGTGCTTAGTTAGATAATATCATGTACATAGTTTAAAGATAATTTGAATATTGAATATATAATTAGAATTTGTTATCTGATCGAAAGATTTTGAATTTTTAGAATTTTTGTTATTATTTAAATATATATATATATATATATATATATATATATATAATATATATATATATATATATAATCCATTAAATATATATATATATATATATCTATATATATATATATATATATATATATATATATATTTAATGGATTATATATATATATATATATATATATATATATATATATATAATCCATTAAATATATATATATATATATATATATATATATATATATAAAAAAAAAAAAAAAAAAAAAAAATATATATATATATATATATATATATATATATATATATATATATATATATATATATATATATATATATATATATATATATAAAAAAAAAAAAAAAAAAAATATATATATATATATATATATATATATATATATATATATATATAGCTGCCGCCTCTGTAAACCCTAGCATCTACCTTCTCCACCAATACCGGCGTGGCCTCTGGCCGGGCCGGGGTTCCCTCTAGGCCGCCAAACCAGTTGGTTGGTGGCTTCCCCCGTGTTTGTTCTCCTAGGGTTATGGCGGCTAAGTCCTTCGCGGAGGCAGTTAAGGGATCGGCTCAGGCAGGTCCAGTCATTGTGCCGCGCACGATCACTACTTTTAAAGGCTCTCCTTCAATCTCCTTTTCGGAGGAAGAAGAATCCATCTTGGTGGATCCTTTCAAATATGCTTTGATTGGAAAGTTCTCGCATAATAGGCCTCCGATCGACTTGATCAGGAAGGCGTTCACTGGATTTGAATTCGTAGGCCCTATCTCGGCAGGTGTTATAGATGAAAACACATCCTTATCAGACCATCTAGTGAAGTCGATTTTCTTCGACTTCATTCAAAAGATCTGTGGCACATTTCTAGGACTCCTATGAGGATTTTCAAGTGGGATCCTGATTTTAATCCATCTCAAGAATCACCTAAGATACCAGTGTGGGTTACATTACCAAATCTTCCTCACCATCTCTATGCGAAGGATGCGCTATTTGCCGTCGCAGCAGCATTTGGTACCCTCCTCAAGATTGACAAGGCTACGTCAGAATTATCTCGGCCGAGCATGGCTCGTATATTCGTGGAGGTTGACGCGTCAAAACCTATTCAACATCGACTTCGTATCAACTTGCCTAGTGGTGGATTCTGGCAGTTAATAGAGTACGAGTCAACTCCTCTTTATTGTTCTCATTGCCGCCATCAAGGACATTTAATTGGTTCATGCAAATTAAAACACAAAGACAAAGGGAAAGAGCCTCTCCAAAAGGAAACTCCGGCGTCCACTAGTGTACAACCTTCAGTGCCTGAGATTACGCACATTCTTCAGCGTAAAGATGCGGCCCAGCCATCGAGGAATGTCAGCTCAGACCAGCCTCCACTCCGATCTCCGGGTATTGTCCATCAGATTTTAGAAAAGGTCAGGAAATACCGGTTACTGAAGGAGTGTCCAATCATCCTGATGATGGGACAGAAGCCACTACTGATCAAGCTTTGGCTAGTAATGATGCTCAAGACCCGGCTGATCAAGCCTCTCCCTATACTGATCCTCCAGAGCAGGATACTGCAGAGTTGGCTAGTGAGGGTGATGAAAAAGGAAGTGAAGAGAAAGGTAAAGTGCGGAACTGGGCTGATATGGTCGAAGAAGAAGTGGTTGAAGTGGCGACTGCAGCCGGCAAACCTAAGCGCAAGAAGCGAGCAATGGAGCCAACTGATAGGGTCCTCCACTCCGTTTCTGCACACACAAAGTCTGGTAAACCCTAAATCCCCATTAATGTTGAACATATTGTGTTGGAACATTCGTAGGGTTGCTAGCAAGATGGCTCTTAAAAGACTTCGTAATGTTTGTCGGGGGAATAAAGTTCAGATGTTGGCCATTTTGGAACCTAAAGTGGACCAATCAAAGCTGCTTCATTATCAACTTAAGCTTGGCTTTGACAAGATCTTTGCTAATGACAAGGGCAATATTTGGGTACTGGCCAAGTCATGCTGTACTATCTCTTTGCTGGATTCTTTTGATCAAGCCGTCACCATCGGCTTTAGAAATGAATTCATGTCTGACGTCATGTTCTCCTTTGTGTATGGTCATAACAAAAAAGAGGAACGTAGGAACATGTGGGATAGGCTCCTACACTTACGTTCTATTTACAATATCCCCTGGGCAGTTGGGGGAGATTTTAATGCCATTGCTCGTGCTGATGAGAAAGTTGGGGGTCGCTTACCTTGCCCGATCTCCATTCATGAGTTTCAAAACTTTCAATTATCTGCTGGCCTTAGTGAACTTCCTATCATTGGGAGTAGATTCATTTGGTTTCGATCCAAGTTCGGGGAGAGGAGAGGATCGAGATTGGATAGAATGCTGGTTACTCAGGATTTCTTTAACCTTGCTCCGTTGTCGAAGGAGGAACACTTGAACAGGGCTGAATCCGATCATACCCCTTTAATGATCAAATTATTGGCTAGGAAGGATGGAGGAAGACGACCATTTAGGTTCCTCGATTTCTGGACTAAACAGGAGGGATTTATGCAGCTGGTGGAGGAGGCTTGGAACTCAACTGATCATCCTAATAGCCTTGTTCAAATTTGTGCTCGTCTAGCAGCATGTAGAACAGCTCTCTCAAAGTGGAGCAATAACAAGTTTGGCGATATATTTCAAGAGGTTAAAGATGCGGAGGATCAAGTGTTAGCTGATGAATTGGCCTTTGAAACTGATCGTTCGTGTGATAATAGGATGGCCCTGGACAGATCTACTGCAGTGTTGAAGCAGCGGCATTCATATGTTGATTCATATTGGAAACAGAAGGCGCGTCTTCATTGGGATTTAGATGGTGATCGGAATACAAAGTACTTTCATGAATGTGTCAATAGTAAGCAGCGGAAATTGTACATTCACCGCATCATTGATGATGAAGGCTGCTCCAAAACTGATTTACAGGAGATTTAACATGTGGCTAATACTACTATGAAGCCCAATACAAAAGCATTCGAACTGAAGACGATGCTGATTTGCTGGAGGCTGTTCTTTGCCTTATTTCTGAGGATGATAATGCTGCTCTTATTGCCGAGCCTACAAGGGACGAAATTTTTCATACTATTAAAAGTATGGATGTCAACAGTGCGGGGGGGGGGGGGGGGCTGATGGGTTTACAGTTGATTTATTCGTGATGTGTTGGCAGATCATAGCACATGATATATTGGCAGCCATATCCTTATTCATGGCAGGTTTTGATTTGCCAAAGGCTATCACAAGCACATCTTTGGTTCTGATTCCCAAGCATAACAACCCTAGGTACATGACTGACTTTTGTCCTATCAGTTTATGTACTGTTTTAAACAAAGTTATTTCCAAGTTGTTGGTATTACGTCTTACACCTATACTTCCTCGGATTATTTCTCCCGAACAAAGCAGTTTTGTTAGGGGAAGAGAGTTAGTTGACAATATTCTATTAGCTCAAGAATTGCTTAGCCTGATGAACAACAATAATAGAGAAGGAAATATTGCAATTAAGCTTGACATGGCCAAGGCATATGATCAAGTAGACTGGACTTTTCTATTGAAGGTCATGCGAAAGTTTGGTTTTGCTGAAGGTTGGATTAGCATGGTGTTTTATTTAATAAACAATGTCTGGTATTCCACTATTATTAATAGGATTTCTTCAGGCTTTTTCAAAGCTTTTCGAGGAGTTCGGCAGGTTGATCCGCTCTCGCCAGTGTTATTTATTATTGCTGCAGAAGTCTTATCCAGAAACCTCAATAAAACTCTGGACAATGCATCTTTCAAACATTACTATGCTCCTAGTGGTTGTCCTGCTATTACCTATTTGGCATTTACAGATGATGTACTACTCTTTTCAGCGGGGGATGTACGCTCGGTTCATCTCTTGCATGGGGTGCTGAAGAGATATGAGCGAGTGTCAGGACAGAGCATCAATGTCTCTAAGTCCTCTATCTATATACTACCATCATTTGAAAGAAAGGACGAGCTTCATGCAATCACTGGCTTTGAAATCAAACAGCCTCCATTTACCTATCTGGGCTTCCCAATGGCAGTTGGAGTTCGAACAACCCAGTTATATGATGATCTGGTTGCACAGATTAGAGGGCGCCTGGAAGGTTGGCAACAAAAAATTCTCTCGTATGGAGGTAAATTAACACTATTGAAATCAGTTTTGCTCTCTATCCCAATGTATACGATAGCGGCTTGCAATCCTCCGAAGACTGTGCTTAACAGGTTGGAGAATATGTTTGTTCTTTTCTTTTGGGGTACAAATGATGGATTACAAAAACACATTTGGGCAAGTTGGAGCTCGATGGCACGTCCGATCGATGAAGTTGGCTTGGGTATTAGAACTTTACAAGAAATGATGCAGGCATTCACAGTCAAATTGTGGTGGAAATTGAAAACTCGGGATGGCTTATGGCAGCGATTCATCAAAGCTAGGTATTGTAAATTTCAGGATTTGGACTTAGTTGGAGCTCCACAAAAGTGTTCTCATGTATGGCGTAGGATGTTGCAAGGGCGGGATATGGCTAATCATCATATTACTTGTATGGCGTCGGGAGGCTGGGCTTGGTTGGCTGCATCATCAGGGAAGTTCTCTGCAGCATCTGCTTGGAAGGTTACTCAAATCCCCTTCACTATCAGGCCTCAATTCAAGCACATATGGAGCTCTTGTATACCTTACAAGTGGTCCATCTTACTATAGCGGATACTGAACAACAAATTGCCCACGGATGATAATATTCAATTATTAGATTTCCATTTAGTGTCGAAATGCCATTGTTGCTCTAGCCCTAATGCGGAGACAACAAAACATGTCTTCGGAGAAGGTGACTTAGCTGTCCAAGTCTGGCGTCAACTCCAAACCGATCTCCAGGTCAAGCATAGGAGGTTGGATCTCTTCAACTATCTTGATGAGTGGTGGAGGAGACCCAACATTCATCTAAAGGAAATTGTGGTGGCTGCTATGTGCTGGGTGACTTGGAAGAACAGAAACAAATGGCGATACGAGGAGTACTCATATTCGGTTACACAGCTACTAGTTGAGATTCGGAGACAGATTGGAAAAGCTTTGAGGCGCTGCAAACACAATCCGTCCATCCCTTCGTCATGGCATCTTATTGGAGTTAGATAGCTCTCTATTTTGTAACCTGTAATTCCTTCTTTATCAATAAAATTACTGGTTTGAAATATATATATATATATATATATATATATATATATATATATATATATATATATATATATATATATATATATTATTTAAAAGAGCAGGACGCTTTCCCCCTCCCTCCCTTTCAGGTGCGTTCTCGCGGGACCCCCCCCCCCCGGCTAGTTTGGCGGCCGGAGCTCCTCTCCGGCGGCCAGCTTCCCTCTTTCCCCTCCTTCTCGTCCTCACCATCTCCCCCCACCCCTCTCCTCATGTCCCTCCCCCCAGATCTCTTCGCCGTCCTCAGGACGCCGCCGCCCTCGGCCTCCCGTGGCCCCCCAGCCCTCGTACCCTCCCTTTTGGTCTCCGCCCACTCCCTCCTTCCCATTTTCCCCTTTCTCTCCGCGTTCGTCGTTGGTCGGAGCCCCCTCCCTCGTCTCCGACCGCGGCCGAGCCCCGTGTGCGATCCTCCTCCGCAGCGAACGCTGGCCTCCTCCGTCTCCCTCGTCGTCGGGCGACTTTTGTCCCCACCCCTCTTGCCGACCTCTTTCAAATTTCGAATGGCCCGAACTACTCCTCGGGAGGGGTGCTTTCCCGCCCAGTCTCCTCGAGCTCAGCTGTTTCTCGCTCGCTGTCAGGGCCCACTGCCTCGGTGGCTCTGCGCCCCTCGGGCGCATACCTTGCCTATGCGCCCCCCGTCAGTGGGCGCATGTGATCCCGAGCACTCTCCTCTCCATGCGCTGTCTCCTCCTGAGAGCACATACTCCGCCGTGCGATACTACTCTTCAGTGGCTCCGTGCCCCCCCTTCGCTTATGTGCCCTCCGCTGGGGGCGCATATGATCCCGTGGCGCAAGTGACACCCTGCCTATGTACCCTCCCCCCTATACGCCACTCCATCCGTGGACACATGTGATCCCGAACACGCTCCTCTCCTTACGCTGCCTCCTCCTGAGGGCACATACTCCGCCGTACGATACTGCTCTTAGGTGGCTCCGTGCCCCCCCTTTCGCTTATGCGCCCTCCGCTGGGGCGCATGGGCTCCTGAGCTCTCTCCCCTTTATGCTCTCCCACCTCCCGTGCGCGCATGTGCCGTTGCGCGCCTTCCATCCGGGGTCCCCAGCCCCTTTCTGAGCCCCCCGCTGCTCGAGACGTAAGTCCTCTTTTGCGGCCCACCCTGGTGTGGGCCCATTCTCTCCCCGCCCCTCGAGCGCATGCCTCCTTGTCGCCCTCTCTTCAGGGGTCTCTCCTTCTGCTGTCGGGGGCGCATACCCCCCTCGACACTCCACCCTGGAGTTGCTTTTGTCCCGATCTAGGCATCTCGTCTTGTAGGCACGTGCTCTATTGCCTCTTGCGCCACCCCCTCCGTAGTGGCGTCCGTCTCTGTGACGATCCAACCTTCCCCTCCAGGTAGCACCCTCCCCGCCGACCTTCTTGTGTTGGCCCCAAGTCTGCCGCCGAGCCCCCCCTCTGTCATACTCCCCGCTGCATCCTCCTCCCTCCCCCACCTCTCCCCTATGCTGTACGCACACCGCGGCTTCCCCACCCTCTTCCCGTCCCTCGTCGTAGTACCGTCATATTTGGACAAGCTCCGCCTGGATCGGACAGCCAGGCAAGGCCTACTGTTCCCAGATGTAGACCTCCCCAAAGTTGATTATCCGAGGGAATTTTCTATTTCCACAGTGCCATTCTCTGCCATGGAATTGAACTCAATGACAGCATCCTTTTCGCACACCTTCGTCCTCAAATTCTCATCCGGTTGCCCGAAGATTTAGCACGTCCAGGAAGTCATCGCCGGTTGGAGACTCTCTGCGACCTACCGGGTGGCCCCCCTAGACCCCAAACATATCCTCTTCCACCTATCATCCGAGCAAGACCACAAGACGGTCTGGTCCAAGGGAACTAGCAAGGTTGACTCCCACCAAATGAAAATTATTAAATGGTCCGCGGACTTCAACACCAAAGAAGACTCAGCAAAGGTTTCAGCCTGGGTGACTCTCCCCAACCTCTCCCTTATTTGCTTCGTCCCAGTCGTGCTTAAGCGAATTGCTAATTCCTTCGGCTCGTATGTGGCAACGGCATAAGAAACAAGCAACCTCTTCATAGCGCACTATACCAGAATCTGCGTGGAGCTCGACCTTTCAATCGACCCCCAACTATATCCTCATCTAGCTTGGGAACAAGACGCTCACCCAACAAATCGTTTATGACAACAACATCATCTATTCCAAACACTGTCACTTGCGAGGCTACCTCATCGAACACTATTTTCGTCTTCATCCAGAGCTCAAGAAGAAAACAACCCGAAAAGATCCCTCACCTCCCGTGGGAGGGAAACAACAACCTCATCCACAATCACCCTTGCTTCTACGCCCAAACTCCCGCATTAGATTCGAATCCAGTGTAGACAATCCGGGCAATGTCACATCCTCCAATAATGCCTTGGTCCCCTACAAACCTCTAGCTCTATACCTGTCTAACCAGTTCAACGCCCTTGACATGGAAGCTTCCGACTCCTCCCTAGAGATTGTTGTCCACAAAGACCCACCCGAGCTCCTCTGTCCGGGCATGAAGAACGGGCGCCCTTGTGACCTCACTCCGAGTTCTTTCGAGCCGTCTCCACAGGACCCCAAATCACCGATCCAATGCCCTCCGGCGACCACCCCGACAATGAAGTCATTCGTGCAGAAGCCCTTGCAATCATAGACCGAGGGCAGGTACTCCGTGGCCAGCAAGTCATTGATGCCGGATTCCCCCTTCAGACTGCAGAAGAACTATCCAATAGCGCTAAAGAATCATGCTCCTCCCCTCTGAAGAGCAAATCCTAAATAGAACCACATCTCAGAAAGTAGAACCCATTACCACCAATAAAAAATCAGATAAGAGAGGATCCAAAGAGACGAAAGCCATGTGCACGAGGTCAGCCTCCAAGCGCACCAAACAACCCCTCCCCAACAACTCCAATGCTTAACATCCTCACCTGGAATATCCACGACCTGGCGAACAAACCGACTACAAGAAGACTCATCAGCCTCAAGAAGATTCACAAGATAGATATCTTAATTGTCTTAGAACCTAAAATCCTCAACAAGAGGATAAAATCCACTCAACTGCAGTTAGGCTTCTCCTCCGCCATTGCTAGCCGTCACGATATCTGGATCCTTTGTACGGCCGACGTAAAGATAGGTGTCCTGCACGACTCCAGGCAAGCCCTCACTGTTGGATAGAACACCCCATGCTTTTGAAGCACTCCCTTTTGTCCATAGTTCACGGCACTTGTGACATCTCTGAGCGTAAGCAACTCTGGTCTGACCTGCTGGACATCCACCTTAACCAAATCACCCTCCCTTGGCTTTGTATTGGAAACTTCAATACTATTACCTGCAGAGAGGAGAAGATCGGCGGCCGTCTACCTCCCCAGACGGCCATGCAGGATTTCAAAAACTTTATCTTCAGTACCCATCTTTTCCAACTCCAGTTCACCGGAAATGCCTTCACCTGGTACAACATGCAGGAAGGCGACCGTCGACAATACTCCCGCCTCGATAGAGCTCTCATCAACGTCCACTGGTCGGACATGGAAATCATTTCTAACCTCACATATCTTAATGCCACTGAGTTCGACCACACCCCCCTGCTGGTTGAAATCAGAAGCAACTCCAGCCAGATCAAAAAAATCTTTCGATTCTTTGACTTCTGGAGCGAACACCCCCAGTACAAGAGCATGGCAGATGCGTGGATCCGCACAGACTCCTCCGATCCTCTTATCCGGGTGGCCAACAAACTTAAAGCCACGAAGAAAGCTCTCACGACCTGGAGTAAACAGGTGTACGGGGATATTTTCCAGGCTATTCGCATCGCTGAGGACGATGTTGTATGTCCTAAAAATCAAGTTGCATCTATCAAATAGGCAGAGAAGTCTCAATTGTGCACCCTTCAATAAACTGTACTGGAGATAGATTGTGCTGCAAATCAAATACGCGAGCTGAACTGTGCTACCACCCGAGCGCTCTACGCTGATGTGGCAACGCCATCATTACCTGACAAAGATTAGATCTTCTGACAGCCCGAAAAATGAGGAGTCCATTCATTTCTTGTGCAGCACAGCGCTCGAGAACAGCTGTACAACCTTAGCGCAGTTTGCCAGTCCAACCTCAGCGCAGTTTGACCAAGTCCGAATCCTAGCGCTATCCATTGACTCGAAGGAAGCGCAGTATAAAGCTAGCGCTATTCGGTTAGCGCGATTCATCAAATAACTGACATTTATTACGTGGCTTACATGCCATCAATTGCTCGCCATGTGGCAACCGTCTGTACACGACCCAGCGTATTTCAATCAAATAATGCCACGCGTCTGAATACAGTTAGCCCACGATCGAGCAACTGCCCAATAGGCCAGCGCAGTTTGCAGTCTGCGTAGTCTGTCGACAACGCAGTTCATCATGCGCAATCCAGAATAACTACAAAATAGTTATTTTTAGAACTCTATAAATAGAGTTTCAAGTCCTTCATTAAGAAGATCAAATCATATTATCCTTAGAGATCAGGAGTTCTTGTCCAAGTGCTGCTGCATTCTTCAAAGGCTATCGTCTTCAAAGTTTACATCATCCAAGGGATAAAGCGATCGTCTTCAGATCGGATTCCTATAGTTGTACTTTTCTAGAATTATTGTACTCTTGTAATATTCTTTAAAATTTGTGAAATAAAAGACTTTTGTTTTTGCAAACAAAATAGCGACTCTGCTGGGGACGACTTTCTCCTCTGACGAGGAAGTGATAACTCAATGTGATATGGCGTCTATCGAAAAACTGCAGAAGACGCTGGTTGTGAAGGTCAACCAGATTGCCTATGAAACAATGATCAATTCCAGGACCACCCCTTGCACTGCAACCTCTACCACGAGCAAGGTTCGGTCAGTGTGGACTCCCAAGACTGCTGCGCAGCCTGCTGTTTCCTCTAATAAGCTTCTAGTAGCAACTTCTGCACTTGCGCAACTCCCTCTCTCTTCTGCCAAAGCGCAAGCAACTTCCTATGATGCTTTGGCAAAGTGCAAGACCCCTTTCCCCTTGGCGCAACTTGCTACAACTTTTTCTCCTGCACAACCAACTGCCCCTTCAACCAGAGTGCAACTTAAGCATTCTGTAACAAAAACTCCTGCTGTGCAAGCCGCAACTCTTGGAGTTTCTGTGGCCAAAAGGCCATCTGTCAAATCCTTCCAGGCGCAATCGACCAAGGCGCCTACTGCTACCTCAACCCAAGCGCAAGTGGCTATCCCTCTTGTTCCAGTGCAGTCTAAAAGGGATAGCCCTTTGGCTAATCCCCCTTCTTCTCACAGCAGGGGAAAAGACTCTGCTCCTCTTCCCAAGTACCCCGTTATCCCTGCGCAATCTACTGGGGGTAGTCTATTGACTGTTTCTTCCCCTCTCCAGAACAAAGGAAAAGGCCCGTTGGTCTTTTCTCAAATTTCCTCGTTCCACGACTTGGAAGACAACAGAAGGAAACGCTCTTTTGCCAACCCTTCTTCACAAAACAAGAAAAAAGGTCCTTTGGTCTTTTCTCAATCTTCTCTGGTTTTTACCTCGGAAGATCAATCTCAACGTGCCTCGGCACCGAACAGTACAAAGACCCTCTCAAACAAGAATTGTTCTCTCCCTGCCAAAGGAAAATATACCGATCAAAGAGGTATTCTGCCTACTCCGGTAACGGACCTCCAAGATCATCCAACTCTCCGGATATCCCGCTCAAAGCAGGGAAAATTACTGGTGTCTCAGACAAAAACCCCTGGGGGTGAGTTTGCTGATCTACGGGTTTATCTCAATAGACCTCGGTCTACGTCAACTTCGGCGAAACGCAAGCAGCCAATGCCGAAGATGAACCTGCATCAGAGGCAAACTTTCGGGATGAAAAATCCTGACACCTATGCTAACAAAGTGAGTACTTCCCTGTATACTAACGGGGCAAAACATCTGAAGAACCGGAACCATGTTTCGAATGTTGTCAAAGAATGTATCCCTCAAACTTCTTCTCGTCCCATTATTGTTCCTGACCTCCGAGAGCACCTTAAGCAAAAGCAGGACAATATCTCAACACCTCCAGTTCAATCACTTGAACACCATTGTAATCACAAGATTGTCATCAAGTGCTGTTTCCAGACAACAAAACGATCTATCTTCGATCGTCTGAATTTTGCAACTTCGGAACCAATGTCAGAAGACGAAGACGAAGTATTGGATGCTTCCGTCAACATGGCTTCTCGAGACACTGGGGGTAGAAAATGCGCCAAACACGGCATGCCTCGCAGGCCCAGCCAGCGGTACTTAGATTTACTCCAAGAATCTTCTGAAGGAGTATTTCGACACACCCGATCCCGAAGTCGAGACACAATCGGTCATAGGAATCTTTTCCAAGATCCCTCTGGTCATCTTCCGATTTCTTATTCAGGAGATGATTCCTTCTCTGATTATGATGCATACAGCAAAAGTTCTGAACAGACAATATCTTCTACTGTACCTAGAGAAGTGACAGCTTATGTTGTCACTGAAGACCCAGACGCTTCTAGTTCAGCGAATCAAGAACAACGAATAGCTACACTAGAGGATAAGCTGAAGACCATGGCTGAAATGGTCGCAAGTATGCATTATATCATCGTGGCCCAACATACAGTACCACCGACCGCATCTGCCGTAAATCCTGAGATTATAGCATCGTCAGTGCCTGTCAATGTAGGTCTGGGGGTAGTATCTCCTCAAATACCCCCTGTACAAATTCAACCCACACCCAGTCAGTCAGGAGCTGGGGGTAGTACTTACCACGCTGCTCCTCCCTCTAACACTATAATTCAGCCTGTTCCTTCTTCATCATCGGAGGATGCTAATAAAGCTGTCAAACTCTTGCGCACTCAATTCGAGGCTTTTAAAGAGAAGGACAATTTAGAGAGATTGAGAATCAAGCAACCCTATCCTATTGAGTGGAAGAAAGTCCCATTTCCTCCTAAATACAAGATCTCTATAATTTTGCTGTATGACGGCAGCACTTCTCCGAGTCAGTTCATTAACCACTTTGAGGCTGTTCAACTTCAGCCAAATGATGCTCTTCTTACCAGGGTATTCGTCGGCTGTTTAGCTGGTGTAGCATACGATTGGTACAGAAGCTTGCCTGATGGCTGTATCACCTCTTTCTCAGGTTTTAAACAAATCTTCTTGGAACGATTCTACGAGGAAATCAACGACATGACCATGTCGGCCCTCAACAAGATCAAACAAAGATATAATGATACCGCTGAAAGTTTCATTGAAAGATTCCTTCGAGAAGCATTAAAGATGCCTCCTGGAACTCCGGCCGCTGTAACTATAGATACCTGCAAGGCAAATCTTTTGCCTATTATCAGCATGTGGACAGGGTCAACTCAATTTCAAGACTGGCCATCATTCATTGTCAATGCTAAAGCAGCTGAAGTTAGCGCTGACAAGTTCAAGCAGCTGGAGGTACACATGTATAACCCCGACCGGGATGAACACCCGACATCTAGTAGCGGTAATCGCCAGAACAACCACAAGGGTAAAGAAACCTTGAACATCAATTTGAAGAGCAAAGAATCTCTGGCTTTTAATGTGGCTCCACCTACGTCTACTTCTACTCCTTCTGTTCCTCCACCGAAGGAACCTCGCCCAAAAGTAGAGTACTCCTTTGACGAGAACGATACCGTGAGCATCTTCGATTGTTTGATCAAAAACAATAAGCTCCAACTCCCAGACCCGAAGAAGCCTGACGAGGTCGGTAAGACTGATCATCCCAAATATTGTGTTTACCACAGGTTCATTGGGCATCCCACTCGAGCATGTTACGTGCTCAAAGGCAAGATTTAAGAGTTAGTCAACGCTGATGTTGTCACCCTTCAACAAGATGAGAAGACTGTTACCGCGAACATGGTCTCAGTACAGTTCGATAACTTTCCTCCACAGATGGTACAGCATGGTGTCATCCCTATCCCCAAGGCCACTCTTGAGATCGAGAATCTCCCTCCTCCACGCAGTGAAGGTCTCGTCCCCTTATCTCTTGATAATGGTGAGATTATTTGGATCCACCCTGACCTTGTTGCAGACTTCGAGGCTCCTTTCTCGTCTAAGCAAAAAGACCGCTCCAAGGGCAGAAGAAAGATCTGCAATATGGCGTCTTTTGACCCCATAGTTGAAGAGCAAATCCTGTTGGGCACCAGGTCAGGAAAAGCCTATCTACGGGAATTTCCCAAAACTCGAGAAAATCCTGCCTCTTCTTCTGAGTCTGCTCCAGTACAACCTGTCTCTACGGAGAACATCCCTTCTGCATCCTCACCGGTTGTAGAACCCACTCTCCCTAAGCCGACGGCAGCCGATAAAGGCAAATAACAAGTCCGCTTTGACAAGCCTTTGAAGAATTTATCTCCTTCTGGACTTGAGAAGCCATACAACTTTGATATTTTGGCTCAACTAGCCAATACACCGGCTAGGCTGTCGATCTTCTAGCTCTTGCGCCTCTCCAAAGAGACTCGAGAAACTCTGAGTGAAGCTCTAATGCAGGCAGAAACCTGTCTAACTCTTCTAAAGAAGCCAGAATCAGAGCCTGTTTCTTGCCTCCACTGTCACAGTATGTTGGAATTAATTCCAAACATTACCTTCACACAGGATGATATGCTGATGGAAGATAATAGGTATGATCGTCCTCTATATTATACAGGATACGTCGACACGATGAAGGTCGATCGTATTCTGATAGATCCAGGGTCAGCACTCAGCATCATGCCGAAGACAATGCTAGATGCACTGAAGATCCAAGTGCATAGTCTTTCTGGCACAATCACCACCATCCTGGGGTTCAACCAGGGAAGAAGTGAGCCTCTGGACAAGATTCGCTTAAAACTCTAAATAGGCAATCTCCGCACAAAGGTGACATTCTATATTATAGATAACCATGGTTGCTCTTACAATGCTCTTTTGGGGAGTCCATTCCTTCATGGACACAACATTGTTTCTTCAACTCTCTATCAATGTTTCAAGTATGTTGATGACAATAGAGAGGTTCAAAAAGAGGTTGCGGATCTCTACCCTTTTAAAGGTGTCGAAGCATATTGTAACGAGCTCGTATGTATAAAGATGAGTTCATGAAGGTTGTGCTGGCTTTGGACACTGAAGAAGACCAAGAAGCAGTGCCCAATGACACCCTCATTATACCTGTCAAAGGGCATGTTTCTCATCCTCAGTCCTCCAAACCACTGGCTATTCACTTGCCAGTCCGGAAGCAATCAACCGATGGTGGTCAAGATCAAAGGGAGCTCACCTCTTCTGAGCCACTTGTTATCGACCTACGTCGTAACAAAGATAAAAGGCAGCTCACCTCTTCTGAGCCGCTTGTTATTGACCTTCGTCGTAGCAAGCCTCCTCCACGTTCTTCTTCTCCCCCTCTTGTAATCGATCTGACCAAGCCTGCTAAGGCTAAAGGTCCTGTTGTAAATATGGATGTACAAATCAATGAAAAAGCATCTACTATCCAGTACACTGATGTCATTTATCATGCTAAATACTATTTGGATATGCTAGATAGCTTTCAGTCATTTACAATAGGAGTTGTACAATCCCTTCAGACAGAGGTCTCGATTGAACATCCAGATGATTCATGTTTTGTTGTCCCCTCTCGAAAGAGAGGCGAATGTCCAATACTTTTTAGTAAAGGACCAGAACAAAAATTTAGCTATACAGATGATAGCAAAAGTAATGATACAGGACGTCTCCAACTACGTTATTATAGCCAACAATCAAAAGACATCATCCGAAATATGGGTTATGACTTCAAGAATGGCCTCAACTATGGTAAGGGTAGACGAACTCCTATCCGTACGGCAGTTCCGAAAGGAAAATCAGAGATGTACTACAGCAGGACGAAAAGAGCTCTCGGATATGCTTTACCTCCGGTCTTATCTCCAGAAGTCTCCGAATCTGATAGTAAAGAGTGCTCCAACTCTTCTGATTCTAGATCATGGGATTCTGACACCAGCATCGATCAAGTTCATCGATTGATCGTATCTTCTAACATGGTCTCTGATAAACTCCCAGAAGGCTATGATGAAGACATAGAAGAAAATTCTGAAATAGATCCTTGGGCTCAACGAATGGATACCCAATGGGAACTCCAATTCGAACAACGTGAACCTCCTACCGAAGATCAATTGGTTCAAATTGATATAGGAGAGAACGGGTCGCCTCGGCCAATATTCATCAGCAAGAACCTTCCAGAGGCGGATAAGCAAGAATTAATTCTTCTTATACGAGAATACATTGATGTCTTTGCTTGGAATTATGAAGATATACCAGGTTTAGATCCCAAAGTTGCTACTCATAAACTGAATATTTTGCCTAATGCAAAGCCAGTCAAGCAACAGCAAAGGCGATTCAAGCCAGAAATGATGGACACAATTGATGATGAAGTCAATAAGCTTAAAGCTTGTGGCTTTATTCGAGAAGAACAACATCCAGATTGGGTAGCCAACGTTGTCCCAATCTTGAAGAAAACTGGCAAAGTTCGAGTTTGTATTGACTTTCGGGATCTTAATGAAGCTTGTCCAAAGGATGAGTTTCCTCTCCCTATCACAGATGTCATGATCGAAAATACTTGTAGGGTTGAAAGGATATCCTTCATGGATGGATTCTCTGGATACATTCAGATTCGGATGAATCCTGAAGATGAAAAACACACTTCTTTTCGCACTCCTCACGGAGTCTACTGCTATACCGTGATGCCATTTGGTCTCAAGAATGCTGGCGCAACTTACCAACGAGCTATGAGTACCATCTTTCGAGATCATCTTCGTAAGACTGTCGAATACTATATGTACGATATTGCTGTCAAGAGCCGTCTAAAGGAAGATCACATCCAAGATTTAAGAACTATCTTCAATCTAATATGCCAACATCAGTTAAAAATGAATCCCACCAAGTCATTCTTGGGTGTCTCTAGTGGTAGGTTTTTCGGCTTCGTCATTACCTCTAAAGGTATACACGTGGATCCCGAGAAGATCAAAGCCATTCAAGAGATGCGTCCTCCATGCAACTTAAAAGAGCTATGAGGATTCCAAGGTCGACTTGCGTACATCAGGAGGTTTATTTCAAACCTGTCTGGACACTGCAGACCATTTACTCAGCTAATGAAGAAGGATGTATCTTTCGTTTGGACCGAAGAATATCAACAAGTATTAGATGATATAAAGCAGTATCTGATGAACCCACCAGTTTTGGTAACACCAATCTCTGGTATTCCATTTTTGATGTATGTCTGTGCTATGGATCATTCATTGGGTGCTTTACTTGCCCAGAAGAACAAAAAGGCCATGAACAAGCCATTTATTATCTCAGTCGTACTATGATTGGTGCCGAACACCGTTATAGTCCGGTCAAGAAAGAATGCTTAGCTCTTATGTTTGTTGTTCAAAAGATAAGGCATTACATCATTGGATAAACCATTCATGTTATTTCCAAAGTCAATCCTCTTCGAGTACTAATGAAGAAACCCAACACACTCAATTCTCGGTTAGCTACATGGGCCATTTTGCTAGCCCAATATGACATGGTATATGTTCTACAAAAGTCTGTCAAGGGTCAAGCGCTGGCGAACTTCTTAGCAGCTCATCCTATACCAGAGATATCCAAACTCTATGATGAAATTCCAGACGAGACGTTGGAATCAAATATAATCTCCGAAGAATTTCCTACTTGGCGTCTATTCTTTGACGGTGCATCCAGGATCGGACCAAATGGGACCGTTGTCGCAGGAGTTGGAATTGTACTAGTCTCTCCAGAAGGTTTAGCTATCCAAAGAGCTTATTCCTTTGATCAGCCATGCTCTAACAATGTGGCTGAATACAATGCCTTGCTCATTGGACTCCAATTAGCAAAACAGTTGGGAGTCGAATATCTTGAAGTCTACGGCGATTCTAAACTGGTTGTTAACCAGGTTAGAGGAACCTATGAAGTTCGCCATCAAGATTTAGTGCCCTATCATGAAGCTGCAATTTACATGGCTACATCATTCAAGGCTTTCTTCATTGAATATGTTCGGTGAGCTTGTAACATTGAGGCAGATGCTCTAGCTAATCTCGTAGCAGTTTTAGCAATTCCTATCAAAAGACAACAAGTGGTCGTTGTTTCCAACAGAGAGTTGTTCTGCATCGAAAATAATCGCAACATTGAGTTCAGTAACTTCGCCGAAGCCAATGTTATCAATGAAGATTGGAGAGCTCATTTCATTGACTTCATAGTTCATGGCATACTTCCTGAAGATCCTAAGGAGGCTACGAGTATTCATCGACGATCTCTTCGATTCTACTACAATCAAACCATCAAGACTCTCCATCGACGGACTTATGACGACCTACTCTTGCGCTGTCTTGCTGGTGATGAAGCGAAGCAAGTATTGCGTGAAGCTCATGATGGTGTTTGCGGAGCACATCAACCTGGCACTAAACTGCAAGATCGTATCCAACGAATGGGTTACTATTGACCCTCTATGGTGTCTGATGCCATCGAATATGCAAAAAAATGTCGAGCCTATCAAATCCATGCAGATTTTATCCATCAACCGTCGGAATTCCTTCATCCAACTGCTGCTTCCTAGCCTTTTGAAGCTTGGGGCATGGATGTTATAGGTCCTATCAATCCTCCTTCTTCTAAGGGACATCAGTTTATATTAGCCATGACAGATTATTTCTCCAAGTGGGCCGAAGCTATACCTTTGGCTGAAGTCAAAACCAGCAGCGTCATCAACTTCGTCAAACACCATATTATCTACATGTTTGGTGTGCCTCGACGAATCATTCACGACAATGGACCTCAGTTCATCAGTCAAAAGTTCACCAGGTTCTGTGATGATCATCGGATTGATAATGTCGCTTCTACAGCTAACAACCCTGCTGCTAATGGCTTGGCTGAAGCCTTCAAAAAGACTATCATCAAGCTCCTTAAGAAGTTTGTGTCTACTAACAAACGGAACTGGAGTGAAAAGCTTGGAGAATGTCTATGGGCCTACCGTACTACGGTCCGCAACCCCACAGGCTGTACACCCTTCTCTCTGGTGTACGGTTATGAAGCAGTTCTACCTCTGGAACTTCAAATTTCTTCCTTGAGAATTGCCATCGCTAATGAACTTACTACGGAGAACAATGATCTTCTTCGACTTCAAGAACTGGAGACGCTCGATGAGAAGCGACTATTGGCTCAACAACACATAGAATTATATCAAGCCCGCAACTCGAAGACTTTTAACCGCAAAGTTAAAGTTAGAGCATTTCAGAAAGGGGAACTCGTTCTTACAGTCAGACGTCCCGTGACTATGACTCACATGAGCAAAGGCAAGTTCAATGCAAAATGGGAAGGGCCTTATATCGTGAGTAAAGTCTTCTCAAATGGAGCCTATCAACTCACAGAGCTAGACGGTCGAGTTGCAATGATGTCCATCAATGGCAAGTTCCTTAAAAAGTACTATGTATGAATGTAAAAGAGATTTCTTGTAAATATGATCAGACAGTTCATAAATAAAGTTTGATTTTATTTCCATCATAAACGATGTTACATAATATCAAGGACGAAAATCACTATCGTCCTTCTTAAAGACAGGACGAGGACCACTACCGTCCTTTTCAAAAATATAATCGGCAAAAGAGTCGAGGACATCCTTGCTCGATTTCACCAGAAACGCACAATCGGCCATCCTCATGGCCTCTTCTTCTTCAGTCTTCCCTGGCTCAACTAGGAAGTCCAAGATATCCCGTGGCGGCTTGGGTACAGACGAACCTTCACCCGCCTCCGTTTGCTTTGACTGGTTTGGCTCAGTTGGACGCTCCTCAGTGACTTCTTCAACCTTGGGGACAATCTCAGTCTTCTTAGAGGCATCTTTAGACGACATTTTGTGAAATTGATCATTCTATCTAAATTTCTGTTCTATTTATAGGCAGAGATTCTTGAAACAATCGATTATGCGAATCGAAGCGACGCATTCTTCATAACATTAATTCCATTCATTTGACGGTTCATCCGTTCATTCCATTCCGACGGTTCATCCGTTCATTCCATTCACCTGACGGTTCACCCGTTCATTCTATTCATCCGAGGGTTCATCCGTTCATTCCATTCACCTGACGGTTCATCCGTTCATTCTATTCATCCGACGGTTCATCCGTTCATCCTATTCATACGACGGTTCATCCGTTCATCCCGACGATTCATTTCGTTCATACATCCTGACGACTCATCCGTTCATCCATATCAACAACTTATCACGTCTTTATTACCTCTGATTAAGTTGTCTATCGAAATAATGATATTCAAAAAAGAAAATTATATTCTGTCATATCCACATTACCTCTGAGCAGATATAATGAATATAATTATTTTCTAAATCAAGAAATATATCATGTCCTGAACCTCTGAATATATTTTCTATTGCTATTATTTATATCCGTAATGGGATATGCAATAAATAATAGAGCCACAAAATAATGTCTTTTCATTGATCAAAATAAAAGGCATTACAAAAAGACAAATCACAAAGGAGAAAGTACAAAAGATTTTCTTTTACTCAATCGATGGGGTCATTAGACTAGCTATCTGCTGCTTCAAAGTTTGAAGTCATTCTTCACGAGAATCCAACACCCGCTTTCTAGCTTCTTCCATTCTAAATTTATCGTCAAATGTCGGCAAGGTCACTAGTCGGCGAGCGATTTCATCTTGATGAGACTTGACAAACTCATTCTTCTCCTGGGTCAGAATGTCTAGTTGCTGAACTGCAGCTTGATGCTGTGTAGTCTCTTTCTTAAGAGCAAGTTGAGCGATCCTCAACTCTTCTTGAAGTCGAGCAAACTCTGTCTTCAGTTCAGCAACCTTCTTTTCTTTCTTTCCAGCAGCAGACGCTACTATCTCCATCTGGGAATCATACTCTGAAGACTTTGTGGCAAAAGTGTCCAAGAAAGTCTTGAAAGCAGCTTTTATGACCTCAACTTCTTGAGTCATCCTTTCGAACTCGGCATTCACCTGTGGCTCTACCTCCCCCCGATTAAGATCTTTGTAGATCTTAATTGACTCCTCCAGCTCATCCAGCACATGTTTGAGATAGGCGGCTTGAGCCTCATCACCCTGACTTCGGATTCCGTCGATCAGATAAGAAGTTGGACTTCTGACAGTGATGAAGCCAACATTGTCTTTCTTCATTACCCTTTCTACTAAAGGTCCTAATGAAGTGAAGAAGAGGTTGGTGAAGGAGCCAACTATAAATTTATTAGTGGCCGCTGTACTAGGTGTGGCAGCAACTCCTATAGAAGTTGTAGCAGCAGATGCCTGTGAAGGCGGAAGTTCGGCTTCTTGAACATAGGCTGAAGTCTCTTTAGACAAGGGAGCCATAGTGGAGCTAGTTGCCCCTCCCAGATGTTCCTCTACGAAATCGAATAAACATCATCAGTTTGCTGTCATTAAGGACTATCAAAAAGGATCAAAATGAGGGCAAGTTTACCAATGCTGGGTTTAATGACAAGATTGTCATCTGTTGACATAAGCTACAGCCTCGCAGAAGTAGCTTCAGACATCACTGCCTGACTACTTCCCGCTTCAGAACCGCCTGATAAATGACGGCTGCTGCTGGCTATCGCTTTTGTCTGCACTATGTCAGTGCATACCGGAGGAATTGGAGAAGGTTGAATTTCTGTATGAATGAAAGTTAAAACATCAGTCATCTGATCTATAAATGAAGATTGTTAAAATTAGTCAATACCTCTTTGATCGGGGACAATAGTTTCCTCCGGTGCTGCTTCATCAGCATTCTTCTCCTGGGGTGTAGGGACAGCAGCATCCTCTTCATTTTCATCATCCGCCGATGTTTTTTCGTCATCTGCCTCCTCCTCTGGTACTTCCTCATCATCACTTGCATCAACTTGATCTATGTCATGGAAGCTGAAATCATAGTCATCCAGAGCCTCGATCATCAGTCGATCTTCTTCAGCACGATGCGATCTTGGTGTAGATGGAAGACGTGCAGCTTCCATTGCAAGTGTAGGAGATGGCAATACCTCAACAGGTAATTCTAACTCATTGATTTGGGTCGGGGTTACATTTGCTTTTGCTGCCTCATCTTTTGCCTCCGCAGTCTCTTCTCTTATGTCTGCAACCTCGCCCCATATCTCTGCATCTGTCACCTGCCTAGGCTCAGGAGCAGGTGTAGGTGAAGGCATCATAACCCCGGCGACAGTACTTGTTAGATCAGAAGTATGGATAGCTTTTGGAGGGGTGGCCACTTTATTTCTGAAAGCTATTTTCTTTCTGCGTAGAGGTTCTTCCGGGCTCTCTACGTCTGCAGCATGTATTTGCCTTTGAGTGGAAGTTAGGGTCGTCACCTCTTCTCGGTGAGCCGACTCAGCTTGTTGCCGAGACTGCGATCGAGTAGTGACTCTTTCCGAAGAGTCTACAGCAGTCTTCTTCTTAGATACAGGAGAAGATTATTCTTCTGCCTTCCTCTTCTTCTTCTCCTTGATCGAAGATCTTACAACTTTCAAAGAAACACGCAGCGGTTCATAGACTTCTTCAGGGAAGTTGGCTTCCCTCAAAGCTTCTAGAGGTGCATCAGCTGGCTCGTGCTCTTCATCATTACCAGGAGGTAAGAAAATAGGTGCCCCTTTTCTAAATCGTGTCACCGTCGCAAAACTGTCTGTTAAATTGAGGTTCTCAGCAAAAGTGTTTGCTGACGTATAAAAGATCGAATAAGTATATAGCATGCGGGGACCACGGTCGTTCCTTGTCGGCATCGAAAATGTCGTCTTTGTGGCACGGGCATTGTAATAGGCCCAAGCCCGGGCTCCATCAATCAAATAACCTTTTCCTTATAGGCATGTTATGGCATTACCTACGTGGAATTGGTCGTAGCCGAATTGGCGTGCAAAACGGCTTGGGAGATAAGGTTCAAGATAGCATTCATCTTCGAACTGATACACTAGATGTGAAGGCCGAATTGTCCTCAACCAGTCAAAAGCTGTATGGCCCAAAGGCTGCATTTTTACTGAGTCGATAAGGTTCACTGACATATATTCGTAACCGGTTGGAGGTGGAACACAGTAGAAGTTCCATCCTCTGCCTAGGTTCAAGACTCGCCTGCAGTCTTTCAAAGTGGTATAGATCCACTTACATCCAGAATATCTTCTCAGAAAACTGCCGCTCACTGCTCCCATAGCAGGGTTCATCAAGGAAGGATGGTGTAGAAGCAGCCATCCAAACAGATATATATAAGGCAGTTCCAGCCGAAGAAAGTGTCCTTTTTCACCTTTTCTTCGAATCATCGAATCAACGAAGAGACGGAGGCCGACATTCATTCTATATGTCATTGCCGACAATAAATCCATCCGATAGCCGAAGACTAGGCGGACGGCAGCAAACAGTACGCCACGATGGAAGCGGTCAACTGCACTGGCCCCAGGAACGACATATCGTCGAAGCCAGTAGGTAAAGAAACCTGCCAGTTGGGCTTCCTTTGACATGGGTCTGTAACCCATTCTCATAAAACTCTCAATGATGTCTCCTTCCTTGAAAGGAGGATACTGAAGATCATCCTCAATCTTGATATCCATCTTGTTATGCGTCTCCATCAACTCTATCACCTCGCTATTGCTAAGCGGTTTGAAAAAGTTAGGATTGCAGTTTTCATATTCTTTGGTCTTCTTCTCGATAATATGGTTGAGGAAAAGATATGGCAACCATTTGGTCGAATAGCACGTGTCGGCCGTGCCACTCTTATAGTAGAGAGAGCAAATCTTGTAGTGGCAGAGTAGCTCTTCAAAAACTTCTACCATACGAATATTCTCCTGGCGCAGTCTGTCCAACTCATTATTTGTCGGGACAAACTCTTCATAGGGGATACCTCCATTGGCAGATTTGAGATGTACTTCATCTCATGCAAGGCTAATCCAATCTCCCCGTGTGGCGTCATGAAAGTCACAGTCCTATAATTGTATCTCTCTGCCAACACAAGAAATAGATGTGGATTCGGAAGAAAGCCATAGACTGTGGCATACACTGCCTGATACAGGTTAATCTCTTTAAGCTGATCTTCAAATTGGACTAATATCCAATTGGCTATACAGATCCATCTCTTATTGTTCGGGTTCACAAGACCTGTCAACCGCAGATCTTAGTCCGGATACCTCCCTTCCACCTTCGCAAACTCATTTGCGAATATTGGAGTTCTTACTGGTAGCAGCAAAGAAGAATTCTCTGGCGGGATGCAACCGGGTTTGAGTCCCCTGAGTAGAGAGCTATGTCGCTCAGAAGAACTGTAGAAGATATCCTTGTGGTCTGGCCCCTTCTTAACACAGATATTACCCACTCGGGCCTGTTACAACGGAGTTATATCCCATTCCATTCTTCTGGGGTAGCTTGCAAAAGCATATCTAGATAGAGGGAGACATCTGGAGATCTCTGGCAGAAGTATCGTCTTCTCGCCCCTTTGGAAAATTCTCTGCTCCATGTGAGGCCTTGGTTGAGAATTCTTGTCAAAAGCTTCACCAAACAAGAACAAAGGTTTCTTATGGGTCACAGTGTCAGCATTTTGATGAGGCTATCCATTCATCAGACACAATAAAGTATCATTATCCTGTGCAATCAGGACAGCCTGCCGAGAAGATGGTAAGGCATATTGAGGAAAGGAAACATGAGAGAGATCTTCCTTGTAGTCTGATTGAGACAGAGATCCTGCAAGAACCTCATAGTTGGGATCTTCCCTGAGGTTAACTGCATCAATAAAGAGACAAAGATCAGTATATGCAAAATAAAAAAGTTTTTTCAAAAGTTCATCAAATTGCGCTGTATGAAACAAGCTATCAGATTGCGCCAGCACAGTCAACATGCGCAAGGTATCAGATTACGCCAGCACAGCCAATATGCGCAAGTCGTCAAGTTGCGCTAACATACTTGCATAAAACATCAGTTTGTGCTGGCATAACCGACTCGCGCAAATCGATGGATTGCGCCGAATATTTTGTTAGCGCTTTCCAACCGATTGCGCAAGAATACAGTTTTCATAAAAATAAAAACTGTTGTACACGCAGCCGATACCCTAAACAGGGTAGCACAAATACCATCAATCTCTAAAAAGAGAGAGGTATGAAGGTCTGAAAGCATCAAAAAATCCTAAAAAGGGTTTCGATCATAGTTCGTCATTCACCTTGAAGCACTGGATGACCCGTCTCGTGACGAAAGACTCGTGGTGCAACACGAGTCGAAGGTTCGGCGGGAGCCTTTTCCTTCTCGGTGGCCGATCGCTTGGGCGCTATTACTGTCGTCGACGAGAGGAAGAAGAAGAAGTTGGGGTAGGGGAGGAGCTTTTGTCTCTTGAGAAATCGAAAGTAAGTAAAGGTTGAAAGAATGAGAAATAAAACTATTTATAGTTTTTCAGAAGTGTAACAGTCACCTCCGATCGCGCCACAAAAGACGAAACTAATTCCTCCAAACGCGCAACCAAAGCGCAACTTGATTTTAAATTCGAAATTCAAAGTATTTCGAAACTTTGAATATTTTTAATTTTTGAAAACTTTGAAGGGGGTCTTGTATGTCCTAAAAATCAAGTTGCATCTATCAAATAGGTAGAGAAGTCTCAATTGCGCACCCTTCAATGAACTGCGCTGGAGATAGATTGCGCTACAAATCAAACGTACGAGCTGAACTGTGCTACCACCCGAGCGCGCTACGCTGATGTGGCAATGCGATCATTACCTGACAAAGATCAGATCTTCTGACAGCCTGACAGCCCGAAAAACTAGGAGTCCGTTCGTTTCTTGTGAAGCACAGTGCTCGAGAACAACTGTACAACCTCAGCACAGTTTGCCAGTCCAACCTCAGCGCAGTTTGATCAAGTACGAATCCTAGCGCTATCCTTTGACTAGAAGGAAGCGCAGTCTGAAGCTAGCACTATTCAGTTAGCGCGATTCATCAAATAACTGACATTTATTACGTGGCTTATATGCCATCAATTGCTCGCCACGTGGCAATCGTCTGTACACAACCAAGCGCATTTCAATCAAACAATGCCACGCGTCTGAATACAGTTAGCCCACGATCGAGCAACTGCCCAATAGGCTAGCACAGTTTACAGTCTGTACAGTCTGTCGACAGTGCAGTTCATCATGCGCAATCCAAAATAACTACAAAATAGTTATTTCTAGAACTCTATAAATAGAGTTTCAAGTCCTTCATTAAGAAGATCAGATCATATTATCATCAGATATCAGGAGTTCTTGTCCAAGTGCTGCTGTATTCTTCAAAGGCTATCGTCTTCAAAGTTCACATCGTCCAAAGGATAAAGCGATCATCTTCAGATCAGATTCCTATAGTTGTACTTTCCCAGAATTCATTGTACTCTTGTACTATTCTTTAAAGTTTGTGAAATAAAAGACTTTTGTTTTTGCAAACAGACGTCACCCGCACGGAAAATCTTTTTGCAACTGACAGATCGCCAGTAGCCAGAACCGCCCTGCACTTCACCAAAGCCATTCGCAAATTTTGTCTCAAAGTCGAGACTGATTTTTGGAAGCAGAAAGCCAGACTAAAGTGGGATAGTGACGGCGATAAAAACACTTCCTACTTCCATGTCTGCGTTAAGGGGCGCAGAAAGAAGCTCAACCTACATCAGATTGCCGATGAGTCCAGGAACATCATTAAAGACCATCGCGGCATCCAATTGGCGTCCGCGAACTTCTACTTCCAGCTGTTTACTAAAGAAACTGTGCACAGAAACCCTAATTTCTTGGCCGAAATCCTATATCTCATTATTAACATCAACAACAACAAGCTAGAACTCCTCCCTTTTGAGCTCGAGGTTAGAGATGATGTCTGGGTCCTCGACATCCACAGTGCACCCGGACCCGACAGATTTATGGGCATGTTCTTTCGTACCTGCTGGGACACCATCAAGTCGGACATCCGGGATGCTGTCATTGCCTTTTCCAAGGTACACGATACCCCAGAGCCATTTCGAGTGCTAACCTCATCCTCATCCCAAAGAAAAACAATCCAGAAACTTTCAAGGATTTTTTCCCAATCAGCCATGCACCTTTACCAACAAGATCATCTCTAAGGTCATCGCATCCCGCATGACAGAGATTCTTCCTAAAATCATCTCAAAAGAACAGAGTAGATTCGTTCGGGGTAGAAACATCCAGGATAATATTATGCTGGCTCATGAATTGATTACCTGCTTGAAATTACCTACCAGGGGTGGTAACATTGCTATCAAATTAGATATGGAAAAATCTTACGACAGGCTGCATTGGCAATTCATGATCTGGGTTTTTCGAGCCTTCAATTTTTCGAAAACTTGGACTAACATCGTACAGAGATCGATTAGTAACTCGTGGTTCTCTACGATAATCAACGGACAAGCCGATAGTTTTTTCAAATCCTCTCGCGGGGTTAGGCAAGGCGATCCCTTATCCTCCACCATCTTTATTATTACGGCAGAAGCCTTGAGTAGGAATCTGAACACACTAACCAGCACCCCGAACTTCTACCACTTTTATACGGCCAGCGGTTGTCCAATCATCATGCACCTGGCATACGCTGACGACATCGTCATCTTCTCATCCGAAGATGTCGGCTCGGTTGATGCGGTTCACAACATGCTGCACAGGTACACCAGGTGCTCCGGCCAGAAGGTCAATCCTACCAAAAGCGTGATCTATGCCCACCATAAAATTAATAGAAAGCACACCGCTACATTCTCCAACATCACTTCCTTCTCCGTCGTGCATCCCCCTTTCCTCTACAACGGGTGCCCGCTGGTGTACGGCAGATCTAACTCTAGAATTTTTGACGAGTTGGTGAACAGAATCAGGAAAACACTAGATGGGTGGCATAATGCCACATTATCCCCGGGTAGAAAGATGATTCTGATCAAACATGTGTTGTCGTCCATCCCCATCTATACTCTTGCCGCGTGCTTCCCTCCGAAAAGGTCCTCACTTCAATTGAAAGACTTTTCAACGACTTCTTCTGGGGACATAGTGGAGGCCTAGACGAGCATCATTAGTCCAGCTAGGATACCATGGTCGCCCCCATCGACGAGGGAAGGCTTGTATTCTCGAAGCTGTCACACATTGTGGACGCCTTCTCGATGAAGCTGTGGTGGAAGCTCCGTACTAGCCATAACTTATTGGCTACTTTTATGAAGGACAGGTACTACAAACATATCCATCCGACGCAAGCCACTTCCAACTACAAATCCTCCGTGGCTTGGCTTTGTATCCTTTGCGGGCGCACCCTGGCTGAACCCGTGATCCACCTCCAGCTGGGATCTGGAGAATCCTTGATACTCCGAGAATGTTGGGCCGGCGATGACTTGCTCCCCAGCCTTCCTGCAGCCCTGGAAGACAACAAGATTAAAGACATGTGGAATTCCACAAGTAATGATTGGAACTGGAACCTTATCCATTTTTGGATCGGTGACCAGGCTGCTGACCGCATCCGTGGTTCTGGGGTGAGGATTGGCGATGAGCCGAACGTACTACGGTGGTCGGCTGTAGCCAACGGATCCTTCTCGGTGTCTTCTGCCAGATGTGTGGTCCGCGGCCACGACATTCTTTCCTCCATCATTGGACCCTTCTGGCAGTCCTGTATCCCCAAGAAATGGTCCTTCCTTATATGGAGAGCCATCCGAAAGAAGCTGCCCACTGACGACATTCTCATCACCATAGGAATCTGCTTGGCGTCCGCATGCAATTGCTGCTCGGAGAGACAATCCGAAATGGTGGATCACATCTTCAATTCGGGGGTATTATCCACCACCGTTTGGAACGTTCTGTCCCATCGTTGCAAACTGTTTCTTGGGGACGGGAGCTTCAACGAACTTCTGGCATCCTGGACCAATGCTACCCATGGCCACCAGATCGTTGCAGCCGTCGCCACGTGGTCTCTGGAAATACTGCAACAGAGCAAGATACGACGACCATCGGTACTCTGCCGATCAGCTCATCTGGGAGACCCTCCGGCAGTGCTGCAAGATTCAACACCACTGCTCTCACGGCCAGTCAGACTTTTGGCAGGCTCTGCTCTTCTAATCATGTATGGCGACCCTCGTACCGTCTTGTTTTCTTTTCTAGGTTTTGTTAGTATACTTGTATTGGCTTCGACATTTTGTGCCTACATGGTATATTTGTAAAGGCTTCGGCATTTTGCACCTTTATGAATAAAATGGGGGTATTCTAGTATATATATATTTTTTTTATATGGCCGACCCTGAGCTCATGGAGGTCCAAAATGCCCCACCCACCATACATAATAAAAAAATAAAAAATAAAAAAATAAAAAATATCATGACCCATATCTAAGAATTGGACAAAGGATCTCATATATAAGAGCCTAACATAGTAAGCACTGCACCATAACTATTTTATGTTAGAAAGGGCCCATGAAAAGTACTATATCTATTATTGATTTAAAAATATTAATATTAATATTAATATTAATATTAATATATATGTGGGAGGGAGAGCCCTGCCCCATCGCCCTCGACAGTTGGATCGAGTGGGCGCGTGCGGGGCCCACTCGGGCCCTCCGATCCGATGGTGCAGGAAGGAGGGTGGGTGGGTGGGTGGGGGGAAGGGGCGCTTTGGTAGGACTCCTCCCACGGGACTTTTTATCTGCGCCATATATATATATATATAATATAATATAAAGAATGGTGTGTGGAGCAATTTGTGGCAATTTGGGGGCGATTCTGTTGCCCCCCCTCCAGTAGGCAGCTTCGACGGCCTATTGCGGCGGAGCGTCCCTCCGGTCGGCTTCTCCTGGTCCTCCTCTCCCTCTCTAGCCTTTTTCCTCTCCCTGTCCCTGCGGCCCACCCCTTCATTCGGATTGCCCTGGTCGGCCACCCTCACGGTGGCGCAGTCCCCCCTGGAGGGCCTCCAGCTCCCACGGCGGCGACCCCTTGGTCCCCTGACCAGCTCTCGATGTTTGGCATCTCCTCTCAAGTCTTCGCCGCCCACCCCCTCCGGTGGCCTCCCGTTGTCTGTGTGGCCCGGCCACCAGCCCCGGTCATACGGGTCCTGTAGGACAAGGCATCCTTCGGACTTCCACTGAAGGCCCCTGCGGCTCAGCTCGCCCCATCATCGGGATTCTTGCTTGTCCTTTTCCGCCCCCTGGTTCTTCCAGTGGACCCCCTCTATTTTTAAATTCGAACCCTAACGCTTCGACACCTCCTGCGGTTGGCACGACGCCCCCTGCGCCCTTGGTGGATGGTGCACCAACTGCGCCAATCCTAGCTAGCACTCCCCTGGAGGCCTCCTGCCCTCACCCAGCTTCGACTGTGCCTCTAGCGCCATCTCTTGTCGAGCGGATGGTGCTAGCTCAGGACCTCTTCCTTGCGCCTGTGCTTCCTGTGCATACTATTCCTGGCGCCATTCTATATGCTGCTCTTATGGCGCATGACCCCACCCCTCCGTGCGATTCGGATTGGTGCATCTTGGTCCCTCTGCAACCCTTCTTTCCCCACTTGGCATTCCCCAGGAGGCCCTCTCCCCTCTCCCAGTGTCAGCTACGGCCCTTGCGCCATCTTTGGATGTTCGATTGGCGCAATCCCAAACCCTCAATCCCTCAGCGAGCTTCCTCGCCCCTGCGGTGGCCCCCTCCGGCGTTGCTCTCCCTGTGGCACTCTATTTAGGCGTGCAACCCCTTCCAGCATCCTCTTGCTTGGCTCCGGTCGGTCATTTTATGATTCCCCTATGCCCTCTTGGCGTCCCCTCTACCCTCCTGACGCAGTCAGGATTAGGAGCCCCCCGGCTCCCGCTCTTCCCCCGGCTGTGTCTTATGCTGATATTCTGCGACCAAATAGATCTGCCAGTCACCACCCGATCCTCAACGACGTAGTTCTTTCGGATTCAGAACCATCAACTATGTCTGATACTCATGATATCACTGTGTCCTTATCTGACAAAGAGATCACCTCTCTATCAGCCACCTTTTCGCATACTTTCGTCCTCAAGTTCGCCACTGATTGCCCTAAAATCTCGAGAGTTCAAGAAGTTATTGCTATTTTGGGGGCTGTCAGCGGCATATAGGGTGGCCCCCTCGATCCTAAACACATCCTACTCCACTTATCTTCCGATCCTAACCACCAGAACGTCTTATCCAGAGTCACAAGGAAAATCGATTCCCACATCACGAATATCATTAGATGGTCTCCAGATTTCAACACCAAAGAAGACTCAGCGATCGCCTCCGTCTGGGTTACCCTCTCAAATATTCCTCTCATTTGCTTCATGCCGGCAACACTATAAAGGATTGCCAACTCCTTTAAGACGTTCGTGGCAATAGCAGAAGAAACTCGGAACCTTGTAAAAGCCAACTGCGCTAAAATATGTATAGAGCTCGACCTTTCGAAGGATCTCCCTAACCATATCCATATAGTGCTAGGTAATAAGTCACACACCCAACAAATTATATACGACAACAACATCATATTCTGCAAACATTGTCACATGCGACGACACTCCAAAGCCTACTGCTATCGAGCGCATCCTGAACTGAAAAAGAAAGCGACCCGGAAGGCCGCACCCACTCATCCGACCAAAAAAAGCAATCAATCACCTCTACTTTCTTTACCTAATTCCTATATATGGTTTGAAGCTAGCGTTGGTCACTCTATTACTAAAGATCTAGACTCCCCGAGAAAAATTGTCCCCTACAGACCCCCAACCCTGAACCTTACCAATAAATTTGACATCCTCGCCTCAGATCTACCAGAGGCATTACAGGAGACATATTCCACCACCCAGGGAGAACACAATGTTAAAGAGGCTATAGAGGACGATGGAGCACAAGGCAGGGAGGTTGTTGTTATGGAGCCGCAGTCCCCGACAACCCCGTCGGAAACGAATAGCTCACCTACACATCCTGAATTGGAAGCCTCTACACCTCACAGCGAAGTTGACATCCAAGCTAACACCCTAGACAACTTAGGACAAGCTCCAGTGGCTAGGATTAACAGGCCATCGACGCTGGATTCACTACTTCGAACAACTTCTTCAAAGACTTGGCCGAAATAGCTGGAGAGGTTTACATGTACCCGGAGGAGCTAACTCTTGATCTATTCAAGGACAGACATAACAAAGTGAACAGAAATACTATAGCCAGCAACAAAAATCACAACAAAAGAAGTGCTAATGAGGCTCCGGCTATGATCACCCGATCAGCTGTGAAACTCACCAAATCCTCCCCCCTAAGTTACCCCAATGCTTAACATCCTCTCTTGGAATGTTAGAGGCCTTGCGAATAAACCCACTTTGAGAAGATTAATCTCTCTCAAGAAAACCGCAAAATTGACATTTTAGTGATTATCGAACCCAAAAGCCCCCACAAGAAACTTAAGTCCATTTAGATGCAGTTAGGCTTCCCCATTGCGATATCGAGATGCCATGATATTTAGACCCTTTTTGTGACAGATGTGAATCACGGACTCATTGAAGACTCGAGGCAGACGCTCACGTGCTGGATAGAACACCCCACTATCCGTTCACGGTCTCTTCTGTCGGCTGTCCACGGAAGCTGCGACATCAATGATTGCAAACAGCTCAGGACATCTTTGATTGACATGCACTACAACCATATCAATATCCCTTGGCTCTGCATAGGAGACTTCAATGCAGTCACCTGTAGGGAGGAAAAATTGAGAGGCCAACCTCCACCCTTACCGATAATGAACGACTTTGCTAACTTCATCTTCAACGCCCACATGTCTTTCCTTCAGTACACTGGCAGCACTTTCACGTGGTGTAACATGCAGTAAGGAGCCTAGAGACAATACTCTCGTCTTGACTATGCCCTCATCAATGCACAATGGTTAGACTTGGAGATCACCTCCAGTCTTTTGCAGCTCAATACGATCGAATCAGATCACTCCCCCTCCTCATGGAAGTCAGCAAAAAAATGAACCAGATCAGGAAAACCTTCCATTTCCTCGACCTTTGGTGCCACCACCTACAGTTCAGGAGTATTGTGGAGACCGCTTGGTGAGAACCTAAAGCCCTGGACCCTCTGGTCTGTGTTGCAGCCAAACTGAAAGCCACCAGGAATGCTTTTACTCGTTGGAGTAAGGAAGCTTTTGGCGATATATTCCAAGTTGTCTGTACAGCTGAGGACGATGTCACTCGTGCTGAGATTTTGTTCTCCTGATAAGGTACATCAGCGGCCCGGGCATCCCTTAACCTCACCAGAGTGTTGCTGAAGTTTTGCCTAAAGGTTGAGACAAAATTTTGGAAACATAAGGCAAGGATAACCTGAGATATTGAAGGAGACAAGAACACTAGCAACTTTCACTCTTGCGTAAAGGGGGGCAGACAACAACTAAACCTCCACCAGATCCATAACGAGAGCAGCCGCATCCTTAATAAACAACAAGATATTCAATTGGCTGCGACGACCTTCTACTCCCAATTGTTTACCAAAGAGGTGGTTCACAAGGACGTAGAATTCCTCACAACGATTCCTAGCATGATAGAAGAGAGAAAGAGATAACATCCAGTTACAGCTTCTGCCTACCGAAATGGAAGTCGAAGAAGCGGTGTGGGCCCTGAACGAGCATAGTGCTCCCGGACCGGACGGATTCACAGGGGTCTTCTTCAGATCTTGCTGGGATATTATCAAGTTGGATATCCATGAGGCTATCATCGCCTTCTTCCAAGGAGCCAGATACCCTAAATCGATATCAAGAACTAACCTGATCCTGATACCCAAGAAAGATAACCCGAAAACCTTCAAAGACTTCTGCCCTTTTAGCTTGTGCACGTTCACCAAAAAAATCATCTCTAGAATTATTGCCAGCCGCATGACTAGTCTCCTTCCCAAGATTATTTCGGAAGAACAAAGTGGTTTCGTTCGTGGCCGTAATATATTAGATAATATTCTGCTAGCACAGGAGATGATCACCTATATACAATTCCCGTCTAGGGAAGGAAATATTGCTATTAAGCTAGACATGGAGAAGGCGTACGACAGGCTAGATTGGCAATTCATGTTCTAGGTGTTCAGGGCCTTCGGGTTTTTTGAAAGCTGGATCGACATTGTATGGAGATCTATCAGTAACTCATGGTTCTCTACTGTGGTTAATGGCCAAGCGGATGGATTTTTTAAGTCTAGCCGTGGTGTCAAACAAGGAGACCCTTTATCTTCCACCATATTCATTATTGTTGCTAAAGCGCTGAGCAGAAACCTGAACAAAATGGTCGACTCATCGCGCTTCCAGCACTTCCACACCTCCAGTGGCTGCCCGATCATTACCCATCTGGCTTACGCCGACGATATTCTCATCTTCACTTCCGATGACTCTGGGTCCGTCGAGGTGGTCAACAACACGCTGCAGAGATACATCAGATGCTCCGGCCAGCGTATCAACCCGAATAAGAGTATCATTTACACCCATCACTTGACTGACAGAGCTCACTCTACCATTCTCTCGGACATCACTTTATTTTCTGTGGAGTACCCACCTTTTACCTACTTAGGATGCCCGCTGGTATACGATAAATCTAATACAAGAATTTTCGAAGGGTTGGTTGGAAAAATCAGAAAAAAGATCGAAGGATGGCACAACTCGATCTTATCGCCTGGCGGGAAGATGATTCTGATCTAACACGTGCTTTCATCCATCTCTATATACACTATGGCGGCCTACTCCCCTCCTAAAAAGGTCCTCACCTCTATAGAAAACACGTTTGCCAACTTCTTCTGGGAGCATATCGACGACAAGGACAAACATCATTGGGCCAGCTGGGATACTATGGCCAGACCTACGGAAGAGAAAGGTCTGGGTTTCCACAGGTTGTCTCACATTGTCGATGCTTGCTCTACGAAGATATGGTGGAAGCTTCGTAAGGGTCTACACATGTGGGCTCGGTTAATGAAGGCCAGATATTTTAAGCACAAACACCCAACAGAAGCCACCTGTAATAGCAGATCCTCTGCTTCCTGGCGATGCATCCTGAACGGCGGAAGTATCATCGAGCCCTTTATCTGTCTCCAGCTGGGCTCAGGTCGATCGTCCATTTTTCACGAAAAATGGTTAAGGGAGGCCCTCCTCCCCCTTAACCCGGAGGTCCCACCCAATAATGCCGTCAGAGAGCTATGGTCTAATGCAGGGGAATGGAATCGTGAGAGGGCCCGAGACTAGATAGGGAAAGAGGCCGCGGAAGCCTTAGCCACATCCGGTTTGACAGTAGGGGCAAATCCTCATACTATGAAGTGGACCATGTCGGCTAATGGATCTTTCTCTCTAGCTTCTGCGAGACGAGCAACTCGCGGTACGGGAGCGCCTTCCAATACCGTCAGCCCCTACTGGCAGACTTATATACTGAAAAAATGGTCCTTTCTGATTTGGAGAGCGGAACACAGGAAGCTCCTCACCGATGACACCCTCACCACCATTGTCTTTAGTTTAGCTTCTGCTTGTCAATGCTGCTCGGAGAGGCAGAGCAAAACTGTCGAGCATATTCTTGCATCAGGTGACCTGGCCAGGCAGTTGTGGTCCACATTCTCGATTTGTTATCGTTAGGACCTGTACGGTGGGGGCTTCAACGATCTTATAGCCACCTGGGGAGGTGTCTCGTACAGCCACCAGAACGTAGCAACCACCATCACGTGGGTCATATGGAAGAATCGAACCAAATTCAGATACGAAGGGTATCAATACACCTCTAACCAACTAATCCGGGAGGTTAACAGACAAATTCACCAGGTGAGCAGTCGTTGCACGCATGTTCGGGAGGGATTCTAGAACTCTCCGATAGGCTGACTTTTTGCTGAGGCTCTCGCGTTAAAGGGAGTTTGTCTTCCCGCCTCCTTTTCTTTTTGTTGTTTCTTTTCTAGCTCTTACTTGTAAAGGCTTCGACATTTTGCGCCTTTAATATCAATATATATATATATATATATATATATATATATATATATATATATATATATATATATATATATATATATATATATGTGGCCTGGGTAAATCCTTCATTAATTAATAATGAATAAATTACGGAAGATAATAATTCTGAAATTAACTTTATATATATATATATATATATATATATATATATATATATATATATATATATATATATATATATATATATATATATATATATATGCCTGGATAAATCCTTCATTAATTAATAATAAATAAATTACGGAAGATAATAATTCTAAAATTAACTTTTTTTTTTCTACTGCATAATTGAAAATCTTCTATTTTCTTCACATATACCTATAAAAAATTATAATAAAAATATAAACAAATATAAATTAAAATATAAACCTACATATAACAATCTAAATTCAAATATATTTAAATATTTAAACTTTTTTCAACCATATATCATAAAAAAATTTATTTTACCTATGTGATTCTGAAAGTTGTTCAACTTTTTATTTACTAACATACAGTTCTGGAATTTGTGTACGTTGACAAAACATATGCTTGGAAGGAGCAACAAAGGAGTTCCAACTAAAACTCAGTAAAGCTATCAGATGTTGTAACCCCTCTTCCCGGTATTTTAAAAATATTTTTTATTTATTTTTAAATAGGAATTTTTGGACTTTTAGAAATATTTTAATTAAATAGTTATTACGATAGACGGCTATAGTCATGATTAAGATTTGGAATACAAGATGACTAGAAATTATGGCACGTATAACAAGGTCGTGTGCCTCAACTAGTATATTAGCCATGGTAGGGAAGGCCAAATCATAAGTGTGTCCAAACTAGGAAAACCAGGCTAAGTTGTGACATGACCCTATAAATAATTTAAATTTTTATTATTAAGCATATTGACTTTTAGGAGACTCGGTTAGACCGAACTAGCTCGGACCAGACCCAAACCCAAACTAGCCCGATTGCACCCGAACCGAACCTAAGCCAATGTAGTCATACGGTGTGTCCAAAAACGTCGATGTCAATATATATATCTTATGTGTGTATGGGGTACTTATTTAATAATGTAATAAATATATTCCGTAAGTATTTGCCATATATATAATATAGGTGTCAATATTATTTGATATTCAAGTGACATTTTTATCTAAAAACTATGACAACTATTTTGTAAATTTTGTGGATCTTTTGAATATATGCATACATACTTGCGTGTTTACCTATGAAATAAATATTAACAAACATCATGAACCATCGTTATCATAAAACTACCATTATTTGACTTGTTGAATCTAACCGAGCCCAAACACCCTACTTTGACTCTCAAACCAATTCCTATTAGACCTGTACAATACCCCACACTAATCCCCTACTCAACACAATATAAATATATATATATATATATATATATATATATATATTGCACACTCAAAGCCTTGCAGATGCACAACAAACCAATAGACAACAAACTTTAAAGTTAAGACACCGATAGTGAACCTTCTTGTGCACTTGCACTCAAATCCAACCAAGACCAAACAACTTAACCCAAGTGAACCCAAAGCCTTACCAATGTCTAAACCAAACCTCATAGATCTGAACCATAGGTTAAAGCCCATTAAATCTCGACCATGGGCCCAACAACCAACTCCTTACATGAAGCCCAAGCCTCCCCTCTCAAAACCCTAACCCTAACTTTCTTCCATCTTGTGGTCGACCCCTCTATAGCATCCCCCCTCTCTTCCATGACCTCTTCCCCTTTTCCACTCCTTCTCCACTTCCTTCCCCCACCTTCCCACACACCAAAACAGCCCCCACAAGTCGACAAACCCTAAACGAGTAGTCGAACCCCTTTTTTTGACCGAAATAGTGCTGCTGGTTGCAGCTGCTGTACATACTAGTAAACAGCACCCCAAATCAATCCAAACTAAATTTTTATACCCTACGTGAAGCCCCAAAGCACCCCCTCAAGTTTCGTGAAGTTTGGAGTCTGTTTGGCGCTCCGAAAGGTCTGTGTTGCAAGAAAAGTCTACGTCATAATCGCAATTACGTAAGTTCCTTAACTTCTATTTAGTATTTAATTTTTCCATTGGAGAAAGCTTGTATGAACCCATAAACATATTATATGGCAATGATGAAATCTCCATGCATGAGAAACCCTAATTTTATATGCAAAACTACTTTTAGATGACACAAATCCGAGGCATAACAACGTGGTAACCATATTAAACCGAGTTTGATGCATGATGCTATTTTTACTATTAAAAACTAAATTTCAGAAATTAAATAATAAATTTCAGAATATTAATTAATATATTTTTATATATTAAATGAGTTTTTATGGAAGTTGGTAACTTTGCATGCACAAACTAGTTGTCAAGTTGCTAGAACACCTAGTCGATGTGCAACGAAACTTTGTGCATGCAATGATAATTATTTTAGTAATTCTTTGCTAATTGATTATAATTTTAGAATTTAATTCATGATTATTTTAGTTTTATTTGACGTCGAGATACGTGTTTAAGAGGTCACATATATGTCCGATGTATAGGTTAGTGCCATTGAGAGCTTTACGACAATGTGACATACTTAAGTACATATAGGACTACACTTATCTAATTCATGTAAATGCCTATATGTACGTATGATACCACGATGTACAAGTCCCTCACGAAATGTTAGACCGTAGCATGGTATGTGTTTATTGGCACATTATCCAATGCCAGGTGACTGTTAGATTGTTGGCACGAACATCATAGTGTTAGTTGATGTGGTGCGACGATCTTACCCTTTGTTATTGCTTAGATTAGTTTGTGTTAGTATTGATTAGAATATATTATATAGGACAACTTGGATCCGCTACACATTCGGTTGAGGACACTAGTCAGACAGCACCGCAGCAGCAGACAACAGGCAAGTATACCTTGCCGAACTTATACACTATTTATATGTTTCCTTGCTTGTTGTATTTATTTCCATATGGTTACCTGTTTCTCATATTTTGATTGGTTTGTCATCGACTATTTTACTTGTTTCTAGATTTATGTGCACGTATAGGATATTCGATATTGCTTGTCTATTGGTCTTCTTCGTGTTATCGTGTCTTGTGATAGAGTTGCCAGTTCTACACCTTGTTCTTGACTTGACTATTCTTGAATGGAGTATCTTGCTTTATACGACAGTTGAGACATACTATAGATTGAGAGTATCTTATATTGTACTACGACCTATAGCAGGTTCTTGATCTTGAAATTGATTGATTGACTTGACTTATGACATACTATAGATTGGGAGTATCTTGTATTATAATACGATTTATAGGAGTCTAATTGACCTTGTATTCCTTAGGAGATGAGATCGATACTAAAATTGGCTAACCTCGACTGAGAGTATCTTGCATTGTCCTACAGTCGAAACCTACTATAGATTGGGAGTATCATGTATTGTACTACAAGCTATAGGGGTTAATCGTTTGATTGATAGCCAAGTCTAGTATTACATTTTCATATGACTTGTCATGTCTTAGATGTCCTTTTTTCCCTGTCCTTATCTTCCATACATGTTATTTACCGTTATATTAGTAGGCATGTTTTATGTATCTTGCTAGTCCTCTAAGGACCTGATGATCTCTTCAGGTAGCTATTCGCACGGAGTTAGTTAGCGGATAATGAGGGTAGTGATTACACTCGCAGGAATACAGGTATTTGCTTGTGATATTACTTTATTATCCTCTCGTGCTTCATATCCTTATCATGACATATCCTGCTTGTTAGCCTAGTTTTATAGATTCATGTTATTTTTGGGGTCTAATCGGACATATATGCTAGTGGGCTGCCGCTACGACCCATAGTGTTCATTCACGTTTTATATTCTTATTGTGGATTGAGATATAGTTTTGCCTTGCCATAATTAGGCATATTACCATAGTCCAGACAATATTTACGTATTTGAGTTGGACTGGAGTCCGCTCCGTATGTAGCTGGCTTGCTCACGCACTCGTGTCCCGAAAAGCGGGTGCAGGTCGTGACAAGTTTTTTGGTGGCCCATGCAGGTCAGAGCATATCGTATCGGTTACATAACTGTACTGATACGAGCCTACGACTATGACTAAACCTTAGAAATCTCAATCCACACTACCTTGAAAATTCTCCTAGAAATTTCTTCATGTCCTTAAAATTTTATATTGTTCTCGATTATTCTTCCTTGCCTTCTGAACAATTGATTTTCGTCTTTTTCCTATTTCGGGGTGACGAACGATCGTGCTGTCTAGAATTTATCAAAAATTCTTAGGTTATAGTATAATATTGCTTGATTATTTAAGTTTTGGTTGCTTGATAGATAGGAGGGGATTAGAGCTGTTTTATGCCATAGATATCTATTGGTATTGATTTTAGCAACTAGTTGGAAGGTTATAAAGTTTTAACGACTTGTGTTTTGAGGGAGTAGTGTGACCAAAGGTGGGTAGAAGTCCTCGAGGATTTGTAGTTTCGAAATGACCATAAGAATAATTGATAGCTAGTGGGACCCCGTCTTCTACCATTACTGTTGGACTTTTTCTTAAATTCGAGGACGAATTTATTTTTCAGGTGGGTAAATTTGTAACCCCTCTTCCCGATATTTTAAAAATATTTTTTATTTATTTTTAAATAGGAATTTTTGGACTTTTAGAAATATTTTAATTAAATAGTTATTACGGTAGACGGCTTTAGTCATGATTAAGATTTGGAATACAAGATAATTAGTAATTATGGCACGGATAACATGGTCGTGTGCCTCGACAAGTGTATTAGCCATGGTAGGGAAGGCCAAATCATAAGTGTGTCCGAACTAGAAAAACCAGGCTAATTTGTGACATAACCCTATAAATAATTTAAATTTATTATTAAGCATATTGACTTTTAGGAGACCCGGTTAGACCGAACTAGCTCGGACCTGACCCAAACCCAAACTAGCCCGATTGGACCCGAACCGAATCCAAGCTAATGTAGTCATATGGTGTGTCCAAAAACGTCTATGTTAATATATATATATATATTATGTGTGTATGGGGTACTTATTTAATAATGTAATAAATATATTCCGTAAGTATTTGTCATATATAATATAGGTGTCAATATTATTTGACATTCAAGTGACATTTTTAACTAAAGACTATGACAACTATTTTGTGAATTTTGTGGATCTTTTGATTATATGCATATATACTTGCGTGTTTACCTATGAAATAAATATTAACAATCATCATGAACCATCGTTATCGTAAAACTACCATTATTTGACTTGTTGAATCCAACCGAGCCCAAACACCCTACTTTGACTCTCAAACCAATTCCTATTAGACATGTACACTACCCCACAATAATCCCCTACTCAATAATATATATATATTGCACACTCAAAGCCTTGCAGATGCACAACAAACCAATATACAACAAACTTCATAGTTAAGACACCGATAGTGAACCTTCTTGTGCACTTGCACTCAAATCCAACCAAGACCAAACAACTTGACCCAAGTGAACCCAAAGTCTTACTAAGGACTAAACCAAACACCATAGATCTGAACCACAGGTTAAAGCCCATTAAATCTTGACCATGGGCCCAACAACCAACTCCTTAAATGAAGCCCAAGCCTCCCCTCTCAAAACCCTAACTTCCTCCCATCTTGTGGCTGACCCCCCTCTATAGCCTCCCCCTCTCTTCCACGACCTCCTCCAATTTTCCTCTCCTTCTCCACTTCCTTCCCCCTCCTTCCCACATACCAAAACAGCCCCCACAAGTCGACAAACCCTAAACTAGTAGTCGAACCCCTTTTTTTTTATCGAAATAATGCTGCTGGTTGCAGCTGTTGTACATGCTGGAAAATAGCACCCAAAACCCATCCAAACTAAAGTTCTATACCCTACGTGAAGCCCCAAAGCACCCTATCAAGTTTCATGAAGTTTGGAGTCCGTTTGGCACTCCAAAAGGTCCGTGTCGCAAGAAAAGCCTCCATCGTAATCGCAATTACGTAAGTTCCTTAACTTCTATTTAGTATATAATTTTTCCATGGGAGAAAGCTTGTATGAACCCATAAACATATTAGATGGAAATGATGAAATCCCCATGCATGAGAAACCCTAATTTTATATGTAAAACTACTCTTAGATGACACACAAATCTGAGGCATGACAACGTGGTAACCATATTAAACCTAGTTTGATGCATGTTGCTATTTTTACTATTAAAAACTAAATCTCAGAAATTAAATAATAAATTTCAGAATATTAATTAATATATTTTCATATATTAAATGAGTTTTTATGCAAGTTGGCAACTTTCCATGCACAAACTAGTTGTCAAGTTGCTAGAACACCTAGTCGATGTGCAACGGAACATTGTGCATGCAATGGTAATAATTTTAGTAATTCTTCACTAACTGATAATAATTTTAGAATTTAATTCATGATTATTTCAGTTTTATTTGACGTCGAGATGCGTGTTTAAGAGGTCACATGCAAGGCTAATGTATAGGTTAGTGCCATTGAGAGCTTTACGACAACGTGACGTACTTACGTACGAATAGGACTACACTTATCCAATTCATGTAAATGCTTATATGTACGTATGATACCACGATGTAAAAGACCCTCATGACATGTTAGACCATAGCATGGTATGTGTTTATTGGCACGTTATCCAATGCCATGTGACTGTTGGATTGTTGGCACGAACATCACAGTATTAGTTGATGTGGTGCGAAGATCTTACCCTTTCTTATTGCTTAGATTAGTTTGTGTTTGTATTGATTAGAATATATTATATAGGGCAACTTGGATCTGCTACGCTTTCAGTTGAGGACACTAGTCAGACAGCACCGCAGCAGCAGACAACAGGCAAGTATACTTTGCCGAACTTATACAGTATTTACATGTTTCTTTGCTTGTTGTATTTTTTTCCATATGGTTACCTATTTCTCATATTGTGATTGGTTTTTCATCGACTGTTTTACTTGTTTCTAGATTTACGTGCACGTATAGGATATTCGATATTGCTTGTTTATTGGTCTTCTTCGTGTTATCGTGTCTTGTGATAGAGTTGCCAGTTCTACACCTTGTTCTTGAATGGGAGTATCTTACATTTTACTACAGTTGAGACATACTATAGATTGAGAGTATCTTATATTGTACTACAACCTATAGCAGGTTCTTTGATCTTGATTGATTGACTTGACTTGTGACATACTATAGATTGGGAGTATCTTGCATTGTACTACGATTTATAGAAGTCTACTTGACATTGTATTCCTTTAGGAGAGGAGATCGATACTAGAATTGGCTAACCTCAACTAGGAGTATCTTGCATTGTCCTACAGTCGAAACCTACTATAGATTGGGAGTATCTTGCATTGTACTACAAGCTATAGGGGTTAATCGTTTGATTGATAGCCAAGTCTAGTTTTACATTTCCATATGACTTGTCATGTCTTAGATGTCCTTCTTGCCCCGTCCTTATCTTCCATACATGTTATTTACTGTTATATTAGTAGACATGTTTTATGTATCTTGCTAGTCCTCTGAGGACCTGATGATCTCTTCAGGTAGTTGTTCGTACGGAGTTAGTTAGCGGATCATGAGGGTAGTGATGACACTCGCAGGGATACATGTATTTGCTTGTGATATTACTTTATTATCCTCTCGTACTTCATATCCTTATCATGACATATCCTGCTTGTTAGCCTAGTTTATAGACTTATGTTATTCTTGGGGTCTAATCGGACATATATGCTAGTGGGCTGCAGACCACGACCCATAGTGTTCAGTCACATTTTATATTCTTATTGTGGATTGAGATATAGTTTTATCTTGCCAAGATTAGGCACATTACCATAGTCCAAACAACATTTACGTATTCGAGTTGGACTGGAGTCCGCTCGGTTCGTAGCTGGCTTGCTCACGCACTCGCGTCCCAGAAAGCGGGTGCGGGTCATGATAGATGTGAATAGGCTCAGACCTCAGGGAACAACAAACATCACAACCACCACCACCAACAACAACAAAAACAATATAATAGCAACAACAACAATGGATGATGGCGGTATTTCACCACGGTTATCTGTAAAAGTACTGCAAGATTTATTTACAAGTTTGTCACCCAAGAAAGTTGTTTATGGTTGCCCACTACCTAGTATATAAGCCATTTTTTGTCTGTCTTCTTCTTTCCCTTTTCTCTTTCAAATCCCTAAAATTCTAAACCCTAAACCCAATATTCCAATATTATATAGAAGTTAGAATGTTCTCAATTCATGTTCATGTCTAAATTTCATCTTCTGGTAACTAAAATTTGGTTTAGGATTCATTTTGAAGGAATTTTTGAAGTTTTGAACCCACTTTGGGGTTTTGAACTTCGAAATTTGCCCACAGTCGCGATGGGAACGATGATGGACTGTCAAATTTTTTGATATTCCTGTCTATAGTCAGGATTTTAAAAAAAATTGACCGTCCTTTTATAGTCTGAACTCTCGTAATTTTCTATAGTCCTTTCTATATTGAGGACTCTCAAAAATTCTGACAGTCCTGTCTATATAGTTAGCACTCAAAAATTTGACAGTCCTTTCTATAGTCAGTACTCTCAAATATTTTGACAATCCTAAAGATAAAATGTTGTTCAATGAACAACATATTTTCTTTAGGACTGTAAATTTTTAGACAGTCCTTCCAATTGGTATGACTAACAAATTTTTTGACAATCCTAAATGAACAACATGTTTTATTTAGGACTGTCAATTTTTTTGACAGTCCTAATTGTATATGGTGGTTCTTCCAATTTTGACAGATTCTTCTGATTATAAAATCGCTCTTCTTTCTAGCTATACTAATACAACCTTTGACATCAACTAGGTGTGTCTTCTATTCTTCACATCATTAGCAACACCCATATATTTATGCCAAAAAAAATTTATGCCATATGGTCCCCCTATTTATCCAATTAGTCCAATGGTACACAAAAATATCAAACCATTATTTTGAAAGTTTCTAATGCTATTAATTTTAGAAGTATTCTTCAATACAATATAACTTCCATTTATAAATACTAAAATTTTGATAATTTGAAGTAATTTGTAGTCTCCTCATGAATCATATGTTAATATTAAGTCCTTGAAGTATTCATGATTGTATAAAAAATTTACAGTCTTGACAACATATATAACTTAGAAATTTTCTACATTTTATTAAGTCATTCTCCACAATATTTTTACATTTTATTTTGTATTTTATATTTTATTGAGTCTAGAAAAATGTGAAGATCGGATTGTCAACTAGCTATTCTACTGAACTCCACTTTCTAAATAGTCTACCTATCTACTCCATATTCCATACTAATCCTATACCCAATACCCAATAAACAAAAAGTCCAACAACAATGAGCAAATCTTCATGAAAGATCACTTTAACTGAGTTCAGTCCGAGTTCGGTCGGATTCGTTCCTGATCGTTTTGGTCTTCCTGTAGATCTGCAACCAACTTTCAAATTAAGAAATATGTGGACCCGAACTCACGCAGAGTTCTGTCCCCAAAAATGCTATAAATAGAGGAGAAGTTCCCATTCCAAATCACTCAATCATTTCTTCTATTCTCTATCTATTCAAAAGCATTCATGAGCTATACACTTTTATATTTAGCCTTTAACAACTCCTAGCCAAGTCAACTACCTTTTCGATTTAATCTAGAGTTTGGTTCGAGTTGTAAAGAAGGCTTTTCGAAAAGGTTCCAGTTTTCAAAATTTGCCTCATTTCAAGTTGCGAGTCATTCGGACGAAAAGTCGTGTTGTAAGGAACTGCAAGCGCTCGATTTAACGCTTGTGCCATAGTAGATTAACATCGAGCAAAAGTACTCGAGACTAGACTAGTTATCTCAGAAGAAAATCGGTATACGCCGCTGTGTCATGAGCTTGTTTTTCTGATGCTCTTTACTTTATACATTTAATTTTATAGTCTGCTATTATCTGCCTAGTACTTCATACTCGTGACATTGCTTATAATATTTTTATTTGGTGATTATCTTTCCGATGCACACACGTACTCTATTCACCCCCTAGAGGTGCTCAACATTCCTACAACTGGTATCAGAACATGTTATATACTAATATATATACTAATATATATATATATATATATATATATATATATATAGCAGAAGTGAAATCTGTATTCACAGGTGAAGGGCAATCCACAAATAGACTCCCACTATTTGATTGAAGAAACTATATCTATTGAAAAATATGAATGAGTTTCTTTCTGAAATCTCTTAACTTTGATCTTTGGTCTATAGTCATAGACGGCTACAAATAGCCACCTAGAATAGTGATTGATCGTAATCTTGTGGACAAGCCACATGGTAGATAGACGAATTCAGAAAAAACACAAGCCAATCTTGACGCAAGAGCGATCAATGCACTATTCTATGCCATTGATAAGATTGAGTTCAATAGAGTATCTACATGTATCACATCATACAACATTTGGAAACTTCTTTGAGGTAACTCATGAAGGTACTTCACAAGTGAAGGAATCCAAGATAAGCAGATTGACACAAGAGTTTGAGGCTTTCAAGGTAAAGCCAAATGAAACAATCACTTAGATGTTTACACGTTTCCTTGATATTACTAACCATTTATCATCTCTTGGCAATGATTACTCAAATCATGAAAGGATTCACAAAGTGCTCAGGGGACTAACGAAGAACTGGAACCTAAAAGCCATTGCGATCATAGAAGGAAATGATATCACCACTATGTTGCTTGAAACACTCATAGAAAAACTGATGACTCATGAATTAGACCTATAAGACTTTGAAGAATTGACTCCAAAAGAAAAGTACGTCACCTTCAAAGCTCATGCTAAAAGAATCACAAACGAAGACACGGATAATGAAGATTCAGATGGTGAGGAACAAGCTCTTCTTGTAAAAAAATTTAAGAAATTCTTGAAGTTTGAGAGATCAAACCGAAAGAAGAAAGATTATCAAGAAAGTAATAAAGAAGAGTATATTTGCTATAATCACAAAAAGACTGGCCACATTAAGAAAGAATGACCAATAGCCAAGAAAATCAGTCGATACGATTGACCAACCAGGAAGTCAGTAACTAGTAGAAAATATGCAAATACGAACATCTGGCACGAAAGTCAAGCCAGTGAATCAGAGGAAGAAGAAAGACCAAGCAGTTTTGCAAATGTTTGCTTGATACATTTGATCAGGTAACAACTAATCCTCTATATGAGACTTTACATTTGATGAACATTCTGATGCTTTTAGCGACTTAGTATAGATGAACACAAAAAAGTCTTGGATAAATATAAGCAGTCTTGAAAAGAAATCAAAGCTTACACTATTGAAGTTGAAAGGTTGTCATCCATATTGGAAGATATACGAGAAACACCTTCCACCAGTAATACGGATGAGAAAATATCAACTCTGAAGCTTAGCTTGCATGATGCTCATAAAACTATTGAGAAAAGAGATCATGACTATGTTAAGCTGAATGAGTTATATGAGTTACAGAAGAAGTATAGCATCGATGCGCAGAAGATTGATGCTATATCTAGTAAATATGATGATGCTTGTGCTTTCTCTAAAAAGTTAGAGATAAAGTTAGGAAAACATGTGATACCTGCTACTCAGCCAAAGATATGTTATATGACACAACATACATGTAACATGACACGATCAAAGAAAGCACGCAAGCATAATATTTCACATAATCACGCCTTTGTTTACAAGTATCCAAGGATGACACACAAGCATCATGTCAATAATATGACACCAAGCACTAGCTCTAAAATGTCCTGTACATATTGTGGTTCACATGGACATATTTCCAAGTTTTGTAGAGTTAGAAAGCTAGTTGACATGAATATATATGCCTGGATACCTAAGACTAACACTTTTGGACCATTAAAGAAATGGATAACAAAGGTCACAACTACTCGTTTTGTAGGTGGCCAACCCTCTTATGCTAGAAGTAAATGGATCATCGATAGCGGATGTTCATGGCACATGACAGGTGATACCTCTTTATCCGCGATGCTATCGATGAAAAGAGAAGGATATTCTCCTTTAAAAATAATTTGAGAGGTAACATTATAGGTAATGGTACTATTGGTATGTCCCCATATCTAGAAATAAAAGACGTTTGTGTCATAACCGAATTAAAACATAACCTTTTAAGTATTAGTCATCTTACTGATAATGTTTATGGTATTAATTTTATTAAAGACAAATGTTCTATATATGATATGTTCACTGGTAATTCTGTCTATGAAGAAATCAGGAAGGATAATATTTATGTTTTTTTAGAAAGTACTAACAATACAGTAAGTGCCTAGTAGTCAACCAAGATGAAGTTGGCTATGACATATGAGACTAGGACATGTAAACATGGATACCATTTGAAATTGGTAAAAGGACTACCAGAAATATCATTCAAGAAAGACATGATATGTGCTGATTGCAAGAAAGACAAAGCAACTAGATCCTCATTTAAATCCATCACCATTGTAAGCATTTCTAGACCTTTGTAATTTATACATATTATAGAAGCATAGAATTTTAGGCACATCCAAAAGACCAAAATTCTTATGCGCCACATATATCATGCACCAAAGACACAAGATAAATGCCAGCGCATCAGTCAAAGACAACAAGCCTAAAAGTGCATTAAAAAAGAATTTTTATTTGTATGAAAATCTATTACATGGCTTTTTTCTAATTATAAAGTCTATTTCAAAAAAGCCTAGTCTAAAAACTCTGCAGTAAGGCGCATCATTCTGACGTCTCAGCTAGGCGCATCACTCTGACGACTCAGCTAGGCACATTTTTCTGGTGTTTCAGTTAGGCGCATCATTCCTTCTCATCAGAGCAAATCACCTCCTCGTCAACACACGAGTGCTTCGACTAAATGAAGCAGTTATTGAGCAGAACGTGGGTTGGCAATCAATCTAAACACGATGGCTCTTCCAGCATAACGGAAGTTGGGGAACAACGACCCCGATCTTTGCATGCAACAGGCACCCAACGTCGTCTCATGCAAGAACACTGTCGACAAGGGGCACGAGCACGAACTATTCTTTTCATAGCCTACAGGGCGCATCTCGATCTTCTGAAGGAGTCCATCGTCAAGACCAAGGCATCTTTAAACGAGGAGATCCATAACCCTGTTACGCCCCAGAACCAGAATACTGGAGAGCGGGGACAGACATAGCCAGCTACGTATATTGAAATGGATTCCATCTCGCTATACGGTCACGGCTGTCTAGATACATGAGGGTTTACTACAAGCCAACAGTCTCCTATGGTCATGAACAAGCCTAGTGTCTCAATCACAAGCAAGTAAGTAAATGTTACAAGATGTATGATCATTAAATATACAATAATAAGGCGTCCTAAATATTACATATTCAACTGATCATGAAGCTAGTCGTTACAAAAAGTGAGGACTAGCAAGAGTTTAGTCATACATGATCAACCCTAGGATCTGTCAATCATGTTACAGCCCGTAGGCAGACAGTAAGTAAATACAATCGAGCTAAACAGGTGCTCGTCGGCTAAACGCCTCAAAAGAATATTTTTACAATATGTGGGAGATCAAAAATAAACCCACTCGTTGCCAAGGTTCCGTCTAGTGGTCACCATCTGGCTGGAAGGCCGGTAGATCCTCTGGAGCTGCTCCGAAATCTGGCCATACAAAACCAGCTGGGTCAGATCCCAGAAAGAGCAAGTGCCACAAAGGAAGCTTCACTTAGGAACTAAAACCAGCAATCATCACAAGAGTATAGATAAGGTAAAAACTAGAAATAAAGAAAATACATCAGGATGATATACGACGAGATAACCATGGAACTATTCAGATAACCAGGTTACAACCCGTAAACCAAACAAGGACCGGGGTTGCAACCCTTCGTCTGAACAGAACTTGGAATTCTCACCATTTATCGGTAAAATAAATACAGGCATTCAGGTCATATAGCAATCTGGAGCAGGATCAGGACAAGACTAGACTGGTTAAACTCTATCCAATCATTCATGGCCAAGCAAGAATTACGGCTTAATACTTTAACTAACTAGGGTTATCACAGGCCTAATTACTAGCAAAATGCAGTGAGATTATTCCACAGCCACAAGCCCTGCAGACCATCCAGGTTACCCAGGTCGAAATTAGGGGTTGAATACAGGTGGGTACATCGTCCAGGAAATGCATGTACCCTTAAGTAGCTTGAAAGGTACAACACATGACAGTATGCTGGAAATGTGCCCTACTCGACGGCAGGCTACAGATCCCAGGCACGCCCAGGTAACGGGATTGCCTGTAGCTGGGAAATCTCTTCATGACTAATGTATTAATCTAGTTATTAACCTTAGTCCATTTCAATAGGAACTCCTGACCGTGGTACTCACGAGCTCCCTCCCTAGACATGATGCAAGACAAGACTGGTTTATTTGTACAAGCACAATCGCCCACGGTGTCCATGTAATTTATACAGGTCATGTCATGTCAGGTAGCCGTCGTAACAGCTTCTCAAGATATATCATGTCAGGTTTATCATGTCAAGTGTTCTTGTCAAGAGTGCGCCACGACGGGCCACTATCAGGTCATGTCAGGTTTTCTTGTCAAGAGTGCACCACTACGGGTCACTATCGTGTCATGCTCAGGTATCATTTCCAAACATATTAAACAAATCCATGATTATCAAGTTCACGACAAAAGACGTAAGGATATAAAATGGACGTAAAATATCTAATAAAATATCAAAATTCAGGGCTATAGAAGAGCCATGCGGCTAAGGCATATGCGGCCAGGAATGATCACATGCGGCTGGAAGAGAATAGCCCATGCGGCTGAATGGATATGGGTTCATGCGGCCCAAAATCCGAGTTCATGCGGCTCGGAAAGGTCGGTCTCAAGGCAGTACGGACGTGCGGCGCATGCGGCTGCAGGAGCTTATGGAGGGGTCTCATGCGGCTGAAGGGAATCAGGGTCTATGCGGGTCGGGATCAGTCAGTCATGCGGCTGAGAGGACTCGGGTCCTCATGCAGCAGCGGGAGACTGCGGTCTATGCGGCTCGCGAGTATTGGAGTTCATGCGGCTCGGGATGGGCGAAGTCCCATGCGACAGCGGGGAGCAATGCCTATGCGGCTGGGAGCAAGGGTGCATATGCGGTTCGAAAAGAAGGGCCCCATGCGGCCGAACTAAATACTTGCCGCATGAACTTGTCATGCGGTCAAGTCCAGTTGATAGTGCATGCGGTTTCGAAGCTGACTTGCCGCATGAATATTCATGCGGTCAAGTGCTATCATGCGGCTCGGAACTGTGCTTCTTCTCCAAATTTCCGAGAAGAAGTACACCATAAGCCATGGCTTCCAAGCTGCATAACTCTATCATCCGGATCCCAAATCCGAACTTCTATAGGTCAAAATGGGGTAGAACGAAATTCTCTACAACATGGAACCATCAAAACATAGAAATAACAAGATTAAGTAGATCAAAACCCAAGAAATTCGAAAATAAAGTAAACTTAGATCTAGAAGAATCTAGCCATGGAAAGTGAAAATGCCAAGTTCTAAAGTAAGTTAAAATGCTGTAAGAAAGAGAATGAAGCAATAAAATTAGAGTTCCTCCATGAAGCAAGTTGCACTTGCCTAGACCTCTCTCTTCTCTCTCTGGTAGGTAAGAAGTAATAAGGAAGAAGAAGATGAGATTAATGAAGAGAGAGAAAAGAATGGGCTAATAAATATAAATGGTGGTGGTAGGTAGGGGGTTCATCCAAGGGTTCATCATGAACCCAAGCAAAACCAAGCCAAGCCGAACCAACCAACCCGAACCAGGAATAGACCAAGCCAAGAAGGAAATGCCAAGCCAGGAAATCATGCAATAAAATATGTACACGTATTCCAAGAATACGTGATACGAACCACAGGCATTACAACTCTACCCACCTTAAAAGAATTCCGTCCTCGGAATTTAATCAAGAGGCTAGAGGAGCAATGACAAGCTATACTAATAACAAGCAAGCTATACTAGACAATCAATCAATCATGCAAGCAAGGAATCGAAGGCATGAGGCATAAGAAAGACATTATACCTCACGAGTCAAACAAGTCAGGATATCGCGATCGGATATCATCCTCACGCTCCCATGTTGACTCCCCCAAAGAGTGATGACCCCAAGCAACCCGGACTAACTTGATAGTCTTGTTCTTGAGGATCTTCTCCCTCCGGTCCAATATAGACACGGGCCTCTCCTCATACGAAAGGTTGGTACCAACAACCAATTCCGAATGATCTAGGATGTGGCTCGGGTCCGGGATATACCGTCGTAATTGGGATACATGGAACACGTCATGCACCTCGCTTAGCGACGGCGGAAGAGCGAGACGATAGGACACATCTCCTACTCGCTCCAGAATGTCAAATGGCCCTATATACCTAGGACTAAGCTTTTCTCGCACGCCGAAACGAATGACGCCACGGTTAGGCGAAATCTTCAGGAATACATGGTCGCCGACCGAAAACTCGAGAGGACGCCGATGAGAATCGGTCCAATGGCGCTGGCGATCTTGGGCAACTCGAAGATGATCTCTGACCCTCCTGACCACTTCAACTGTCTGGAAAATCATTTCTGGACCGAGCATCTGTCTCTCTCCAACATCATCCCAGGCTAGCAGGGATCGACACTTCCTACCATACAGTGCCTCGAACGGTGCCATCTGGATACTGGCCTGGAAACTGTTGTTGTACGAGAATTCCACCAGGTGCAAGTGATCTTCCTACGAACCACCAAAGTCAAGTGTACAGGACCGCAACATGTCTTCAAGAGTCTGGATCGTACGTTTCGACTGGCCATCTGTCTGTGGGTGATATGCTGAACTGAACTGGAGACGAGTTCCCAAACTCTCTTGCAGGCTACGCCAAAAGTGTGACGTAAATCTTGAATCTCGGTCCAAGGTGATACTGACTGGCACTCCGTGCAATCTGACAATCTGTCAGAGATATATCTCTGCTAACTGAGCCGTCGACTGACCAACTCTGAACGGGAGGAAGTGAGCTACCTTCGTGAGCCGATCAACTATAACCCAGATAGCATCTCTGCCAGCTGGGGATCTAGGTAATCCAGTCACGAAATCCATGGTTACATGCTCCCACTTCCATTCTGGAATCGGTAAGGGCTGAAGAAGTCCAGCCGGTCTCTGATGTTCAGCTTTAACTTGTTGACAAACCAAACACCGAGAGACAAACCGAGCTATCTCCCGCTTCATGCCATTCCACCAGAAGTGCTGACGGATATCACGGTACATCTTTGTACTGCCGGGATGGATGGAATACTGAGAACTGTGAGCCTCTGACATGATCTCCTGTCTGATATCTCCACTGGGTACACAAAGACGCTTCCCATGTCGAAGTGTACCGTCCTAATGAATGCATAACTCTGGTCTTCATCCTGTCTCACACTCTGTCCTGAGTCGCTGAAGCTTGGAATCTGCTGACTGCGCCATCCGAATCCTCTCGACTATAGTGGACTGAACTTACATACTGGCCATCAATGCCACACTGGAAGGGAGAACAACTTCTATACCCATCTTCTGAAGATCTGCTAACAGCTCTGGCTGCGCTGTTAGGAAATAAACTCCGGCTCTCCTGCTCAAAGCATCTGCAACAACGTTGGCCTTCCCGGGATGATACTGCAAGTTGACATCATAATCCACAAGAAGCTCCAGCCACCTTCTCTGACGCATGTTTAGATCCTTCTGGGTGAAAACATACTTCAGGCTCTTGTGGTCGGTGAAAATCTCCACCATGTCTCCATACAAGTAGTGCCTCCACAACTTAAGTGCAAACACCACCGCTGCCAGCTCCAAGTCATGGGTTGGGTAATTTCTTTCATGATCACGAAGTTGTCATGACGCATAAGCTATTACCTTCCCATGCTGCATCAGAACACATCCTAAGCCTCTGCCTGAAGCATCACAATACACTAAGAATCCTCCGGTTCCATCAGGAAGCGTGAGAATGGGTGCCGTTATCAGGCCTCATTTCAACTGCTCAAAAGAACTCTGACACTCCGCTGTCCAAGCAAACTGCGCATCCTTGCGAGTCAACTGGGTCAATGGCGCTGATATCCGAGCAAAATCTGATACAAACCGCCGATAATAGCCGGCCAATCCAAGGAAACTGCGAACTTCTGCAACTGTGCTGGGCACCGGCCACGACTCAATAGCCACAATCTTTTGGGGATCGACTTCTACTCCTCCTCTGGTGATGATATGACCCAATTACGAAATGCGATCAAGCCAGAACTCGTATTTACTAAACTTGGCATACAATTGGTGCTCCCTGAGAGTCTGAAGAACCACACGGAGATGCTGCTCATGTTCTGCCTCACTCTTGCTGTAGACCAGGATGTCATCCAAGAACACAATCATAAACTGATCCAAGTAAGGCATGAAGATGCGATTCATGAGATCCATGAATACAGTCGGCGCATTGGTTGCTCCAAAAGGCATAACAAGGAACTCTCAATGCCCATACCTCGATCTAAAAGCTGTCTTCGGGATGTCCTGCTCTCTGACTCTGATCTGATGATAACCTGAGCGTAAATCAATCTTCGAGAATACTGAAGCCTCCTTGAGTTGATCAAACAAGTCATCTATCCTCGGAAGAGGATATCTGTTCTTGATTGTTACTGAGTTCTAGGTACGATAATCAACATATAACCTGGATGTACCATCCTTCTTTTTCACAAGAAGCATCGGGGCTCCCCAAGGCGATCCACTAGCACGAATGAATCCCTTGGTTCTGAGTTCCTCAATCATCTTGTACAATATCTCCAATTCTGAAGGCACCATCCTGTAGACTCTCTCTGACACTGGGGCTGTCCCAGGAATCAAGTCTATGGTGAACTCGATCTCCCGCTCCGGAGGCATACCTGGTAGCTCTTCTGGGAACTCATCCACTATTCTGGGCAACTGCACTGCTGCTACTGCCATCCGCAATACTGGAGGAGAAGGCTCAACTGCGCCTCGGGAAAAGAAAAACTCTGGCTCGCCTGGAATGCTAAAAACAACCCTGCCAATGTGGCAGTCTATTCTAGCATATTGGTTCCTCAACCAATCCATCCCTAGGACCACATCATAATTGGCCATCGGAAACTCTATCAATCTAGCGGGAAATTCTCTACCGCTAACTACGATCCGACACGAGGAAAACACTCTATCTACTCCCACAAGTCCGTTACCAGTAAGTATATTGAGCCTTACTGATAATGACTCGGGCTCCAATCCTACCCGTGTCGCGAATCGTGCAGACATAAAAGAATGCGATGCACCAGAATCAAATAAAGCTGAAGCTGGAAATGAGTTGACGAGAATAGTACCTGCCACTACCTCTCCTGGTGCCAATCCTTCCTTTGCGATCATCACCATAGCCTAACCATGCCTTCGGGGTGCTGGTCCCCTCTGCTGAAATCCTCGCTGCCTGCTCTGACTCAAGGCTTGGGCTTGAACATGCTGCTGGGGGTTCTGCTGCTGGAACATCTGGGACTGAGGCGGCAAGGGCCTCGGCAATGGATACTGCTGCTGCTGCCGGACTGGAACTGGGGCTGGTCCCCTCACCGAAGAGCCAGAAAGGTTGGACGATAATGAACCACCCCTATTCGGGCAGGATCCAACCCTATGGTTTGGTGCTCCACAAGCCAGACACAATCCCTGTGCCCTACGACACTCTGCCACTACATGGTCTGGCTTCCCACAATGAGAACATCCCACTGCGGAAGACTGCTTCTGCTTCTGCTGCTGCTGAGTGTACGTCGGGATGGAATGCTGAATCGACGTTACGGAGGCCGCTCGCCTCGGAGCTCCAATAGTCAAAGCCCTGGCTGCCGGGGCTGGTGCTGAAGACTGATTCATCTGGCCGTGAGATCTCTTCCGACCTCTGGTCCTGTCCATGATCCTCTGGAAGGTATACTCATGCCTCCGGGCTGCTCTCAAGACTGCATCAAAAGTCTGATGCTCAAACTGTTCAACTGCTAACAAGATCTCCAGGTGAAGTCCCTGCTGGAACCGCTGGGCTCGATCATACTCGGTTGCCACCAAGGTAGGAGCAAACCGACTGAGTCTGGAAAACTCGGCCGCATATCCATCGACCGTCCTGCCTCCTTGCTTCAGATTGGTAAACCTCGTCTGCAGATCATACCGAGTTACGGTATCGAAATACTTGGTCTGGAATCTCTCTCTGAACACTGCCCATGGAATGGGTGCTGCTAACCCAACGGCCTGAGCTGCCCACCAGCTGCGGGCAAGATCTAACAACTGCAGGCGCACAACTGCCACCTTCTCGTTCTCTGGAGTCCTGGCTGCCTCGAGAATCACTTCTGTATCCTGAAGCCAAGCATCTGCTGCGATAGCATCTTCGCTACCATCAAAGAAGGGAGGGTTCAAGTGCTTGAAGCTGTTGGCCGCGTTGTTCCCTGGATGACCTCCTCTGGTCAAAGCATCCGCCACTGCTTGTTGCAAGGCATCTCCACGACGATCTTGGAAAGCTATCAAGGTCCTGACGTGTCCTACTAATGTGCCATCATCAGGTTCTACAGGCTGAACTGGCTGAACTGGGGCTCTTCTCCAATAGGCTCGACCCTGGAGGCTACTCCGGAGTGCTGGACTTGATCTCCGGGCTGCTGCTGGTCCGCGGGAGGTGCTCCGCCTTGCTGGTCGGTAGGACCACGAACAATGCCGCTGAAGAAGACGACATAGGGAACAATAAGGAAGGACCAGGACAGATCAACGATACAAGCACATGATCAGGACAAGAATCCAGGGATTCAGAAGATACGAGCAGAGATCAAGGACGAATACTGATTGAGACATCTATTCGGTAAACCCTCACATATCTTGATTTACAAGACCTGTATAGGCCACCACTTAAACCATGTCACGCCCCAGAACCAGAATACTGGAGAGCGGGGACAGACATAGCCAGCTACGTATATTGAAATGGATTCCATCTCGCTATACGGTCACGGCTGTCTAGATACATGAGGGTTTACTACAAGCCAACAGTCTCCTATGGTCATGAACAAGCCTAGTGTCTCAATCACAAGCAAGTAAGTAAATATTACAATATATATGATCATTAAATATACAATAATAAGGCGTCCCAAATATTACATATTCAGCTGATCATGAAGCTAGTCGTTACAAAAAGTGAGGACTAGCAAGAGTTTAGTCATACATGATCAACCCTAGGATCTGTCAATCATGTTACAGCCCGTAGGCAGACAGTAAGTAAATAAAATCGAGCTAAACAGGTGCTCGTCGGCTAAACGCCTCAAAAGAATATTTTTATAATATGTGGGAGATCAAAAATAAACCCACTCGTTGCTAGGGTTCCGTCTAGTGGTCACCATCTGGCTGGAAGGCCGGTAGATCCTCTGAAGCTGCTCCAAAATCTGGCCATACAAAACCAGCTGGGTTAGATCCCAGAAAGAGCAAGTGCCACAAAGGAAGCTTCACTTAGGAACTAAAACCAGCAATCATCACAAGAGTATAAATAAGGTAAAAACTGGAAATAAAGAAAATACATCAGGATAATATACGACGAGATAACCATAGAACTATTCAGATAACCAGGTTACAACCCGTAAACCAAACAAGGACCGGGGTTGCAACCCTTCGTCTGAACAGAACTTGGAATTCTCACCATTTATCGGTAAAATAAATACAAGCATTCAGGTCATATAGCAATCTGGAGCAGGATCAGGACAAGACTAGACTGGTTAAACTCCATCCAATCATTCACGGCCAAGCAAGAATTACGGCTTGATACTTTAACTAACTAGGGTTATCACAGGCCTAATTACTAGCAAAATACAGTGAGATTATTCCACAGCCACAAGCCCTGCAGACCATCCAGGTTATCCAGGTCGAAATTAGGGGTTGAATACAGGTGGGTACATCGTCCAGGAAATACATGTACCCTTAAGTAGCTTGAAAGGTGCAACACATGACAGTGTGCTGGAAATGTGTCCTACTCGACGGCAGGCTACAGATCCCAGGCGCACCTAGGTAACGGGAATGCCTGTAGCTGGGAAATCTCTTCATGACTAATGTGTTAATCTAGTTATTAACCTTAGTCCATTTCAATAGGTACTCCTGACCGTGGTACTCAGGAGCTCCCTCCCTAGACATGATGTAAGACAAGACTGGTTTATTTGTACAAGCACAATCGCCCACGGTGTCCATGTAATTTATACAGGTCATGTCATGTCAGGTAGCCGTCGCAATAGCTTCTCAAGATATATCATGTCAGGTTTATCATGTCAAGTGTTCTTGTCAGGAGTGCGCCACGACGGGCCACTATCAGGTCATGTCAGATTTTCTTGTCAAGAGTGCACCACTACGGGTCACTATCGTGTCATGCTCAGGTATCATTTCCAAACATATTAAACAAATCCATGATTATCAAGTTCACGACAAAAGACGTAAGGATATAAAATGGACGTAAAATATCTAATAAAATATCAAAATTCAGGGCTATAGAAGAGCCATGCGGCTAAGGCATATGCGGCCAGGAATGATCACATGCGGCTGGAAGAGAATAGCCCATGCGGCTGAATGGATATGGGTTCATGCGGCCCGAAATCTGAGTTCATACGGCTCGGAAAGGTCGGTCTCAAGGCAGTACGGGCGTGCGGCGCATGCGGCTGCAGGAGCTTATGGAGGGGTCTCATGCGGCTGAAGGGAATCAGGGTCTATGCGGGTCGGGATCAGTCAGTCATGCGGCTGAGAGGACTCGGGTCCTCATGCGGCAGCGGGAGACTGCGGTCTATGCGGCTCGCGAGTATTGGAGTTCATGCGGCTCGGGATGGGCGAAGTCCCATGCGGCAGCGGGGAGCAATGCCTATGCGGCTGGGAGCAAGGGTGCATATGCGGTTCGGGAAGAAGGGCCCCATGCGGCCGAACTAAATACTTGCCGCATGAACTTGTGATGCGGTCAAGTCCAGTTGATAGTGCATGCGGTTTCGAAGCTGACTTGCCGCATGAATATTCATGCGGTCAAGTGCTATCATCCGGCTCGGAACTGTGCTTCTTCTCCAAATTTCCAAGAAGAAGTACACCATAAGCCATGGCTTCCAAGCTGCATAACTCTATCATCCGGAGCCCAAATCCGAACTTCCATAGGTCAAAATGGGGTAGAACGAAATTCTCTACAACATGGAATCATCAAAACACAGAAATAACAAGATTAAGTAGATCAAAACCAAAGAAATCCGAAAATAAAGTAAACTTAGATCTAGAAGAATCTAGCCATGGAAAGTAAAAATGCCAAGTTCTAAAGTAAGTTAAAATACTGTAAGGAAGAGAATGAAGCAATAAAATTAGAGTTCCTCCATGAAGCAAGTTGCACTTGCCTAGACCTCTCCCTTCTCTCTCTGGTAGGTAAGAAGTAATAAGGAAGAAGAAGATGAGATTAATGAAGAGAGAGAAAAGAATGGGCTAATAAATATAAATGGTGGTGGTAGGTAGGGGGTTCATCCAAGGGTTCATCATGAACCCAAGCAAAACCAAGCCAAGCCGAACCAACCAACCCGAACCAGGAATAGACCAAGCCAAGAAGGAAATGCCAAGCCAGGAAATCATGTAATAAAATACGTACACGTATTCCAAGAATACGTGATACGAACTACAGGCATTACAACTCTACCCACCTTAAAAGAATTCTGTCCTCGGAATTTAATCAAGAGGCTAGAGGAGCAATGACAAGCTATACTAATAACAAGCAAGCTATACTAGACAATCAATCAATCATGCAAGCAAGGAATCGAAGGCATGAGGCATAAGAAAGACATTATACCTCACGAGTCAAACAAGTCGGGATATCGCGATCGGATATCATCCTCACGCTCCCATGTTGACTCCCCCAAAGAGTGATGACCCCAAGCAACCCGGACTAACTTGATAGTCTTGTTCTTGAGGATCTTCTCTCTCCGGTCCAATATAGACACGGGCCTCTCCTCATACGAAAGGTTGGTACCAACAACCAATTCCGAATGATCTAGGATGTGGCTCGGGTCCGGGATATACCGTCGTAATTGGGATACATGGAACACGTCATGCACCTCGCTTAGCAACGACGGAAGAGCGAGACGATAGGACACATCTTCTACTCGCTCCAGAATGTCAAATGGCCCTATATACCTAGGACTAAGCTTTTCCCGTACGCCGAAACGAATGACACCACGGTTAGGCAAAATCCTCAGGAATACATGGTCGCCGACCGAAAACTCGAGAGGACGCCGATGAGAATCGGCCCAATGGCGCTGGCGATCTTGGGCAACTCGAAGATGATCTCTGACCCTCCTGACCACTTCAACTGTCTGGGAAATCATTTCTGGACCGAGCATCTGTCTCTCTCCAACATCATCCCAGGCTAGCGGGGATCGACACTTCCTACCATACAGTACCTCGAACGGTGCCATCTGGATACTGGCCTGGAAACTGTTGTTGTACGAGAATTCCACCAGGCGCAAGTGATCTTTCTACGAACCACCAAAGTCAAGTGTACAGGACCACAACATGTCTTCAAGAGTCTGGATCGTGCGTTCCGACTGGCCATCTGTTTGTGGGTGATATGCTGAACTGAACTGGAGACGAGTTCCCAAACTCTCTTGCAGGCTACGCCAAAAGTGCGACGTAAATCTTGAATCTCAGTCCGAGGTGATACTGACTGGCACTCCGTATAATCTAACAATCTGTCGGAGATATATCTCTGCTAACTGAGCCGTCGACTGACCAACTCTGAACGGGAGGAAGTGAGCTACCTTCGTGAGCCGATCAACTATAACCCAGATAGCATCTCTGCCAGCTGGGGATCTAGGTAATCCAGTCACAAAATCTATGGTTACATGCTCCCACTTCCATTCTGGAATCGGTAAGGGCTGAAGAAGTCCAGCCGGTCTCTGATGTTCAGCTTTAACTTGTTGACAAACCAAACACCGAGAGACAAATCGAGCTATCTTCCGCTTCATGCCATTCCACCAGAAGTGCTGACGGATATCACGGTACATCTTTGTACTGCCGGGATGGATGGAATACTGAGAACTGTGAGCCTCTGACATGATCTCCTGTCTGATATCTCCACTGGGTATACAAAGACGCTTCCCATGTCGAAGTATACCGTCCTCATGAATGCATAACTCTGGTCTTCGTCCTGCCTCACACTCTGCCCTGAGTCGCTGAAGCTTGGATCTGCTGACTGCGCCATCCGAATCCTCTCGACTATAGTGGACTGAACTTGCATACTGGCCATCAATACCACACTGGAAGGGAGAACAACTTCTATACCCATCTTCTGAAGATCTGCTAACAGCTCTGGCTGTACTGTTAGGAAATAAACTCCGGCTCTTCTGCTCAAAGCATCTGCAACAACGTTGGCCTTCCCGGGATGATACTGCAAGTTGACATCATAATCCACAAGAAGCTCCAGCCACCTTCTCTGACGCATGTTTAGATCCTTCTGGGTGAAAACATACTTCAGGCTCTTGTGGTCGGTGAAAATCTCCACCCTGTTTCTATACAAGTAGTGCCTCCACAACTTAAGTGCAAACACCACTGCTGTCAGCTCCAAGTCATGGGTTGGGTAATTTCTCTCATGATCACGAAGTTGTCGTGACGCATAAGCTATTACCTTCCCATGCTGCATCAGAACACATCCTAAGCCTCTGCCTGAAGCATCACAATACACTGAGAATCCTCCGGTTCCATCTGGAAGCGTGAGAATGGGTGCCGTTATCAGGCTTCGCTTCAACTGCTCAAAAGAACTCTGACACTCCGCTGTCCAAGCAAACTGTGCATCCTTGCGTGTCAACTGGGTCAATGGCGCTGATATCCGAGCAAAATCTGATACAAACCACCGGTAATAGCCGGCCAATCCAAGGAAACTGCGAACTTCTGCAACCGTGCTGGGCACCGGCCACGACTCAATAGCCACAATCTTTTGGGGATCGACTTCTACTCCTCCTCTGGTGATGATATGACCCAAATACGAAATGCGATCAAGCCAGAACTCACATTTACTAAACTTGGCATACAACTGGTGCTCCCTTAGAGTCTGAAGAACCACACGGAGATGCTGCTCATGTTCCGCCTCACTCTTGCTGTAGACCAGGATGTCATCCAAGAACACAATCACAAACTGATCCAAGTAAGGCATGAAGATGCGATTCATGAGATCCATGAATACAGCCGGCGCATTGGTTGCTCCAAAAGGCATAACAAGGAACTCCCAATGCCCATACCTCGATCTAAAAGCTGTCTTCGGGATATCCTGCTCTCTGACTCTGATCTGATGATAACCTGAGCGCAAATCAATCTTCGAAAATACTAAAGCCTCCTTGAGTTGATCAAACAAGTCATCTATCCTCGGAAGAGGATATCTGTTCTTGATTGTTACTGAGTTCAAGGTACGATAATCAACACATAACCTGGACGTACCATCCTTCTTTTTCACAAGAAGCATCGGGGCTCCCCAAGGCGATCCACTAGCACGAATGAAACCCTTGGTTCTGAGTTCCTCAATCATCTTGTACAATATCTCCAATTCTGAATGCGCCATCCTGTAGACTCTCTCTGACACTGGGGCTGTCCCGGGAATCAAGTCTATGGTGAACTCGATCTCCCGCTCTGGAGGCATACCTGGTAGCACTTCTGGGAAAACATCTGGGAACTCATCCACTATTCTGGGCAACTGCACTGCTGCTACTGCCATCCGCAATACTGGAGGAGAAGGCTCAACTGTGCCTCGGGAAAAAGAAAACTCTGGCTCGCCTGGAATGCTAAAAACAACCCTGCCAATGTGGCAGTCTATTCTAGCATACTGGTTCCTCAACCAATCCATCCCTAAGACCACATCATAATCGGCCATCGGGAACTCTATCAATCTAGCGGGGAATTCTCTACCGCTAACTACGATCCGACACGAGGAAAATACTCTATCTACTCCCACAAGTTCGTTACCAGTAAGTATATTGAGCCTTACTGATAATGACTCGGGCTCCAATCCTACCCGTGTCGCGAATCGTACAGACATAAAAGAATGCGATGCACCAGAATCAAATAAAGCTGAAGCTGGAAATGAGTTGACGAGAATAGTACCTGCCACTACCTCTCCTGGTGCCAATCCTTCCTCTGCGGTCATCACCATAGCCTGACCATGCCCTCGGGGTGCTGGTCCCCTCTGCTGAAATCCTCGCTGCCTGTTCTGACTCAAGGCTTGGGCTTGAACATGCTGCTGGGGGTTCTGCTGCTGGAACATCTGGGACTGAGGCGGCAAGGGCCTCGGCAATGGATACTGCTGCTGCTGCTGGACTGGAACTGGGGCTGGTCCCCTCACCGAAGAGCCAGAAAGGTTGGACGATGATGAACCACCCCTACTCGGGCAGGATCCAACCCTATGGTCTGGTGCTCCACAAGCCAGACACAATCCCTGTGCCCTATGACACTCTGCCACTACATGGCCTGGCTTCCCACAATGAGAACATCCCACTGCAGAAGACTGCTTCTGCTTCTGCTGCTGCTGAGGGTACATCGGGGTGGAATGCTGAACCGACGTTACGGAGGCCGCTCGCCTCGGAGCTCCAATAGTCAAAGCTCTGGCTGCCGGGGCTGGTGCTGAAGACTGATTCATCTAGCCGTGAGATCTCTTCCGACCTCCGGTCCTGTCCATGATCCTCTGGGAGGTATACTCATGCCTCCGGGCTGCTGTCAAGACTGCATCAAAAGTCTGATGCTCAAACTGCTCAACTGCTAACAAGATCTCCAGGTGAAGTCCCTGCTGGAACCGCTGGGCTCGATCATACTCGGTTGCCACCAAGGTAGGAGCAAACCGACTGAGTCGGGAAAACTCGGCCGCATATCCATCGACCGTCCTGCCTCCTTGCTTCAGATTGGTAAACCTCGTCTGCAGATCATACCGAGCTACGGCATCGAAATACTTGGTCTGGAATCTCTCTCTGAACACTGCCCATGGAATGGGTGCTGCTAATCCAACGGCCTGAGCTGCCCACCAGCTGCGGGCAAGATCTAACAACTGCAGGCGCACAACTGCCACCTTCTCGTTCTCTGGAGTCCTGGCTGCCTCGAGAATCACTTCTGTATCCTGAAGCCAAGCATCCACTGCGATAGCATCTTCGCTACCATCAAAGAAGGGAGGGTTCAAGCGCTTGAAGCTGTTGGCCGCGCTGTTCCCTGGATGACCGCCTCTGGTCAAAGCATCAGCCACTGCTTGTTGCAAGGCATCTCCACGACGATCTTGGAAAGCTATCAAGGTCCTGACGAGTCCTACTAATGTGCCATCATCAGGTTCTACAGGCTGAACTGGCTGAACTGGGGCTCTTCTCCAATAGGCTCGACCCTGGAGGCTACTCCGGAGTGCTGGACTTGATCTCCGGGCTGCTGCTGGTCCGCGGGAGGTGCTCCGCCTTGCTGGTCGGTAGGACCACGAACAATGCCGCTGAAGAAGACGACATAGGGAACAATAAGGAAGGACCAGGACAGATCAATGATACAAGCACATGATCAGGACAAGAATCCAGGGATTCAGAAGATACGAGCAGAGATCAAGGACGAATACTGATTAAGACATCTATTCGGTAAACCCTCACATATCTTGATTTACAAGACCTGTATAGGCCACCACTTAAACCATGTCACGCCCCAGAACCAGAATACTGGAGAGCGGGGACAGATATAGCCAGCTACGTATATTGAAATGGATTCCATCTCGCTATATGGTCACGGCTGTCTAGATACATGAGGGTTTACTACAAGCCAACAGTCTCCTATGGTCATGAACAAGCCTAGTGTCTCAATCACAAGCAATTAAGTAAATGTTACAAGATGTATGATCATTAAATATACAATAATAAGACATCCCAAATATTACATATTCAGCTGATCATGAAGCTAGTCGTTACAAAAAGTGAGGACTAGCAAGAGTTTAGTCATACATGATCAACCCTAGGATCTGTCAATCATGTTACAGCCCGTAGGCAGACAGTAAGTAAATACAATCGAGCTAAACAGGTGCTCGTCGGCTAAACGCCTCAAAAGAATATTTTTACAATATGTGGGAGATCAAAAATAAACCCACTCGTTGTCAGGATTCCGTCTAGTGGTCACCATCTGGCTGGAAGGCCGATAGATCCTCTGGAGCTGCTCCAAAATCTGGCCATACAAAACGAGCTGGATCAGATCCCAGAAAGAGCAAGTGCCACAAAGGAAGCTTCACTTAGGAACTAAAACCAGCAATCATCACAAGAGTATAAATAAGGTAAAAACTGGAAATAAAGAAAATATATCAGGATGATATACGACGAGATAACCATGGAACTATTCAGATAACCAGGTTACAACCCGTAAACCAAACAAGGACCGGGGTTGCAACCCTTCGTCTGAACATAACTTGGAATTCTCACCATTTATCGATAAAATAAATACAGGCATTCAGGTCATATAGCAATCTGGAGCAGGATCAGGACAAGACTAGACTGGTTAAACTCCATCCAATCATTCACGGCCAAGCAAGAATTACGGCTTGATACTTTAACTAACTAGGGTTATCACAGGCCTAATTACTAGCAAAATGCAGTGAGATTATTCCACAGCCACAAGCCCTGCAGACCATCCAGGTTACCCAGGTCGAAATTAGGGGTTGAATACAGGTGGGTACATCGTCCAGGAAACGCATGTACCCTTAAGTAGCTTGAAAGGTGCAACACATGACAGTGTGCTGGAAATGTGCCCTACTCGACGGCAGGCTACAGATCCCAGGCGCGCCCAAGTAACGGGATTGCCTGTAGCTGGGAAATCTCTTCATGACTAATGTGTTAATCTAGTTATTAACCTTAGTCCATTTCAATAGGTACTCCTGACCGAGGTACTCAGGAGCTCCCTTCCTAGACATGATGCAAGACAAGACTGGTTTATTTGTACAAGAACAATCGCCCACGGTGTCCATATAATTTATACAGGTCATGTCATGTCAGGTAGCCGTCGCAACAGCTTCTCAAGATATATCATGTCAGGTTTATCATGTCAAGTGTTCTTGTCAGGAGTGCGCCACGACGGGCTACTATCAGGTCATGTCAGGTTTTCTTGTCAAGAGTGTACCACTACGGGTCACTATCGTGTCATGCTCAGGTATCATTTCCAAACATATTAAACAAATCCATGATTATCAAGTTCACGACAAAAGACGTAAGGATATAAAATGGACGTAAAATATCTAATAAAATATCAAAATTCAGGGCTATAGAAGAGCCATGCGGCTAAGGCATATGCGGCCAGGAATGATCACATGCGGCTGGAAGAGAATAGCCCATGCGGCTGAATGGATATGGGTTCATGCGGCCCGAAATCCGAGTTCATACGACTCGGAAAGGTCGGTCTCAAGGCAGTACGGGCGTGCGGCGCATGCGGCTGCAGGAGCTTATGGAGGGGTCTCATGCGGCTGAAGGGAATCAGGGTCTATGCGGGTCGGGATCAGTCAGTCATGCGGCTGAGAGGACTCGGGTCCTCATGCGGCAGCGGGAGACTGCGGTCTATGCGGCTCGCGAGTATTGGAGTTCATGCGGCTCGGGATGGGCGAAGTCCCATGCGACAGCGGGGAGCAATGCCTATGCGGCTGGGAGCAAGGGTGCATATGCGGTTCGAGAAGAAGGGCCCCATGCGGCCGAACTAAATACTTGCCGTATGAACTTGTCATGCGGTCAAGTCCAGTTGATAGTGCATGCGGTTTCGAAGCTGACTTGCCGTATGAATATTCATGCGGTCAAGTGCTATCATGCGGCTCGGAACTATGCTTCTTCTCCAAATTTTCGAGAAGAAGTACACTATAAGCCATGGCTTCCAAGCTGCATAACTCTATCATCCGGAGCCCAAATCCGAACTTCCATAGGTCAAAATAGGGTAGAACAAAATTCTCTACAACATGGAACCATCAAAACACAGAAATAACAAGATTAAGTAGATCAAAACCCAAGAAATCCGAAAATAAAATAAACTTAGATCTAGAAGAATCTAGCCATGGAAAGTGAAAATGCCAAGTTCTAAAGTAAGTTAAAATGCTGTAAGGAAGAGAATGAAGCAATAAAATTAGAGTTCCTCCATGAAGCAAGTTGCACTTGCCTAGACCTCTCTCTTCTCTCTCTGGTAGGTAAGAAGTAATGAGGAAGAAGAAGATGAGATTAATGAAGAGAGAGAAAAGAATGGGCTAATAAATATAAATGGTGGTGGTAGGTAGGGGGTTCATCCAAGGGTTCATCATGAACCCAAGCAAAACCAAGCTAGGCCGAACCAACCAACCCGAACCAGAAATAGACCAAGCCAAGAAGGAAATGCCAAGCCAGGAAATCATGCAATAAAATACGTACACGTATTCCAAGAATACGTGATACGAACCACAGGCATTACAAACCCGTAGTACAACGTATTGCCAAGGGAGAGGATCGGTCGAGTTCATCTTCGTTGAGAAGTGGGGAGAAATAAGAACACACACTCTCTCACCACTGCTATTTATAGGCTAAGGCATAAACCGAATCTATGTGCTAAGTGCCAGCCTACTCGATGTTAATGCGATGAATATTCATTCATGGCAATGAATCTGCCACCTCAAATTTAGCTAAGTTAAAATTCACCAATTTTGGCCTCGAAACAGTTAACATATGTTGACTAAAGGAGATACGCCCAACGGCTGATGCGCTCCCAATACAGATGTGCCTCGCAGCCGATCCTCCTTAAGGGGTATGCGCCTGCATATGATGCGCCCACCAAAGCTTGTCACCCATTAAGAATTTAATGATATGGGACAAAGTCAGTAGCACGTGCCTCAAAGTCTGAGCAATTGTGTCACGACCCACACCCGCTTTTCGGATACGAAACGTTTCCAAGCCCAGCTTACGCCGCAGTGTCGACGGTAGAATGTTGTCTATAACTCACAAGTAACTGAATCTTGTATCACAAGGAAATCTATATCTCATCTACAGAATAACCAAGACACTATCAAGATCAATAAATAAGACATGAAACTAAGCAATAATGAATATAAACTGAACTTTTCCAAGAATCAAATGTCACGTCCGGTGGACACAAATCCACTACCAATCGACGGAAAGAGAAAAGTACATGAAATATACTAACTGAATACAACCTGCTAATCAAGGCGACCTCAACTGCAAAACTTTGCGGTCTGATGCTACTCAAATCCACTTGTCTGCTCCTGACTCAAACTCGGCTAAACCTGAAGAGATCATCAGGTCCTCAGAGGACATAGCAAGATACATAATATACATGCCTATATAACAATTTTATCATGCACAAGAAAATAAACAAGAAAAAAATAGGAACACGACAAATGACTACGAACACGAATACGAACAATAGAACAACTACGCATAAATGAACTGCCGAACGAATAATGAATACGAGGTCAATGGAAGAACCAAACCCTCATCCTGAGTGTGGACTCACGGGTTTGAACTAAGCACTAACCCTCGTCCCGAGTGTGGACTCTCTGGTTTGCTCACGGCAAAACACCCTCATCCCGTGTGTGGACTCTCTGGTGCAAATGGTCAACCCTCGTCCCGAGTGTGGACTCTCTGGTGCCAATGAACACGATAAACACCCTCATCCCGAGTGTAGACTCTCTGGTGCACTGATCAACCCTCGTCCCGAGTGTGGACTCTCTGGTTGTGTAAAACGATAATCAAGGATTTAGCAGTTCACTACACGCACTCGTTCTATGACACGACTCAAGCAAGGTACTGGTAAGAAACTCCAAAGGTGAACCACAAGGCCAAATATGAACACGACAATATGTAATAAAAACAACTCAACAGAATATAACACGAAGAGCACATATCCATAAACAATCAAAAACTGAAAACTGAAATAAAATGCATATAAATAAAACTGTAGAGGGAGGCAAGGTATACTTGCCTGTGGATCTTGCACAAACCGTAGTCACAAGTCGAGGATGAGGGGATGCCGATCTAGGAGTTGTCAACCTATAACACATATCACACCATTAACCGTGCACGAAAACTACAAATCAATTCTAATGTTCTAGTTCTAAATTCATGGAATAGTGGCTAGTTGGGATACTAATCTAATAATAATTAATTCTAGAATAATTCACTTAAAAACCTAAATTAACCTAATAATAATCTGAATATAATCGAAACATGCAAGTTTGGCCATTAAAAGTCATGTTTCTAATTTTGGAACCATGGCACGCAAATCAAGGCGTGCCGTTGACTATTTAGTCAAACACTATGAACTCTAGATTTTGAAAGTGCACCTTGGTAGATTTCAGCGCCATGAGTGCGCTGGAATCAACCGTGCCACAAAATCAGCTTTGGTCAAAAGATATCGCCGTTATGGCTAATTGTGACCAAAACGGTGATCAACCGATCAATTCTGAGTTCAACAGAATAAATAAAATACTAGATGAACGAAAAAATTTCTAGAAAAAATGTATTTCGTAGAGCACTGTGTTAGCTTTCCGAAAATTGAAACGTTTCATGATTTTGATTTCTGGTTCTCCCGAAATCTCAAAAACACCGAAACTTGTCAAATTTCGGACAACCGACACTCTACGAATTTTCTAGAAATTTAGCAATAATATCTACGAAAATAAATTATATATTCAAAAAGCTTACCTCGATACGGATCCAAAAAAATGGCGCATGAAAAGTACGTCGGAGTTGGCGGGAATCGCTTCGGGAAGTCGGGGAATCACCGGGATCACACTCCAAAAGTCGGTCAACAATAATTTAGGGTTTCTCGGAAATATATATATATATATATATATATGAAAGCGGCTCAGCGGATCGGTTGAGCTGTGGCTCCATGCCACGTGGCATGATCTCCTCAGCCCCGCCCAACTAGCCAACGGTCGGTCGGATCTCGACCCGGCTTGGCTGGCCAAATATGTCGGTTTAGCCGACTCCAAAATTGGAAATGGGGGTGAGTCAGCGACCCTTTGGCTGACAGCTGGGCCCCGCTCGGTCGGCCCAAGCGGCTGAGGCGTGGGCCCGGCCAGCTGACTGGGCGCTGATTGTGTAATTAATATCCAGAAAACAGTTTTTAAAGCCATTTTAATTACAGAAAATTATAATAAATATTAAAAATAGCCAGAAAATATGGAAAAATTCTAAAAAATGTAAAATAATATACTGAAGCCTAGAAAAATATATGTGGTCAATATATGCTCATAGGCTTGCACAATAAATTCTAGAAGTCTTAAAAAATAGGTTTTTCCTATATTTAATTATCTAAAAATCCCCAAAAAATTGTAGAAAAATACAGAAAATATACTTAACCTAATAGAGCCTAAAAAAAATACTGGATCTCAAAATAGACACAAAAAGGCCCCAAAATAAATTATGAAAGTCATTCATACATATAAATCTTCATAGAATAAATATTTTAAAATATATAAAAATGTCTAAAAATCATAATAAAATATAATATAGCTATAGAATGCATATAGACCCTATCTAGAGATCATGTGACCACAAAATGGTCCTAACTCACCTGTGGGCTTAGTCACAACTCCTATGATCATAGAAAATTAAATATAACCAATTATAATAAAAATAAAAAAATATCACTAAATTATAATCGGGATGGCAGATGCCACATACTATCCCCCTTAAAAATAATTTCGTCCTCAAAATTCACATAAAGCCAAGATCTACTAGCATGAGTAGTCTTGAATAAACTGTTATAAAAGAAATTCAAGTGCTCTTAAATCAAAGTCTAAGATGGCCCATCTATAATACTGCCAACTCTACTAAAAATTCTCGCCAGCTGCTCCATGCGATGTTGTCGCATCCTTCGTGATCATGGCATAGGCTTGTCCTCTCTGTGCGGCTGGTAATGGTGGGGCAGTCACATTTTTCTTCAGGCAATCTCGTGAAAGATGCTGGTTGGATCCACAAGTGTAGCACAACCTTAACCATCTTCGGCAGTCTTCTTGGACGTGGCCTCTTTTCTTGCAGTACTGGCAGGTGGGAGCATCTTGAACTTGTTATGGGACTGCTCGTGGTTGCTGTTGATGCTGCTGTGTTGAGGTCTTCCCTGGAATGTCGGGACGTTTTGTCGGTGTTGATTGGTTGTCGCCTCCTCCGAATACGTCTCGATTCCTCTTCCGTTTGTGACTCATATCTTCTTCTACAGCTTGGGTGATTTCTAAAATCTTCTCGTAAGTAGTGGCTTGACTGGTGGCGATGGCTAGACGAATCTCGTGAGATAGTCCCTTCCTGAATCATCGCACCTTGTCTTTAGGGGTGCTGACCAAGTTCTCTGCGAAGCGGCTGAGGCGAGAAAACTCTGATGTGTACTCGTTGACGGTGTGGTTGCCCTGCTCTAGGTGCTCGAACAGGCTCACCAACGCCTCTCATGCTACGTATAGATAGAATTTCTTCTTGAACAGTCGCTTGAATTCCTTCCAAGTTATGTCTGGAGCAGAAAATCGGGCCTCGCCTTGGTACCACGTCCGTACGATGTCGAAAAGCTATCCACTAGCTGACTTAATCTTCAGGTCTTCTGGAACTCGGGCCATCTTCAGGTATCGTTCAACGTTCTCCAACCACTCGTCAGCGTAGAAAATCCTGCTGTCCCATAAAACTCTCTGGGTCGGAGGTCCATGAAGTTCTTGGAAGTTCCAGGGCGCTGTCACGGAGCATCTCTAATCTGAAGAGCCTCTCTTTAGTGTCGCAGAACATGTTGGCTTGCTGTTGGAAGATCCCCAAGAGTGTGACGTTGTCCAGTGCTGGTGACGGAGGCAGAAATGGTGTTGGATACATCGAAGGTATTGGATACATCATAGAAGCCGGATACATTGCTGGTGTTGGGTGCCTGGCTGGAACTGGATGTGGAACACGTGCTGGATGCGGGACTTGTGCTGGCCGTAGGACAGGTGTTGGTGGCAGACCGGGTGCTGGTGGTAGAGTCTGCGAAGGAAACTACGGAGGTGGTGGAATGTCGTCTCTGCGGAATCTTGAGAACTGCGGTTGTGGCAGATTTTCCATATGAATGAGCTGGCATCCTTGTGTTGGTGGAGTCATATACGTAAAAAAGCCTCATGTAGCCGGTGGAGTGTTCAGTGCAGCGTTATTCCTGTTTTGAGAGTCCATCTTAACTGTAACAAAGAAAATACTTTAGCCGTTGAACAATTTCATGCAGGATACGAGTCAAGGATTCAATAAAATCAAGGATTAGAGGCCAATAATGAGTCAAGACATGTGGATGAGATCCTAAGTATCTAATCCTATTCGTAGGCTCACGACGATACAGTGATGTAACCGTAGTGATTAACGTCGACCTACATGGGCCACCAAAAAAAACTTGTCACGACCCGCACCCGCTTTTCGGATACGAAACGTGTCCAAGCCCAGCCTACGCCGCAGTATCGGCGGTAGAACAACGTCTATAACTCACAAGTCACTGAATCTAGTATCACAAGAAAATCTATATCTCATCCACAGAATAATCAAGACACTATCAAGATCAATGAATAAGACATGAAACTAAGCAATAATGAATATAAACTAAACTTTTCTAAGAATCAAATGTCACGTCCGGTAGACACAAATCCACTACCAATAGACGAAAAGAGAAAAGTACATGAAATATACTAACTGAATACAACCTGCTAATCAAGGCGACCTCAACTGCAAAACTTTGCGGTCTGATGCTACTTAAATCTACTCGTCTGCTCCTGACTCAAACTCGGCTAAACCTGAAGAGATCATCAGGTCCTCATAGGACATAGCTAGATACATAATATACATGCCTATCTAACAGTTTCATCATGCACAAGAAAATAAATAAGAAAAAAATAGGAACACGACAAATGACTATGAACACGAACACTAGAACAACTACGCATAAATAAACTGCCGAACGAACAATGAACATGAGATCAATGGAAGAACCAAACTCTCATACCGAGTGTGGATACGGGTTTGAACTAAGCACTAACCCTCATTCTGAGTGTGGACTCTCTGGTTAGCTCACGGCAAAACACCCTCGTCCCGTGTGTGGACTCCCTGGTACAAATGATCAACCCTCGTCCCGAATGTGGACTCTCTGGTGCCAATGAACACGACAAACACCCTCGTCCCGAGTGCGGACTCTCTGGTGCATTGATCAACCCTCGTCCCGAGTGTGGACTCTCTGGTTGTGTAAAACGATAATCAAAGATTTAGCCGTTCACTACACGCACTCGTTCTATGACACGACTCAAGCAAGGTACTGGTGAGAAACTCCAAAGGTGAACCACAAGGCCAAACATGAATACGGCAATATGCAATAAAAACAACTCAACAGAATATAACACGAAGAGCACATGTCCATAAACAATCAAAGACTGAAAACTGAAATAAAATGCATGTAAATAAAACTGTAGAGGGAGGCAAGGTATACTTGCATATGGACCTTGCACAAACCGTAGTCACAAGTCGAGGATGAAGGGATGCCGATCTAGGAGCTGTCAACCTATAACACATATCACACCATGAACCGTGCACGAAAACTATAAATCAATTCTAATGTTCTAGTTCTAAATTCATGGAATAGTGGCTAGTTGGGTTACTAATCTAATAAAAATTAATTCTGGAATAATTTACTTAAAAATCTAATTTAACCTAATAATAATCTGAATATAATCTAAACATGGAAGTTTGGCCATCAAAAGTCATGTTTTCAATTTTGGAAACTATGGTACGCAAATCGAGGCGTGTCGTTGACTATTTAGTCAAATGCTATGAACTCTAGATTTTGAAAGTTCACCTTGGTAGATTTCAGTACCACGAGTGCACTGGAATTAACCGTGCCACAAAATCACGCTTTGGTCAAAAGATATCGCCGTTATGGCTAATCGTGAACAAAACGGTGATCAATCGATCAATTTTGAGTTCAATAGAATAAATAAAATACTAGATGAACGAAATAATTTATGGAAAAAATATATGTCATAGAGCTCTATGTTAGCTTTCTGAAACTTCAAACGGTTCATGGTTTCAATTTCTGGTTCTCCCGAAATCTCGAAAACACTGAAACTTGTCAAATTTTGGACAATCGACACTCTACGAATTTTTCAGAAATTTAGGAATAATATCTACGAAAATAAATTACATATTCAGAAAGCTTACCTCGATACGAATCCAACAAAAAATGGCGCATGAAAAGCACTTCGGAGTTGGCGGAAATCGCTTCGGGAAGTCCGGGAATCACCGGGATCAAACTCCAAAAGTCGGCCAACAATAATTTAGGGTTTCTCGAAAAACCCCACGACATATATATATATATATATATATATATATATATATATATATATATATATATATATATATATATATATTTCTGTGGCTCCATGCCAGGTGGCATGATGTCCTTAGCCCCGCCCAACTAGCCAACGGTCGGATGTCGACCCGGCTTGGCTGGCCAAATATAAGTCGGTTTATCCGACTCCAAAATAGGAAATGGGGGTGAGTCAGCGACCCTTTGGCTGACAGCTGGGCCCCGCTGGTCGGTCCAAGCGGCTGACGCGTGGGCCCGGCCAGCTGACTGGGCGCTGATTGTGTAATTAATATCCAGAAAACAGTTTTTAAAGCCATTTTAATTACAGAAAATTATAATAAATATTATAAATAGCCAGAAAAATATGGAAAATTCTAGAAAATGTAAAATAACATACTGAAGCCTAGAAAAATATCTGGGGTCAATATATGCTCATAGGCTTGCACAGTAAATTCTAGAAGTCTTAGAAAATAGGTTTTTCTTATATTTATTTATCTAAAAATTTCTGAAAAATTGTAGAAAAATACAGGAAATATATTTAACCTAATAGAGCCCGATAAAAAATACTGGGTCTTAAAATAGTCACAAAAAGGCCTCAAAATAAATTATAAAAGTCATTCATACATATAAATCTTCATAGAATAAATATTCAAAAATATATAAAAATGTCTAAAAATCATAATAAAATATAATATAGCTATAGAATGCATATAGACCCTATCTAGAGATCATGTGACCACAAAATGGTCCTAACTCACCGGTGGGCTTAGTCACAACTCCTATAATCATAGAAAATAAAATATAACCAATTATAATAAAAATGAAAAAAATATCACTAAATTATAATCGGGATGGCAGATGCCACAAATTGACAGCTTTTGTAGAATACGATGAGATGCAATCATCACTCTTTGTCGGTTACGGCTATACTCTGCCACGTGGCCAACTGATCACTCGCATGCACCTCTAACAGCCATGGGCTCAGATTTGGCATGCGCCTCTACGGCCATACGCCTAGACTTGCTTTTGGCCTCTAAAAGTCAGATGACAAGTCGCCTTATGGGCCAGATCCTAGGCGCATCCAAGCAAATCATCTCGTACCAAATCCAGGATCTTTGAGCAATAGACACGCGCCATGTGTTATTGACTCAGTTCTGCCAACGAACGGGTGCCAACCACCCAGGATCTCAGTAACAACCAAATTATACAACTGCTATGTGTCAGCTCCACCACAGCCCAACGGTGCAATTCAAACAGATTTAGTTCCAGCTTCCTAGCGCATCTCTATGTGCCCAAAAAAGTCAAACACGTAGCGTCTCTACGTGCAAAATCTCCATACGCGTATCAGCAGATCATTATGCTTCCTATATAGAAGGATCATTCTTTCATTCAAGAGCTTCAACCACTTCAGTATTCTTAATTCTTTCAACAGCTTTAACAGCTTCGACTCATCTCCTTCCAGAGCAATTGAGACCTTCATAGAGTTCGATATCGTCGTCAGATCATCAACGGAGTAAAGAATCACCTCTACATCGCCACGGTTCCTAGATAAAAACAAAAGTATACTAGAAGGATTACATCGAGATCCTACATTATATTATGTTCTGTTTGAGATTAAATATAAAGTTTATCCTAAACTTTTTAATGGCAAATAAGCTGGCGAATATGCTGGAGACCACTTTCTCTTCCAACGAGAAGGTCGTGTCACAGTCTGAATACAACAAGCTTGGCTTCTCCCACAAGACGCTTGTGGTATGCTTCGATCAGCAAGCGTACGAGGAGTTTCTCTCTGAAGGCAGCACGAGTCATTCGAAGCAGCTGCCAAAGCCAAAGAAGACTCACCGAGTCTGGGTACGCAAAGGCGATGCACCAAGCACAACAACTAAAAAAGCTGCACCGGTACAGCCAATCCTTCCTGCTGATACTCTTATCAAACAAAACATTGCTACTAGTGCAGTACATCTGCCAGAGAAGCGCAGTTCTGACAACAGCTTCCAACCTTCTTTTTTCTAGTCGAAAAGGATGTGTCGACGTAACAAGGGTGCAGCCACTCTTCCATACATGAGCTCTGATATGCAGGAGAAGACTTCTATCTTTGATAGAATCACTCGCTGCCATGGCGAAAAAAAATTGGATTTTGAGTACTATGCACCGTTACGAGCTAATACAAAGAAGTCCAAGGTAGCACGGGCTATGCGCCACCAACGTGCTATGCCAAAAGTGAACCAGAAATGCACACTAAAAGTCATGTGTGCAGCTGATGGTAAGCTAGACAGAGTTGACTCGGGTGCTTCGCCACCAGCAACGAGTCAACTCTTGAAGTCCCCTTCCCACTTGGGCGTATCTCATGTACATGAAACCAAGCTGGGTGGGGCAAATCTTGCGACTCTGAACCCATGCGCCTACGTAGGCTGTACGCATAAAGTGGATTCAATTCACAATACATTCTTCTCTTCCACTAACGATCTGGGCGTGTTTCATGCGCTAGAACTAGATCAGGGGACGTAGCGTTCATATGACCACCCCGACGCTTGGCCTTCCCATGTGCCTGGAGGGGTGCGAATGTGAAACTCTTCTCGTATGATCTGCGTAATGTGATTACTCATAGATGTAGATCAAGAGAGATGACCTCTATGCATAATATGCCCCTTGTGGGGCACACTTGTACAACAGTCACCATCAACTGCTGTTGTTGCAAGATAGTAGCTGCACCGTCAAGACAGTCTTTATTCCAGCGACTGCAACCGGCTACACCTGCCTGACATCGCCTTGAAAAGAGGGTAACAATTGATGACGAGTAGGAAACCTTGTCGCCTCGTGCCATGTCATCTCCAATTCTCTTACACCCGGAAGAAAAGCAAACACCACTAACCCTCCAGCTTTGGCTAGCTCATCCAAGGGTCGACTGAAAAGAAACAAGGCGATAATTCTGTCGACCAGAGTATTCCAAGGTACCCGATTAAGAATGAAGGCTACATCGACGATGCAGGCCGGGGGTGATCAGACCCCAACAGTCCACAACAACCCTCCATTTCAAGATGAAGGTATCTTCCAAGAAGCAGACACCGATATGGCTGGGGGTAGCCAACTTGAGGGGTCGGAAAAAGAAACACACATTCCAACCTTTCCACAAGAAAGTGAGGCATCGACTAGTCCATCCACTTCAACCCACGTCATGCATGTCTACATGACAGGAGGTAGAGAGGAAGACGAGGGAGATGCTTCGGCTCCTGATCTCGTGTGCCGCATGAATACTCTGGAAGAGGGCCTTAAAAACCTTTCCACCACCATGCAGTCCTTAACTCAGGTCGTATTCGAGATCCGAATTACCCTGACAGCCCAGCCGTCGGCAAGGGCCCATATACATGCCAATCCCGATCCAGGGGCTAATTGATAATCGAATGAACCCCCTCAGCGAGTATCTTCAGGGACGGTACATCACACTTTGCCCCGAGTATCAGCTCCCTTAGGAACCGAACATCGTACCTTGCCTCAATCACATGCTTCTAACTCTACTAAAAAATTGTTTGAGATGGTGAGGTACTTGCATAACCATTTCGAGGCAAGAAACAAACAGGAGGAAAGCCAAAAGCTCGGGATCCAGCAATCCTATCCTCCCGAATTGAACAATGTGGTTTATCCTCCTAAGCACAAACCACAGTCACTGATACCATTTGATGGAAAAGAGTCCCCCTGTCAATACCTGACCTACTTCCACTCCAAGATAGGGCACCTACCAAAATAGGACGCCCTACTCACAAGCCTATTTATCGGGGTGCTGAAAGGGGTAGCCTACGACTGGTACTGTAGCCTCCCCGATAATTCCATCTCTTCTTTCGGGGATCTGAAGTATCTCTTCCTTTCTCGATTCTATGACGGTGGAAAGGACATGACCATATCTTCCCTCATGGAGATAACCGAGAAGGAGAAGGAGATAGTTCAATCCTTCATCGAGCGCTGCATGTCTGAGGTTATCTTCTGGTATCCCTAAGTCCATACTAATAAACTCTTGTAGAAAGAATATGACGTCGGCTATCAAACTCTGGGTCGACTCTACCCAATATGCGGACTGGACCTCGTATATTATCGGCACCGAAGCCGTTGAGATGAAAGCTCGCGATGCCCATCTTCTATGTGTTAGCTTCCCTTCCTTTGAAGATAATAGAAAGCATGTCGTCAGACAGAGAAAAAGACAGTTTCAACGAACATGTTGTCTCTTCAGTTCGACACCCTGCCACCAACTGAAGCTCAAGACAGCGTCGTCCCCATCCCTAAGGCGACAATGGAAGTAATCAACCTTCCACCAACTCGTGACAATATGAGTGGGCTGGTACCACTTATGACATCCCGGGGAGAGATCATGTGGGTTCACCCATATCTAGCTCCGAAATTGACTCAACCGGGGGGTATGTCCTACGTCCAAAACCAAAGGCAAGAAAACCAAGTCTTGCCGAATGGTCACTTCCTCCCTTGAGGAAGCCCTTTCTGTACAGAAGCATTCACAACAGAACGCTCAGCAAGAGAAGGCTCCAGCTGAAGTAATGCCTCCGGTCACCATGGTGGCTGGATAAGGGGAAGGTTCATCCTAACCTCCAGCAGCCAACAAACCGAAGCAGAAAGAGGCTCGTTCTGATAGATCTCTACGAAAAGAGGGTGCTTTGAGGTTGACCAAACCCTACAACTTTAACATACTGGCGCAACTCGCCAGTACTCCAGCCCAGCTATCACTATTTGAACTTCTTTGATTATCAAAAGACACTCGGGAGGCTCTATGTAAAGCACTGAAGGATGATGAGTCCTTCATCAGTCAAGTTAAATAGCCTGAAGAAGTTCCAACAATATGTCCATATTGCCATAGTGTGAGGGAAATCATCCCCAGCATCACATTCACTCAACAAGTCATGCTACTCATGAACAATCGGCATAACAGACCACTGTATTACACATGGTATGTTGGTGTCATCAAAGTAGATCGAATCCAGATCGACCCTGGGTCTTTCTTTAGCATTATCCCTCGAACTCTACTATAAATACTGGGGATCCTGATGCATCGCCTGACTACATCCAATACCACAATCAGCGGCTTCAATGCTAGCAAGAGCGAGCCTCTCGGGAAAATCCAACTGAAATATCATATCGGTGATATCCAGACGAATGTGACATGTTACGTCGTTGACGTGGACATCAATTATAACATCATGATAGGACGACCATGGATACATGAATACATGGTGGTGCCATCCACCCTCCACTAATATATGAAATATGTGTCTACCAATGACATAGTCAGGACGGAGTTCACTGATGTCGATCCCTTCAGAGGGATCGAGGCATTCTTCACTGATTCTGATTTGTATAAGGCAATCCACTTAGAGGACGAGGCTAACGATGTCGATGATGAAGTAGAGGCCGAAACAGAGGCCAAAACCGAAGATAAAATGGCAACTGAAGCCCCTCTGAAGTTGCGACTCAGGGGAAAACCTTCCTAGGCGTCGGCTCCTATCGTAGCCAAGTTACGCGAAAAGGCACCTGCCCCTTCGTTGAGAAGGCAGCCGAAGCACCGCTGAGAGTGCGACTCAAGGGGAAACCTCCCAAGTGTTGGCCCCTCTTGTGGCCAAACTATACGGGAGGGCACCAGTCTCTGAGACACCAACTAAAGTACCTTTAAAAGTGTGGCTCAAGGGGAAACCTCCCAAATCGTCGGCTCCCCTCGTGGTCAGGCTATAGGGGAAGGCTCCGACATCTCTCCCAGCACATGTTCAGGAGCCAATATGGGTCAGACTCCCGAGGAATTCTCCAGAGACACTGTCTGCCAAGACGTCAACTCTTCTAGTAGCCAAAATTTGGCCTAAAGCCCCAGAAACTCCCAAAGCTACTCCGGTGCTCACCGATGAGGAGTTAGGAGATTATATATCTGCTAATATTGACGCCCCATTTCTTGACGATATAATTCCCTAGGACAAGATCTCGTATTTTATCAATAAAAGGCTGTATTTGAATTACTCTAGTCTTCCACATTGGAATGCCATATATACTTTAGATAATGCCATACAGTCATTGCAAACACAAATAACGAATGTTAATTATGTAGACTGAGTCGTCCCATACCGAGGGGTCTGTTACATAGTTCCGTCCCAGAACCAGGACGAGAAACCTATCATCTTCGGCAAATTCGAGCGTCATCAAGACCTTCTGCCAATCGAACCAGAGCCTGATACCGGTAGAATGCAAGTATATCGGTACACAGATCAAGCAAAGTACCTCATCCAAAAGATGGGTTATAACTTGAAAAGCAATAAGGGCCTGAACTGTAGCAAAGGCCGACGTCTTCCCTTACGACTCCCGGTTCAAAAAGGGAAGCCACAAGATTATTATCACCGCACTCGATGGGGGTTAGGCTATGTCACGCCACCAACAACCCCAGAGAGTTTAGAAGAAGAAATGGTGGCACATTCTCACTCATCTGAAGCTTCAACTTGGGACTCTGACACCAACATCAGCCCAATCTTCAAGAAAGTGTTGTCAGTAAACATGATATCCGTACATCCTCTAGAAGAAGAAGATGACGATCAGATGATAGAGTTCTTTGAAGAAAAACCCTGGGCACAACGCTTAGTAGCCCAATGGGAATCTTGCTTCGAGCTACGAGAACCCCCTACCGATGATGAAGTCGAGTAGACCGACTTAGGGGATGAATCTTCGTCCAAACCTATCTTCATCAGCAAAAGCTTGACAGAAGAAGATCGAGAATCCTTGGTCCAACTTGTCAAGGAATACATCGATGTCTTTGCCTAGAGCTATAAAGACTTGTCAGGTTTAGACCCGCAAGTCGCGATGCACAAGCTTAACATCTTACCTAACGCTAAGCCTGTTAAGCAGCAACAACAACGCTCCCGTCCTAACATCATGGACACCATTGACAAAGAAGTGGATAAACTCTTAGATAGTTTATTCGCGAGGAGCAACATCTAGACTGGCTGGCCAATATCATTTCTGTCACTAAGAAGAACGAGAAGATCCGAGTCTACTTCGACTTTCGGGATCTCAACTCCGCTTGCCCAAAAGATGAGTTTCCCCTTCCAATCACCAATGTGATGATAGAAAATACATGTGGCTTTGAACCCATGTCCTTCATGGATGGATATTCGGGCTACAACCAGATCAAGATGTTCACGAATGACGAGAAGCACACGTCGTTCAAGACTCTAAAGGGGGTTTACTGCTATACACTAATGTCCTTTGGCTTGAGGAATACAGGAGCGACATACCAGCGAGCTATGAGCACCATCTTTTGCAAGCATCTTTGCAAGACAATTGAATGTTATGTTAACGACATCGCTGTCAAAGTCGTCTACGAGGTGATCACTTGCAAGATTTGAGGACATTCTTCGATTTCATATGAGCACATCAGCTCAAGATGAACCCAGCTAAATCCTTCCTAGGTGTTTTCAAAAGGCAAATTTTTGGGTTTCATCATCACTGCGAAGGGTATCCATGTTGACCCTGAGAAGACCAAGGCCATCCTTGACATGAGACCTCCGAAGAACTTAAGAGAACTTTAAGGCCTATAAGGTCGTCTCGCATACATTCGAAGGTTTATAGAAAATCTTTTCGGGCAATGCCAACCCTTTACCAAACTCTTGAAAAAGGAAGTCCCTTATGTCTGGACGGAGGACTGTCAGAAGGCATTTGACGACATCAAAGCCTATCTACAAATCCCCTAGTCCTGGTAGCACCGGTTGCAGGCAAACCGTTCCTGCTCTACGTCCGTGCAATAGATCATTCTCTCGGCGCTCTAATGGCTTAGAACAACGATACAGCCTACGAGCAAGCTATCTACTACCTAAGTAGGACAATGATCGAGGCCGAATACTGGTACAACCCTGTCGAAAAAGAATGTCTAGCTCTGGTATTTGTTGTCACGATCCGCACCCTAGAGTAAGGGCACGAGACGTGGGTACGTCCAGCCTACGTCGCAGTGTCGGCGGTAGAACGCTGTCCTAGGTCACAATATCTAACAATATAAAGCTAAACAATTTATACTCCCCGAATGGGGGTGACATAGCAGTAAATAAACTCAATCACAACTGAAGAAGAAGAAGCACGATATCATATAGAACTCAAGGAAAATACAAATGATCAAATAGTCTAAGATAACATCTCAACAAATATCCAGAATACAAGTCCCATCTACGGAATATGAAAGAATATATACAACTCAGATCTCGAAGACAGAAATATAAAGTCTAACTACTAGCCTCAAGACAACATAAGTCAGATAAAGCCTAACTAAGCTAGTCTTGGCAATAGGGGTAATGTCCTCAACTAGAGCTGGGTCCTCCTGAGAGTCCAGCTCACAAGTGTCGTCTAGGGCTACCCCGTAGAAGGTATCCACGCAGGCCTCCTCCTCGTCCTCTGTAATATTTTCAACAGGTCCAGTCAGGACAGGAGCGAGCACAATACATCTCAACAGTTCATAGCAGGTTAGAAAATATAAACATACAGTAAAGTAAGATACAGGTACTGAAAGAATGCAGTATGTAAACAGAGAGAGAACTGTAATAAAAATATCTACTATAAATAGAGACTAACAGTGGCTAGTGAGTCAGAGTACAATATAGACATGTAAATACATAGGATGATTTTGATGAGACACTACGGAATGATTCTGATAAGATACTACTTGGGTATTACCACATGTCCACTTCTACTCCCCCGTACCCCCAATCAATATACAAGGATCTAGCCAAGTTATGTTATGATTCTATGCAATGGCCCTCGAAGGGTGGTACATGGTAGTCCCATAAATGGGGATTCTAGGAAGCCCAATAAATGAAAGGATTCATGGAAGACTCCGTGATCATGAGAGTACATGACATAAGTGATTCAATGAACCAATGAAGCATAGTGATACGCCATGTAAGTGAAACGCACAGAACATGAAGTACCTGATGCTCCCTGAAGGGATAATATCTCAAGAAGGGATCCATATAGTACTAATCCGTGTAACCAACGTGACAGTATCAAGTAAGATAATTTAAAGCAGGAAAATAATTCTAAGCAGGATATAAAATGATCAGAGAATGTACTCGCCTGGTATCTGAGTGTCCGGATGAAATGTACTGTCCGAGGAGAGGTGTTTGGCTCCTAATCAGAACAGCACAAGTCACAACAAGTCTAAAATGATAACAAGATGCAATTCAATGCATTCTAAATGAATCTAGGTCAATCTAGGCCAAAGTCAACTCTTGGTCAACTCTAGTCAACCCTAGAAGTCAAACTAGGTTAACTATGGTCAACTAAGTCTAACAAGTCTAAACTAGGTCAAACAAGCCTATACTAGCTAGTACACACCACTACAAGGCTATACAAGCCTGAACCAAGCCTATCCCAACTATATCACAATATCACAATATAGCTATATGTTATATAACTAGCATACATTCAACATGTCTAACTTATTTATCAATATACATATATATTTAGATACATTACATTAGGCATTCAATATTACACATATATACATATGCATATTTTACATACATTACATTATATATATATATATATATATATATATATATATATATATATATATATATATATATATATATATATATATTTATATATATATATATATATATATATATATATATATATATATATATATTTTATATATATATATATAAAAAAAAAATATATATATATATATATATAAAAAAAAAATATATATATATATATTTTATATATATATATATATATATATATATATATATATATATATATATATATCAAAAAAAAAAAAAAAAAATATATATATATATATATATATATATATATATATATATATATATATATCAAAATATATATATATATATATATATATATATATATATATATATATATACATATATATGTAGGCTACCTACATTGTATATACATTACTTACATATATTGATATTCATATATAATATATACATACATGTGTATATAGAGAGAGGGGAGGCATGTGTGTGTGTGTGGCTGATAGTGTAGTGTCAATGTGTGTGTGAGAGTGTGTGTCATGAAGGGTGTATGATAAACAGTGTGTGTGTACAAAGAGAGACAATATGAGACTTAGCTAATAGGTGTGTGTACATGTGTAAAGAGTGGACTATGTGTGTGTGAGTTTCCTGTGTACAGGAACATAGATAGGAATGTGTGTGTGAGCAGTGAGACTGTGATATAGGAATAGGACAGAGTGTGCAGGAAAAATGTGTGGCTGAAAACAGTAATAGAGAAGAGGAAGGAAAGGAAACCAATTCCAATTACAAAACAGTTTCAGTTTTAGAAAATAGGAAGGGAACCAATTCAGTTCAGTTTTAACAAAGGAAAGGGAAGAAAACCAATTCATTTGTATACCAACAGTTTCCAGTTTTTTGACCAAGGATTTCGAAATCCCAATTAAATCCAATATTCAATGAAAAACACCTAAATTCGACCCATAGATAGAAAAAATGTAGGAGAACAATTTTAGGATATAAAACCAACAATTATCATCATTTAAATAGGTTTAATTAGCTGCCTAAAATCAATTATCAAAAACTGGAAAAACAGAAAATGTTCATGTATCAGAAATTTAGGGAAAATTGGAAAACGTAATTCGAAAACAATTAAATTGCAAAATTAAAGGTTGGTAATGCATCCTAGATATGTGCACGTGTCATTTAGTGTCAGAGTGTCATACCACAACGTGACACGATGTGTCCAACACGATTAAAACCATTTTAGCATACACAGACACTGCATAGCAGTGCACTGTCTCGTGCGTGTGTGCACTTAGGTCTAGGACACGACACAGGTGTCCAAGTGTCTCGTGGTCGTGTCCCTAGGTTCGCCTAGGGTCCAGCTACGTGTCCAATACCCTGAATCCTCATGTCGAGTCGCACAAACGTGTCCAGGACAACGTATCAGAACCCGATTCAAACGACTGAACAGTCAATGCACAAACAGTACGATGATGATTTCTCCCTCGATATGCCACGTGGTCATCTGAAACTTGACATGTGGCATGTCAGACACTGCCCCAAGGCGTGTGTCAAGTTTCATCTCCAGTGGTCGCGTGTCGTGTCTGGTACAGCCCCCGAATAGCAGGGCAGCGTGTACAGTAAGTCAACCCACGTATTCGTGTCCCGATCCCGACACGACACGACACTAAAACCTACTCAGTCCCACAGAAATCCATAAGCAACACATAGGACAACAAATCCATTCAATTAGATTCCTGAAATTAGGTCGAAATGTCCTTTGGGACATTTCATCAAACACTTAGGTCTATGTCGGATACGTGTCCGATACGGACACGAAATGGGTCCAAAATGCCACGAAAATCTAGGGTTAGCTAGGGGACACCTAGATCTAGGTCTCCATGCAAAGAAATTCAAAATTTAAAGGAGTTTAGGATGATTTACCTAGTGGTGTCCAAATGCAAGAAAAGCTTCCAATAGGAGGGTTCCTCCTTGCTAGTAAACTTCTTCAAATTGCACACAAACTAAGAAAAATCTCCACAAACAGCAAGTATACCTAGATTAGAACCTATTGCAATTTATTTGAGGGAAAAAGGAGATAAAATGGAATTTCTATGAATTAATAAAGTTGAGAAAATACCTCTTCCTTAACTTATTCTTTCCTAAAGAGGCTAGCCCTAAATGGAGGAGAATATTTTTAGGAGAGATTCCTAATGCTAGTGTATGTGGCCGGCCAACATGAATTAGGGTTAGGGTTAGCTTTGTGGGTTGGGCTTTGGGCTCCTATGTGCCAAGTTGTTAATTAATGGTTCAACCATAAGTAATGGCTTATGACTTAACTAGTCTAACTTGAGTTTAATGACTAAACCCTAGGTTAACTCTAGTCTAACTAGGGTTACATGACCTAACCAAGTCCAACACAGCTAGGGTTAGCTTCTAGGTTAGCCTACCAAAGTCAATGCTAGTCAAAGTCAACCTAGTCAACCATCCTTCAAACAATTCCAAAATAAATCCTAAAAATTCCCATAAATTCAAATAAATTATAATAAATTCAAATAACCTTAAAAATGACAAAAATATCCTCAAACTAGAAATATGGTAGTGACAAATCTACCCTCCTTAAAAGAATTTTGTTCTTGAAATTGAAAGGCGAAATGTAACTGATGAGAAGGATAGAAAGTATACCTCACGGTCCAAAAAGATAAGGGTATCACTCGCGCATCTCATCCTCCTGCTCCCAGGTAGACTCTTCTGGAGAATGATGCCTCCATGCAACGCGTACCAAGGGTATCACCTGGTTCCTCAGAACCTTCTTCCGTCGATCCAGTATCTCCACTGGCTGCTCTAGATAGCTGAGAGAAGGTCCAACCTCAATCTCTGAATGATCAAGCACATGGCTAGGATCAGCCACGTACCGTCTTAACTGTGATACATGGAATACGTTATGGACCCCCACTAGTGAAGGTGGCAAGTCTAGCCTGTATGTCACGTCACCGACTCTCCCGCTGATAACGAAAGGGCCGATGGAGCGCGGGCTAAGCTTCCCGCCTCCACCAAAATGTATCGTACCACGAGTCGGAGATATCCTCAAGAAAACCTGGTCTCCAACCTAATCACAAGCAAGGTCTCAATTATTAAATAATAAAACATGATCAAAATCACAAACAAACAAACCTAAATCTAATCCTACTCTAATCTGTACCTCAAACTCCAACGGTCTCCGGTGGCTATCGGCCCAGTGCCGATGTCTGTCCTGCGCCACGCGAAGTCTGTCCCTGATGAGCTTCACCTTCTCGGCTGCGTCAACAACCATCTCTGGTCCCAGTAAAGCTCGCTCACCAACATCATCCTAAGATAAGGGTGTACGACACCTACACCGTACAGAACCTCGAAAGGTGACATCTCAATGCTGGCCTGGAAGCTGTTGTTGTAAGCAAACTCCACCAAATGTAGATGATCCTCCCAGGAACCTCCAAAGTCTAGGACGCACGTTCGTAGCATATCCTCAAGTGTCTGAATAGTCCTCTCTGACTGTCCGTCCATCTGGGGTTGGTATACAGTACTAAATTTGAGCTGAGTGCCTGGTCTGCAGACTCCTCCAAAAATGGGAAGTAAAGCGACTATCCCGATCTGAGATGATGCTGACCGAAACCCCGTGAATCTTGACTATCTGTCGCATATACATCTCTGCCAGCCTCTCTATAGACGTACCCACCTTGAATGGCAAGAAGTGGGCCGATTTGGTCAACCTGTCAACGATGACCCAAATCGTATCTTTTTTCCTGGTGTACGCGACAATCCGGATACGAAATCCTTAGTGATATACTCCCATTTCCACTCGGGAATGGGCAGCGGCTGCAACAACCCACCGGGCCTCTGCCTCTCTGCCTTGACCTGCTAACAGACCAAGCACCTAGCTATGAAGCGAGCCACCTCCCGTTTCATCTTGGACCACCAAACATGCTTCCTCAGATCTCGGTACATCTTGTTGGCACCAGGGTGTATAGAGTACTGAGATCTGTGGGCCTCCTGCAAAACCTGCTCCCTGAGCTCTCCGCTGGGCACACATAACCTGGAACCGTGCCTCAAGGCACCATCCTCTGCAAGAGAAAACTCGCCATCCAGTAATCTTGCTCGAACCTGCTCTCGGAGGCACCGCAGAGCAACGTCCTCAAACTGTGTCGCCTTGATCCTCTCCATCAAGTCCGACTGTATCTGCATGCCCCACATCTGCATCTGTACCCCGGGCACAATCACCTCAATCCCAACGCTCTCCAAATCAGCAAGCAAGTGATGGTCCATGGTCAAACACGGCTATCGGGTACCTACTCAAGGCATCGGCAACCACGTTGGCCTTCCCTGGGTGATACCGAAGTAGGATGTCAAAGTCCTTCATCAACTCTAGCCATCTGCGCTGCCTCATGTTCAGCTCCTTCTGAGTGAACATATACTTTAAACTCTTGTGATCTGTAAAAATCTCTACCCTCTCCCCATACAGATAATGCTTCCACAATTTCAGAGCAAATATCACCGCTGCCAGCTCAAGGTCATGGGTAGGGTAGTTCTTATCATGGGGATATAATTGTCTGGAAGTATAGGCAATCACCTTCCCATGCTGCTGCAACACACAACCCAGCCCCTTCCCTGAAGCGTCACTATAAATAGTGAATCCACCTGATCCTGAAGGCAATGTCAGAATTGGAGCTGTCGTAAGCCGCTTCTTCAACTCATCAAAAGCTGTCTGACACTCCTCTGACCAAATGAACTCAGCATCCTTCCGGGTCAACCGAGTCAACGGTTCTGCAACCTGGGAGAAATCCTGCACAAATCTCCGATAATATCCTACCAGCCCTAGGAAACTCCTGATCTCTGCCACTGAAGTCAGCACTGCCCATGCCTCAACTGCTACGATCTTCTTGGGGTCAACTGAGATACCATCTCCAGTCACCACATGCCCCAAGAAGTCCACCTGGTCAAAGAAGAACACACTTGGAGAGCTTCCCATAAAGCTGCTCCTTCCTGAGAATCTCTAGTACTATCCTCAGATGCTCCTCATGCTCCTCCTCAGTCTTGGAATATATTAAGATGTCGTCAATGAACACCACCACAAACTGATCCAGGTACTGGTAGAACATCTTGTTCATTAGGTTCATAAACACTGTTGGTGCATTGGTTAGCCCAAACGGCATAACCAAAAACTCAAACTGCCTGTACCGCATCCTGAAAGCGGTCTTGGGAATATCCTCCTCCTTCAACTTCACCTAGTGATATCCCGACCTCATATCAATCTTGGAAAATACTCGAGCTCCGCTCAACTGGTCAAAAGATCGTCGATCCGCGGTAGTGGGTATCTGTTCTTGATCGTGAGGTTGTTGAATGACCTATAGTCAATACACATCCGTACTGACCCATCCTTCTTCGGCATAAACAACACTGGTGCACCCCATGGCGACGAACTCGAACGGATGAAGCCCTTGTCTTGCAGCTCATCCACCTGCTTCTTCAGCTCCACCAACTCACTATTGTTCACCCGATAGACATGCTGAGAGATGGGTTCCGCTCCTGGAACCAAGTCTATCGAGAACTCAATATTTTTGTCCGGTGGCAATCCAGGCAACTCCTCTAGGAAAACATCCATATACTCTGCTATCAAGGGGTGTGGAATCGCCTGCTCCTTAACCGAGACTCCGCAGAAAACTCTGCTGCTCTGCTCTGTCTGACGTCTGGAGTACTCGAACTCTGGATCCCCCGGCACTCTGAAAAGAACTCTACCCCCTCTGCAATCAATGCTAGTGTGGTACCTGCTCAACCAATCCATACCAAGTAATATATCATAGTTCGGCAATGGCATTACGAGCAGGCTCACCTCCAACTCACGGCCTTCCAAAACTACACTTCGAACCTTACAAACATCACTCACGAGGATAATGCCACCCCCGATCGTCATCTTGTAAGTCCTAGGCAATGATTCAGCTATGATACCATGTCTAATCATAAAAGATACTGATATGAAGCTATGCGAAGCACCAGAATCGAATAATACAAAAGCTGGACTGGAGTCGAGAAGAATCGAACCTGCGATCAGCTCTCTTATCGCCTCTGTATCTCCGGCTACCATGGCAAAAGCTCGCCCCTGCTGGCCTCCCCTGGCCTACTGCTGATGCTGAACAAATCTCTGCTGCTGTGTCGGCAGGGCTGGTCCCCCTCTGCTGGCCTGCTGGAGCTCTGACTGCTGCTCCCTGAGCTGCTTGTGCTATGCGACACTCCCTCATCTGGTGGTCTACTGAACCACATACTAGGCACTGGCCCAGTCTCTTCCGGCACTCATTGGTGACATGCCCGGGCTTCTTGTAGTAAGCACAAGTGATCACCTGTCTCTGGCCCCGCTGGTACTGTCTCGGCTGCTGCTGCTGGTGAACTGGCCTCTGCTGGATCGGCTGCGGCTGGAACTGCCTCGGCTGCTGGTGCTGAAAGTGGGGCCTCTTGGCCTGGCCTTCGCTGCTGCTGCCCCCAACTAGGTCTTGCCCCCTCATGAGCCTAAGCTCAAGATCATCCTCTGCCAATAAGGCTCCCGTCAAGATCTCCTCAAATGTGGCATCCCTGTTGCCCTTGGTCAAGGACTTGACCTCCTTGACCAGACCCTTCCGGAACCTCTGGGCCTTCGTCGTCTCGCTCAAGCCCTCTACGAATCTGTCGAGGCGGCCGAACTCCCCAGCATACTCCTCCACTGATAGGCTCCCCTGAACCAAGCTCTCGAACTGCGACTCCAAGGCTCGAAGCGTTGAATCTGGAAAGAACTTCTTCTTGAAGAAGCCCTTGAACTCCTCCCAAGTCTGCCCAGCTACCCCCATCCTGGGGTCTGACTGATACCAGGTGCGAGCAAGATCTCGTATCCGGCTAGCTGTTGTCTCAATCTGGAGATCTGCCGGTATCCGGGCCAGGCGGAAGATCTCCTCTATATGCTCGATCCACTCATCAGCATATAGGATCCCCTCTGTCCCCAGGAAGTCTCTGGGGCTCATCTTCTGGAACTGCTCTGGTGTCCTCGGCTGCTGGACTGCTGGTCGAGCTGCGACTGTCGTAATGGCCAACTCTATGCTTCTAGCCTGTCGGGTCTGCTGCACCTCCATAAACTGCTGGAACTAGGCGAATATCTGTACCGTATCTACGTATCCTGTAGGCGGCGGCTGCTGGAAAGGCATCTCTGCGATGACTCGGTCCTGCCTCCGAGCCGGTAGAGGCATACCCCCTGCTGCTACTGCTGTTGGAGTCTCAATACGAGCAGAGGTGGTAGGAGCTACAGTCTCATGTCTCTGCTGAACTGGCTGAGAGGTAGCAAACCCCTCTACAGCATCCCCATGAATGGTACGGTGCGACCGCGTCTCCACCATCGTGAAGATAGACCAACAAGAGTATCAATTTTTGAGAAAGAAGCGATATAACAAAGGCGGACAGTTAAAATTCAAAAGAATCGATTGACAATAAGGATTTAGATGGCAATAATAGAGTTTTTCCTAATGTGATTGAGTACCTTAAAACCTATATCCTACTGCAGGCTGTAGTGATACTCTGGTTCGAATACCACTACACTTCTAGTCTAGACCTGCATGGGCCACCACTAAAAACGTATCACGACCCATACCCTAGAGCAAGGGCACGAGACATGGGTACGTCCAGCCTACGCCGCAGTGTCGCGGTAGAACGCAGTCCTAGGTCACAACATCTAATAATATAAAGCTAAACAGTTTATACTCCTCGAATGGGGGTGACATAGCAGTAAATAAACTCAATCACAGCTAAGGAAGAAGAAGCACGATATGATATAGAACTCAAAAAAAAATACAGATGATCAAATAGTCTAAGATAACATCTCAGCAAATATCCAGAATACAAGTCCCATCTCTGAATATGAAAGAATATATACAACTCAGATCTCGAAGACAGAAATATAAAGTCTAACTACTAGCCTCAAGACAACATAAGTCGGATAAACCTAACTAAGCTAGTCTAGGCAATAGGGGTAATATCCTCAGCTAGAGCTGGGTCCTCCTGAGAGTCCAGCTCACAAGTGTCGTCTAGGACTGCCCCGTAGAAGGTATCCACACAGGCCTCCTCCTCGTCCTCTGTAATATTTTCAACAGGACCAGTCAGGACAGGAGCGAGCACAATACATCTCAACAGTTCATAGCAGGTTAGAAAATATAATCATACAGTAAAGTAAGATACAGTTACTGAAAGAATGCAGTATGTAAACAGAGAGAGAACTGTAATAAAAATATCTACTATAAATAGAGACTAACAGTGGCTAGTGAGTCAGAGTACAATATAGACATGTAAATGGCATAGGATGATTCTGATGAGACACTACGGAATGATTCTGATGAGATACTACTTGGGTATTATTCACATGTCCACTTCTACTCCCCCGTACCCCCAATCAATACACAAGGATCCAGCCAGGTTATGTTATGATTCCATGCAATGGCCCCCGAAGGGTGGTACATGGTAGTCCCATAAATGGGGATTCTAGGAAGCCCAATAAATAGAGGATTCATGGAAGACTCTGTGATCATGATAGTACATGTCACAAGTGATTCAATGAACCAATGAAGCATAGTGATACGCCATGTAAGTGAAACGCACAGAACATGAAGTACCCGATGCTCCCTGAAGGGATAACATCTCAAGAAGGGATCCATATAGTACTAATCCGTATGACCAACGTGACAGTATCAAGTAAGGTAATTTAAAGCAGGAAAATAATTCTAAGCAGGATATAAAATGATCAGAGAATGTACTCGCCTAGTATCTGAGTGTCGGATGAAATGTACTGTCCGAGAGAGGTGTCTGGCTCCTAATCAGAACAGCACAAGTCACAACAAGTCTAAAATGATAACAAAATGCAATTCAATGCATTCTAAATGAATCTAGGTCAATCTAGGCCAAAGTCAACTCTTGGTCAACTCTGGTCAACCCTAGAAGTTAAACTAGGTCAACTATGGTCAACTAGGTCAAACAAGTCTAAACTAGGTCAAACAAGCCTATATTAGCTAGTACACACCACTACAAGGCTATGCAAGCCTGAACCAAGCCTATCCCAACTATATCACAATATCACAATATAGCTATATGCTATATAACTAGCATACATTCAACGTGTCTAACTTATTTATCAATATACATATATATTTAGATACATTACATTAGGCATTCAATATTACATATATAACATATGCATATTTTACATACATTACATTATATATATACATATATATGTAGGCTACCTACATTGTATATACATTACTTACATATATTGATATTCATATAATATATGCATACATGTGTATAAGAGAGAGGGAAGGCATATGTGTGTGTGTGGCTGATAGTGTAGTGTCAATGTGTGTGAGAGAGTGTGTGTCATGAAGGGTGTATGATAAACAGTGTGTGTGTGTACAAAGAGAGACAATATGAGACTTAGCTAATAGGTGTGTGTACATGTGTAAAGAGTGGACTCTGTGTGTGTTTCCTGTGTACAGGAACATGATAGGAATGTGTGTGTGAGCAGTAAGACTGTGATATAGGAATAGGACAGAGTGTGCAGGAAATATGTGTGGCTTAAAACAGTAATAGAGAAGAGAAAGGAAAGGAAACCAATTCCAATTACAAAACAGTTTCAGTTTCAGAAAATGGAAGGGAACCAATTCAGTTCAGTTTTAACAGAGGAAAGGGAAGAAAACCAATTCATTTGTATACCAACAGTTTCCAGTTTTCTGACCAAGGATTTCGAAATCCCAATTAAATCCAATATTCAATGAAAAATACCCAAATTCGACCCATAGATAGAAAACATGTAGAAGAACCATTTTAGGATATAAAACCAACAATTATCATCATTTAAATAGGTTTAATTAGCTGCCTAAAATCAATTATCAAAAACTGAAAAAACAGGAAATGTTCATGTATCAGAAATTTAGGGGAAATTGGAAAACGTAATTCGAAAACAATTAAATTCAAAATTAAAGGTTAGTAATGCATCCTAGATATGTGCATGTGTCATTTAGCGTCAGAGTGTCATACCACAACGTGACACGATGTGTCCAACACGATTAAAACCATTTCAGCAAACACAGACAATGCACAGCAGTGCACTGTCTCGTGCGTGTGTGCACTTAGGTCTAGGACACGACACAGGTGTCCAAGTGTCTCGTGGTCTTGTTCCTAGGTTCGCCTAGGGCCCAGCTACGTGTCCAACACCCTGAATCCCTGTGTCAAGTCGCACAGACGTGTCCAGGACAACGTATCAGAACCCGATTCAAACGACTGAACAGTCAGTGCACAAACAGTGCGATGTGATTCTCCCTCGACACGCCATGTGGTCATCTGAAACTTGACACGTGGCATGTCAGATACTGCCCCAAGGCATGTGTCAAGTTTGTGTCCAGTGGTCGGTGTCGTGTCGGTACAGCCCCCGAATCAGGGCAGCGTGTGTAGTGAGTCAACCCGCGTGTTCGTGTCCCGATCCCGACACGACATGACACTAAAACCTACTCAGTCCCACAGAAATCCATAAGCAACACATAGGACAACAAATTCATTCAATTAGATTCCTGAAATTAGGTCGAAATGTCCTTTGGGACATTTCATCAAACACTTAGGTCTAGGTCGAATATGTGTCCGATACGGACACGAAATGGGTCCAAAATGCCACAAAAATATAGGGTTAGCTAGGGGACACCTAGATCTAGGTCTCCATGCAAAGAAATCCAGAATTTAATAGAGTTTAGGGTAATTTACCTAGTGGTGTCCAAATGCAATAAAAGCTTCCAATAGGGGGGTTCCTCCTTGCTAGCAAACTCCTTCAAATTGCACACAAACTGAGAAAAACACCACAAACAGCAAGTATACCTAGATTAGAACCTATTGCAATGTTTGAGGGAAAAAGGAGATAAAATGGAATTTCTATGAATTAATGAAGTTGAGAAAATACCTCTTCCTTAACTTGTTCTTTCCTAAAGAGGCTAGCCCTAAATGGAGGAGAATATTTATAGGGGGATTCCCAATGCTAGTGTATGTGGCCGGCCAACATGAATTAGGGTTAGGGTTAGCTTAGTGGGTTGGGCTTTGGGCTGCTATGTGCCAAGTTTTCAACCATAAGTCATGGCTTATGACTTAACTAGTCTAACTTGAGTTTAATGACTAAACCCTAGGTTAACTCTAGTCTAACTAGGGTTACATGACCTAACCAAGTCCAACACAACTAGGGTTAGCTTCTAGGTTAGCCTACCAAGGTCAATGCTAGTCAAAGTCAACCTAGTCAACCATCCTTCAAACAATTCCAAAATAAATCCTAAAAATTCCATAAATTCAAATAAATTATAATAAATTTAAATAACCTTAAAAATGACAAAAATACCCTCAAACTAGAAATGTGGTAGTGATATTTGTCATTAAAAGACTCGTCATTCTGTATTAGGTCAGACGATCCATGTCATTTCCGAGTCAATCCACTCAGGGTGCTCATGATAAAGCTGGGAGCACTAAACTCTCGATTAGTTACAGAGGCAATATTATTGACACCATACGATATGTATTCATCCACAAAAAGCTGTCAAAGGCCAAGCACTGGCCGGCTTCTTAGTTGTACATCCAATCCCAGAGTCATCCAAACTCTATGAAGATATTCCAATGAAGTGCTGGAATCCATTGTTGCCAAAGAAAACTCTGTATGGCGGATGTTCTTCGATGGCACTTCAAGGACAGGTCCTAAGGGTCAGATCATCGCAGGAGTAGGGATAGTCTTGATCTCTTCGGACAAGCTAGTCATCCAGCGTGCCTATTCCCTCACAGGACCGTGCTCCAACAATGGCAGAGTACAATACCTCATTAAGGGACTCCAGTTAACAAGATAAATAGGATAAATGCCTCGAGTTCCTATGGCGATTCAAAACTCATTGTCAACTAGGTCCGAGGATAATATGAGGTTCACCATGAGGACCTGATTCCTTATCATAAAGTAGTTTTGGATACTATTTCAACCTTCATCGAGTTCTTCATAGAGCATGTACCTCGATTACAAAATCTAGAGGCGGATGCTCTGGCTGGCCTTAATACCTCATTGGCGGGACCTCTCGGAACTCAATACTTCTCTACAGTGATTGGCTTGGATCTGGTGTGTCCCAAAAATAACCTGTGCATGTGTCTGAACCATGTCATGCTTGCAGACACCGGTGTCGACATCAGAGACTAGCGATTCATATTCATAGATTTTGCGGCCTACGGGAGCCTCCCAGACGATCCAAAAGAAGCTGTGTCGATCAAAAGGTGCTCTTTCCGATTCTACTATGACACAGCTACCAAAATATCGTATCGTCGTTCTTACAATGGGCTTCTTCTTTGATGTTTATCAAACGAGGAGGCAGCCGAAGCTCTGCGGGAGGCTCATGATGGCACATGTAGAGCTCATCAACCCGGCACTAAGCTACAGAATCGACTCCGACGTATGGGCTATTAGTGGCCTACTATGATGACAGATGCTATTGAGTACGCCAAAAAGTGTCGTGTTTTCCAGCTGTACGCTGACTTCATCCATCGACCCTCGGAGTTTCTACACCCACGGTCACCTTCTGGCCATTCGAAGCCTGGGGTATGGATATAGTCGGACCTATCATCCCTCCGTCATCTAGAGGACATCGCTTCATCTTAGCAATTACCGACTACTTCTCTAAATGGGCGGAGGCTATACCTCAGTCAGAGGTGAAGAGTTTGAAGGTGATCATCTTCATCAAACACCATATTATTTACCGTTTTGGGGTACCCCGGAGGATCATCCACAACAACGGACAGCAAGCATAAGCCATGCATTCAGTCGGTTCTATGATAGGAATCGCATTCAAAGCATGGCATCGATCGCTTATAATCTGGCGATAAATGGATTGGCTGAAGCGTTCAATAAAATAATTGTCAAACTACTCAAGAAAGTTGTGCCATCTAATAAACGCAACTAGGACGAGAAGTTGGGCGAATGCCTTTGGGCTTACCGCACAATGGTACGACTCCGAAGGACAACACATCGTTTTCTTGTCTACGAGAGCGAAGCATTGCTACCTCTTGAAATCTAGATCCCCTCACTACGAGTAGCCAATACGAACCAGTTGACGGAGAAGACAATCAACGTCGCCGGTTACAAGAGTTGGAGGTGCTGGACAAAAAAATGCTCTTGGCTCAACAGCGCATCGAGCTCTATCAGGCTCGTATTTTACAAGCTTTAAACAAGAAGGTCAAACAAAGGTATTTCCATAGGTGACCTTGTTCTACCAGTTAGAAGGCCAATGGTGAACTCATAAGACACCAGGAAAATTTGAACCCAAATGGGAAGGTTCTTTCATCATTGAGACGGTGTACTCTAACGGGGCCTACCGACTCGCAAAACCTAACGAAGACTTGTTCATGATGCCAATCAATGGCAAGTTCCTAAAGAAGTATTATTTTTGGAATCCCTTAATTTGTACTTCCATATTCTCTATAAATTTTACCATCAAATTTATACCCTTTGTCTGGAACCCAGCTGTTTTGGGACATTCTATTATCAAACTCCAGTAGAAAACATCTATGTCCATATCAATCTGAGTTGTTTCCTACATCCTCACAAACCTCAATCTTCGTTCTCAGTAAGATGAAGCTAAAACCAGTGTTTACCACGTCCACATTGCCTCTGAGTAAACACCATTTAACAACCCCTATATTGCTACACCTGCCTATAGAACATCCACGTTCATATCACCTCTGAGTTGTTCTTTGCATCCATATATAGTCTCTTCTTACCACGTCATATCACCTCTGAGTGAGAAAACTCTATCACCAACCCCATGTTTACCATGTCCATATTACCTCTAAGTAAACATGATTGGTTCCCTCTCCCAACTTATCATCTGTACCTAAAACCAAGGTGCGCCAAGATGATTAAGTTCACAAAACCACATTCATGATAAATGAGCAAACAAAAGTTCTTTATTTCTTTCTCCATAAAAAAAGTAAAGACTACATTTGCATAAAGAGAAAACAGACTATATCTTAGCAAAATACAAGTAAGGAACATTAAGACAAGAAAAAAATTATTTATTTCCCCAAGAATGGCGACTACAAGAAAGTCGACGAGACCCCAGATTTAAAGAGAATGGTTACGCTGGGGCAGGTACCACTCCTCAACCATCGTGCATAGAAGGTTCCAACTGATTGAGGTCCTCTACAGGAGCCAGATGACTGGAGCTCCCGACTCCACTACCTTCCGGCGCTGGTTCCTCCTTAACAGCAACTTTAACTTTTAGAAATATTTCCTCCTTAATGGTCATCAGTTCCTCTTTAATATAGGAAGAAGGAGCTTCCTCTTTAACGATGACCTCAGCATTCGGTGACATTGCAACAAAGCAAAAGGGAAAGAAGCGTTAGCAAAAAAAACTCAGCCCCTTTTTATAAAGAGTTAAAAGATATGCGCAGTTTAGCAGCGGCACATATAAACTGTCGTGCATCGAAGTCTCGCGCATCATCAGGACAAGAAGTCCATGTGCGTTAACTAAGATCCACCGCAACGCATCCCCAGGATCGAAGTCCATGCGCGTTGTTAGGAAAGCTTCAGCGCATCATCAACACCAAAGTCCATGCGCGTTAACTAAGGGTATTTTGGTCATTTTGTGACTTTCGAATTATTTAGATTTTGATTAATTGGTGAATTTTAGATTATTTTAGTAATATTTAAATTGATGTATTATGATTTTGGTCATTTTTTATATTTTAATATTTTAGGAAAATTTTATATTTTTAATATTGTTTTTATTAAATTTTTTTAGTCGGGTTTGTGTTTCGTCTCGTTCCGACTTGTATTGTGACCCGAGTAGCTTAAACTCTATATGGGATCCAATATTAAGTTAAGCATGGCCCACAAAACCCAACATTTAAGTTATTTAGTTAGACTAATTTTTATCATGTTAGAATGGTTAAGTTAGACACTCAAAACTAGATCCTTTTGACCCCAAACTTAAACCTAGTCAAGACTTAAATATGAGACTAGAGAGGGGTAATTAGGACATTTCCCATTAGCCCTAATGGACTCTTTATGGCAGTCACCATTAGGGGAGAATGATTCATTTCATTCATTACAATCTTGCCTCTTTTATTTTTCTTTTGTTCTTCCTAATTTTAGAGAGCCTTCCCTTTGATTTGATCTCCAAATCAAATCATTCCTTACCAAATCTTCCCTCAATCATTCTCATTCTCCAAGGGAAGGGTGCTACCAAGGATTGGAAGAGAAGTGCAAGAAGGAGTGTCCATTTGAGGGATCTTCGTATCGGAGCCGTGTCCTAAAGGATTTCATTGGGATTCCACTCCCAATAGGTAAAACCCATCGTCTAAATCGATTTTCTTTTATATAAATTAGTTTTGAATCTTATGATCCATTCTATGCATGTGTCCCATTTAAATTAAATTTGAGGCCATTTGGAGCTCTCTTGAGGATTTTAGATATGTATCTTGTGTCCTACTTGATAGATCCCAAATTAGGACACCCCATGTGTATGTATATATGATAATAGTTTAAATAGATTTTTAAATTAGTTTTAGAATGGCTAGAGAGTGGATTGATCTTAGTTAGGATAGTTAGAATGAGTTTCATTTGGATACCTATGTTTGTATCCAAGTATCTTGGCCTATATGTGTTCTTTTGTCCAAAACAACTCAAATTCGTCATAATATTCATCCACATTTTTATTAACCAAAGCAACTTAAAATGTCATAACTTTTAGCTTATAACTTTGATTTATTTTCTTTTTTTAAAAGAACCGTATCGAAGTTAGCTTTCCAAATATATATTTTAATAAGCCAAATTCTTTCTGTAACTTTCTGTAAATTATTTGAGTGTCAGCTGTACGAAAGACAAACGTGTTTCGGTATTTTCGCAATTTCGGGAGCTTTCGGACACGAAAATTCGATCCGTAAAGTTTCGGAAAGCTAACATGAAGGGCTACAACATACTTTAATCCTATAATTTAGTAGAGGCCTAATTGGTACAGTATTGGTTTTAAGTAGAAGAGTGACTATACGATATATGCATTTTGTGTAACTTATGAGCCTATGTATGGGTATTAAATGAATATAGAGTATGTAATACATGATATGTTAGATGAATGAAATGATATATATGATATATATCCTCTTTACATTAATATATATGGTTGAATACAAGCATGTAGGAATACAATTAATGTAATGTATATAAGCAATGCATAAATGCATGAATGAAAGAATGATATACAATGTATGCATGGAAGTATAAATGAATCTAGATATAAATGCAAGGTATATATGTAATGATAGATATGAATGCATAATATATAAATATTAAATGCAATATCAGATTTCATATGTAGACATAGAACCAATGCATAGCTGATATTTAGATTGAATGTTAGTTCATTTTAGGTTGTTCGAACACTGAACTGTCCATGTAAGCATATACCTTCTTTTCCTATTGCCAAGCCAATTTCATTTTAATATAGTGGAATGTCTATGAATGTAATATTAACCTTCAACCCCTTAATTCAAAATGTTAGTTAATTTCAGTATTAGCAAGCATGAGCTGTATGCATATATGATGTTGGCTTAATGGCAGATTTCAGATAACATGGTTCATTTTATGTGGTTAGTTACACCAGTTTATGGGATAGCTCACTTTAGTTTATATGCAAACGTGGAACTAAACTGAGAATAAACTTACCCTCTGCACAAGGACACCACACTTTATGTCAACCACCATGCCATGTAACCCTTCTCTAAATGATTGCTATAATGTATATAGATTTATGTAGAGTATAGATGCATGTTAGTTATAACTTAATATTCTCTACTCTAATGTATATAGATGTATACTTGTAGCCACATGTTAAGTATAATACATGTGTAATGTAGATGGGTTAGCTTTGTGCCATGTGTGGTGTAAACTCAAACTAGTGTTGATTTCTCTTTTCATGTACACCTCCATGTTCACACACACACACACATAGCTTTACATGTTAGTTCTTTTCTATATATATATATATATATATATATATATATATATATATATATATATATATATATATATATAATGTTGAATATGCATGAATGTGATGTATCTTGATATGTGACTTGTGTTGGCTTGTATAGCCTTGGATTTATATGGTGTGTACTAGCTAGGGTAGAGGGTTAGGCCTAGTGAGACTTCATTGAGTCTAGGTTGACCCAGTTGACCTAGCTTTGACTAGATAGTTGACTAGAGTTGACCAAGTGTTGACTTTAGCCTAGTTTGACCTAGACAGCATGTAGATGCATTGTAGCAGTCTATTTCCTTATTTTAGACATGTTGTAACTTGTGTTGCTCTGATTAGGAGACTGACACCTCTCCTCAGGCAGTACACCCTCTTCGGACATTTAGTTATCAGGCGAGTACATTCTCTGACCGTTTCATACTTGCATGATTTATATTCTTGCTCTAGATTACTTTACTTGATGCTGACACGTTGGTAGCACGGATTGGTACTATATGGATCTTTTTATGAGATGTTATCCCCTCGGGGCATCGGATACTGCATGTTTTATGCGTTTCACGAATCATCACGTATCTCTATGCTTCCATTGATTCACGAATCGCTCTGTGACACATGTACTCTCATGTTCACAGAGCCATCATGAATCACCTTCACATATCACTCATTTTATGAGCCATGTGAAGTTTCATGAATCTTAACATAACTTGAACAGATCCTTGTGTATTGATTGGGGATGGAGGAGTAGAAATAGGCATGTGAATATTATCCAAGTAGCTATAGTCATGAATCACTCTTAGCTGTAGTCATGAATCTCCTATGCCATTCACATGTTTATATTTTACTCTGACTCACTAGTCACTGCTAGTTCTCTATTTAGTAGATATTTCCTTACAGTATCTCCTTTACTTCATATATTCTCTTTCAGTGTTTCATGTATCTTACTCTATTGCATGCTTTATTTTTTTCTAACTTGATATGAACTGCATGAGATGTATTGTGCTCGCTCCTGTCCTGACTGGACCTGTTGATAAATTTTACAGATAGCTTGGAGGTTGCCTGCTAGCCTAGAGGAGACACAGTAGAGATTGTATAGATAGTTATTTTAGTTGTCTTGAGTTGTATTTACTTTATGGATTACTGTATTTGAGATTTGAGATGTTTCTGGTTTGTGTATCTTTAGACACTTAGACTTCTATCTGTGGTATCTCTTTGTGGATTTCATTTTATCTATCTTTTATCATGCTCTACCTTAGATGTGATTGAGACTGTATTTGTTATGTCACCTCCATTCGGAGTGTATATACTGTACAGGTACCTTATATTGTTAGATGTTTGACCTAGGACAGCGTTCTACCGCCGACACTGCGGCGTAGGCTGAATCCACTTCTCGTATCCTAACTGTAGGGTGCGGGTCATGACACGTTTTAGTGGTGGCCTATGCAGGTCGAGTTTGTGTAGTGGTATTCGAACTAGAGTACCACTACAGCCTGCAGTAGGATTAGGATATATTTTGAAGGTACTCAATCACAGTTGATCCCTTGAGAGATTTCTGGGATGACCCTTGAGAATCTCATTATAAATATCTCGAAATTTGATTCTAATAGTTTATATTTATCTTTCTTGGTTAGTTAATGAATTTAATTTTTGGGTATCCATTGTTGATTTAATTTATTTTTTGTCAAGATGAAATTATATGGGCTAGGTCATCTAAGTTATGGAATCTAGTCTTCTACAGTCACATTAGCCAGCATGGTGAGGACATATAGTCTGACTTTGGATATATTCTCGGGTGTGGAAATTTAAGGTTTTGCAGCCAAGCTAGCGGCATCGCGAAAAATTTAAATACCATGATTCTAGAGGTATGTGCCTAAGTCGGACTTTGTGATTATCGTAGCCTTGCTTACTAGTATGACGAGGATTTAGAATACCATGATTTTGGATAGACGCATATGATTCAGATTGTACCTTAAATGTTCTTGAACATGTTTTCTCTACTTTTGTTTCAATCATTCTCAAAAAAAAGAATTATTGTTTGTTTTGTTTGTTTTGCTTCTCATTATTTAACTTAGGAGTAGCTTTAGCTGTATTATAAACCTTGTGTAACTTTTTACTATGAATTTCTTCTTAATACAATGAATCGATGATTTTGCTAGACCTTATCTTGGATTTGATATTATAGCTCTGGTTTCAAAATGGTTCCTTCTTTTAAACAGATAAGCAGAACAGATTTTATCATTATTTCCTTCTTGCCATTTTTCTTGTATTACCCTAAATATTATATAATAGTGGACACAGATACTTGCCTGACACGTATACATGCTACACTTGATTACCAACCTATCTAAATGCTTAATATGTTTGATGTTAATTTCTCAAAATCCCAATATTTCTAATATAGTACAGTATCAGTGACTAGTTCTCTGTTTTCCAGATTAAATTCGTAAATTAAATATAAATTTCATGTAATTAGTCGTTGTTTACATCACTGCACATGTATGTTATATACAGGATTTCAAGTTTAAAGAAATTGGTTGAGTTTTGTGTTTGAATTTGTTAAATCTGAGACTGTGTGCATATTAACCCTTTAAGCCTGAATTCTAAGTGATTAGTCAATTTGCAGTTTTTTTTAAATGTAATACTTTGAGCCGTATACATTGTTGTATGTAGGGATATAATGTTAGGTTTCATACTCTTACATGTTAGGTTGTGGTTGTGGTAAACGTTGGGTTGGTTTTGATGTTCGAATTTCTCCAAATCCTGAAAACTGAATACATGTTAACATTTTTACATTGCTTTCAAATGTGTAGTTCAATTTCGGATTAATATGTAATTTTGAACTAAACTAAATGATTGAACCCTTCATTTCAAGTTTTAACCCATGTACACTTGACACTCTACACTAATGTTCACAACTGCCATGCAAACCTAACCCTTCATCTCCATGTTATGTTTATAATCTATATATATATAATATATATATATATATATATTATATATATATATATATATATATGTAGGGATATAATGTTAGGTTTCATACTCTTACATGTTAGGTTGTGGTGTGGTAAACGTTGGGTTGGTTTTGATGTTCGAATTTCTCGAAAATCCTGAAAACTGAATACATGTTAACATTTTTACATTGCTTTCAAATGTGTAGTTCAATTTCGGATTAATATGTAATTTTGAACTAAACTGAATGATTGAACCCTTCATTTCAAGTTTTAACCCATGTACACTTGACACTCTACACTAATGTTCACAACTGCCATGCAAACCTAACCCTTCATCTCCATGTGTATGTTCATAAAATATTATAATAAATATAAATATATATATATATATATATATATATATCTATATATATATATATATATATAGTTTATGCATACATGTTATAATGTATATAGATACATAATTAAATCTCTTCCTCTCTATATATATGATATACTATATATGGTTAGCCATGCATGTTATGAGTAAATAGCTTGTGCCTTGTAGACTGTTTAACCATATGCCATGAATAGTGTAACTTGATAGCTATTGTTTTGAGACCCAATCCTCCTATACACTTTCATGTATATTTCACACACAAGCCTACTATCTAACCATATGAACATGTCCACATACACCCATACACACACTATCCACATAACCTTTACATAATGTTAGCTTTTCCCTCTCTAACACTCTCTCTTTCTATATATATTATATTGTGATTGGATTCAATGCTATTGACTTTCGTTCCTTAAATTTTTGGTTTTGATTTTTATTAAATAGTACCCCTTTATAGATGATTAGTAGTTATCTTATTTTATTTTGATAATTACCAGTTTTCATATAGGATGGTAGACTGCCTTACAGCCTTAATGATTGTTGTTTTTGTAACTTTTCTAGTTCAACACCCTTGATTGCTTGTATATTTTGATACCCTATGATCATTTTGGTCTAGTATGACTAGTATACCTAGATGAGATTTTCATTACCACCGTATGCCATGACCCTGTACGTCGTTCTTTTAAATTGTATGATTGATTAAGTTTTGAGACTTTGATTGTGGAGGTTTGACCTAGAAGGGGTAGGAACATTTTAATTTCGATGACGAAATTTTCTAAGGAGGTAGACTTGTAACACCCACTTTTCTAAAATGAGGTAATTTTAAACTTTTGTAAAAGTTTATTATTTAATAATAGGATTTATGATTTATAAAAATTTTTAATTAATTAATACTATTTAAAATTGGTGATTATAATTTTGATGTGTTAGCTAGTGAACCCTAGAACTGTTGAGCCTAGAGACTAACCATGACCATGTGGACCTAACCATGTGATTAGAATGACTATTTACAACTTTTTAGGCTAAGGGTATTTTGGTCATTTGTGACTTCGAATTATTTAGGATTTTGATTAATTGGTGAATTTTAGATTATTTTAATAATATTTAAATTGATGTATTATGATTTTGGTCATTTTTCATATTTTAATGTTTTAGGAAAATTTTATATTTTTAAAATTGTTTTTATTAGATTTGTTCAGTCGGGTTTGAGTTTCGTCTCGTTCCAACTTGTATTGTGACTTGAGTAGCTTAAACTCTATATGGGACCCAATATTAAGTTAAGCATGGCCCACAAAACCCAACATTTAAGTTAGTTAGTTAGACTAATTTTTATCATGTTAGAATGGTTAAGTTAGACACTCAAAACTAGATCCTTTTGACCCCAAACTTGAACCTAGTCTAGACTTAACCATATAAGACTAGAGAGGGACAATTAGGACATTTCCCATTAGCCCTAATGGACTCTTTATGGCAACCACCTTTAGGGGAGAATGATTCATTTCATTCATTACAATCTTGCCTCTTTTATTTTTCTTTGTTCTTCCCTAATTTTAGAGAGCCTTCCCTTTGATTTGATCTCCAATCAAATCATTCCTTCACCAAATCTTCCCTCAATTATTCTCATTTTCCAAGGGAAGGGTGCTACCAAGGATTGGAAGAGAAGTGCAAGAAGGAGTGTCCACTTTGAGGGATCTTCGTATCGGAGCCGTGTCCTAAAGGATTTCATTGGGATTCCACTCCCAATAGGTAAAACCCATCATCTAAATCGATTTCCTTTGCATATAATCAGTTTTAAATCTGTAGAATCCATCCTCATGCATGTATCCTATTTAGATTCAAATTTGAGGCCATTTGGAGCTCTCTTGAGGATTTTAGATATGTGTCTTGTGTCCTACTTGATAGATCCCAAATTAGGACACCCATGTGTATGTATGTATGATAATAGTTTAAATAGATATTTATAGAATGGTTAGAGAGTGGATTGATCTTAGTTAGGATGGTTAGAATGAGTTTCATTTGGATACCTATGTTTGTATCCAAGTATCTTGGCCTATATGTGTCTTTTGTCCAAAATAACTCATATTCGTCATAATATTCATCCACGTTTTATTAACCAAAGCAACTTAGAAATGTCATAACTTTTAGCTTATAACTATGATTTATCTTCCATTTTTTTAAAAGAACCGTATCGAAGTTAGCTTTCCAAATATATTTATTAAGCCAAATTCTTTCTGTAACTTTCTGTAGATTATTTGAGTGTTTGTTGTACGAAAGACGAACGGGTTTCGGTATTTTTGCGATTTCGGGAGCTTCCGGACACGAAAATGCGATCCGTTTGAAGTTTCGGAAAGCTAACATGAAGGGCTACAATGTACTTTAATCCTAGAATTAGTAGAGGCCCAATTGGTACAGTATTGGTTTTAAGTAGAAGAGTGACTATACGATATATGCATTTTGTGTAACTTATGAGCCTATGTAGTATGGGTATTAAATGAATATAGAGTATGTAATACATGATGTTAGATGAATAAATGATATATATAGATATTATTTTCTTTACATTAATGTATATATATGGTTGAATGCAAGCATGTAGGAATGCAATTAATGTAATGTATAAGCAATGCATAAATGCATGAATGAATGAATGATATACAATGTATGCATGGAAGTATATAATGAATGCTAGATATAAATGCAAGGTATATATGTAATGATAGATATGAATGCATAATGTATAAATATTGAATGCAATATCAGATTTCATATGTAGACATAGAACCAATGCATAGCTGATATTTAGATTGAATGTTAGTTCATTTTAGGTTGTTCGAACACTGAACTGTCCATGTAAGCATATATACCTTCATTTTTCTATTGCCAAGCCAATTTCAGTTTTCAATTAGTGGAATGTCTATGAATGTAATGTTAACCTTCAACCCCTTAATTCGAAATGTTAGTTAACTTCAGTATTAGACAATGCATGAGCTGTATGCTATGGGATGTTGGCTTAATGCAGATTTCAGATAACATGGTTCATTTTATGTGGTTAGTTACACCAGTTTATGGGATAGCTCACTTTAGTTTATATGCAAACGTGGAACTAAACTGAGAATGAACTTCACCCTCTGCACAATGATACCACACTCTATGTCAACCACCATGCCATGTAACCCTTCTCTAAATGATTGCTATAATGTATATAGATTTATGTAGAGTATAGATGCATGTTAGTTATAACTTAAATAGTCTCTACTCTAATGTATATAGATGTATACTTGTAGCCATGCATGTTAAGTATAATACATGTGTAATGTAGATGGATTAGCTTTGTGTCATGTGTAGTGTAAACTCATAACTAGTGTTGATTTCTCTTTTCATGTACACCTCCATGTTCACACACACACACACACACTAGCTTTACATGTTACTTCTTTTCTCTTATTGTAACGCTCCAGTCCCAAAATACGTAGGACCAAGTACGTGAACATGTCAGCTGCACATATACGAAGAATACTCCAATATAAGAATCCTCATATACGCACATAAGCTGTAAATAAAATAATAACAGGCTAGAATAACAAATCTAATCTCATCACAGCTCAACACAGAAGATAATAGAGTCCAAATAAATAAATAAGAGTATCCAAAGAGTCGGGTGAACATACTCACTCCAAACAACTTAAAAAATAGTCTAACAAGATCGGAGTCCAACCTCCACAAATAGAAAGAAATGAGATGTAAAAATAATGTCCACTAATGTCTCAAATATAGAATAAACTAGAAATTAGTAGTGACTGCCTCGTCATCGATGTAAGATGGATCCAGAGCCGGTCCGTACTCCTGCGGAAAGTCGTCTAATCCTTGAGAGATAATCAGGTCCTCAGGAGACATAGCAAGATACAGAAAATACCATGCCATATAAACTGTGATAATATAATAGAAAGAAAAGGGATGCATCCAATAGGGTGCCTACCAGTTCTATAATGACAATACAGTTAAGAACATACCTTCAACGCATGGGTATCTGGCTCAGTAGCAGTAACTCAGGTGTGGCCCCATCAGTATACCAGAGACCTCAAGCATAACATTCCTCGAATGTCAGAGGCCAACAGTATCAGTAATCGAAAAGTGCATGAGGACCCATACGTTAAGGAAACTGTTTTCCGCACCTAATGCCTAGTAGGGTCACATCCATGACTCATGAACCTCTAGTAACTGCCAAGTCTTCTAGCATGCAATTCTATTGGCAGTTACTCTTATCCGTCGCACGCACCATACGTATCGGTGGCCAGCCGTCTACGCGGATACGTGTCCTACATGTGACTCTAACACATGGTAAGCAAGTGTCAAGGCCGTACGAGATATACCAATACCTCAATATCAATGGGTGGTCACTAGATTAAGTCATTGCAAGAGAAATAAATAAAGCGAGTAAACCGACCGATAGAGTCGCTTGTACCCAAGTGTGACTTGGACGCACAGTTTTATAATATCAAGAAAAGAACTGCTGAGAACAACAACTGAAAATAAGAATATAATAATCACAGAGTAAAGTGGCAAGGTATCTTGCCTGCGGTACGAGAAGGGCAAATCCAAGAGTAGCAAGTGTCAGCACCAAAATTCACAAATCACAGATGACTCCAGACGCTGAAGAAACATCAAAAATGATCTCGATGATGAAAATATACCAAGGAAATGCCTGTCCAAAAGTTAAATTCTGGAACAGGGGCAAAATTGTAATTTCGGATCAAAACGATGTCCGTCGTTGGACTCGCTTTGCACCGAAACGTGTGCCAAAGTCTACGGTCTCTAAAGTTGTCAAACTATATGTCTACGGTTTCAATTTGAGGAGAGGAACTCAATGGTATGTCCAGTTTTGGATTCCGATGAGCCGTGTACAAATTCGCCCATTTGAGTGGGTCGCGGGCCCGCTAAAAAGGGGTTCCAATTTGACCTTCTCAGAATTGAATTAAACTTGGCATACAGGACCAGAATTTCGATTCGGACTTATTGGCATAAGTTTTGCCTCGATTCGACGACTGTACACGAAGTTATGGACAAGTTTGCAAATCGCCGATACGGGGGTATCTCGACGGATACGCGTTGATTCCATCGCGCATACGCGACGAAACTGAGTTCCGTCAGTTCCCACACGTCAGTGACGTCCATACGCACCTTTCGATGCATATAGCGCACTACCACGTCGCTCGGTTTCTCGGGGCGCTCGCCATATCAGACAAAATTCAGAAAATTAATATAACTTACCACAGGTTTTTCCTCAACTTCAATATCAATCTACTTTTTACACGCTAATTGAAACAACGATCCAGAAGATGCGTTGCAATCTTGGTTAGGTTGTCTTTTACTGTTTTCAATTAGTTCCTACATTACTTTACTGTACAGCAAGAAATTGGCCGACAAGTTGTCGTTTTAAAACAGTTTTATAGTATTACAGAAAACAGATTTTTGTTCAACTTTGTCTCAAATTTTTCGAGCAAGTCGATGGGTTGTTTTCGAAATCCACCTGGAGGATCTCGAAGTGGGTCAAGTCTACTTTCCAAAAAATCTTACGGATCGAAAATCGGTGCCACGAGTAAAAAGTTACATCATAGAGAAGTAGGGTACCTTGAGTGGGAAAACTGCTTCGTGGATGACGCGGGGCTGATTTCGATGCTCTGTTTGTCGTGCACAAAGCTCCACCACTGGTGAAACGAATTTGTAGTTGAAGAGGGTATAATCAGCCTCAACTTTCGTTTTGGAAGTTTAGGGTTTTGAGGCTTGTGGAAAAAGTTGTATTTATATCAACTTCAAGCAAAACCTAATACATGTGGGTTTAGGATTGAGGGATCCACGGTTGTGGGTTGAGCCTGGTTTGTCGTGAGTTGCTGCTTCAGCAGCTAATATATAGGGGATGGGGCCCGCCCACTTTAAGTGGGTGGGTGGGTTTAGTTATATATATATATATATATATATATATATATATATATATATATATATATATATATATAACTAAAAACCCATTCTACTCTAAGCTGTCAATCGGCCAAGCCTGGCCGCCCTTGGCTGAGTGTGGATCGGGCCCCACTCTTTTTTTTTTTTTACTTAAACAATTATAACTACTTATATTTATATATATCACAATATAAGTATATATATATATTTTAAGTTAGCAATAAATTCTCAAAAATTTACAAACAAATTCATAAAAATCCTAAATTTTATTATATTCCTTATTTAATAGGAATACGCACATGCACACATAATAATATATATATATATACACACCTACATTAATTATACAATAAACTAGTAGCATATAAATCCATAACTAATGAAATACATAACAAAAAAATTACTTAAAAGTATAAAAATCAAATATAAATTATGGGGGTTTACATCCTACCCAACTTAAAGAAAATTTCGTCCTCGAAATTAAACTATGGTCGGAGGATCGAATGCAATGCAAGGAAGTTAATAGTAATCTAAAAGCTTAACTGCAAGACATACCTTCGTCTTCGAACAAATGGGTAGCGGTTTCGAATGTCATCCTCGCGCTCCCAAGTAGACCCCTGGCGAGTAATGCTTCCATGCCACGCGAACCAACAGAATAGATTGATTCTGCAACACCTTCACTCGATGATCGAGGATACCTACTGGTTGCTCTTCGTACGACAAACTCGGTCCAACTGTGATCTTGGAGTGATCAAGCACATGATTGTCCGTCACGTACCTCCTCAGCTGAGATACGTAGAATACGTCATGCACTCCCTCTAGCGACGGTGGCAAGCCAATCTATAGGCAACCTCTCCAACACGTTTAAGACATCGAAAAGCCTGATGTACCTTGGACTCAACTTGCCACGTCCTCCGAATCGAATCGTGCCTCTAGGGGGGATATCTTCAAGAACACATGGTCGCCCTCTTTGAACTCCAAGGGTCGACGACGATTATCGCCCACTGCTTCTGGCGATCCTGCGCTGCTCGCAGGTGGCCTTGAATTTTCTTCACTGTCTCTACTGTGCTCAAGACCAACTCGGGACCCAATAGCTGTCGCTCTCCTATATCGCTCCAACAAACAGGAGACCGACACTTCTACCATACAATGCTTCAAACGGAGTCATCTGAATGCTCGCTTGATAGCTATTGTTGTAGGAAAACTCAATAAGATGGAGATGGTCCTCCCATGAACAGCCAAAATCAAGCATGTACGCTCTCAACATATCCTCTAGCGTCTGTACGGTACGCTCTGACTGGCCGTCTGTCTGTGGATGGTATGATGTGCTAAACTTCAATCGAGTGCCTAAACTCTCTTGGATGCTCCTCCAAAAGTGCGAGGTAAATCTCGAGTCACGATCCGACACAATACTAACAGGCACACCATGCAATCTCACAATCTGCTCCATATACATCTCTGCCAATACCTCTGTCGACTGGCCCAATCTAAAAGATAAGAAATGGCTGACTTCGTAAGTCTATCAACAATCACCCATACTGCGTCACGTCCCCTAGGACTCGAGGAAAACCTATGACGAAATCCATAGTAATGTGCTCCCACTTTCACTCGGGAATGGGTAGCGGCTGTAATAATCCGGCCGTCCTCTGGTGCTCCACCTTCACTTATTGACATACCAAGCACATGGCAAAGAATCGAGCTATCTTCCGCTTCATTCCGTGCCACCAATAATACTATCATAAGTCGCGGTACATCTTGGTCCTCCGGGATGAATAGAGTAAGTCGAACTGTGAGCCTCTGCCATCAGCTCCTGCCGTAGCTCTCCATTGGGAACATAAATGCGATCACCGCATCGTAATGTCCCAGCGGGATGGATCCTTAATCATGTCTGCTCTCCTACTTCAGTCCTCTCTTTGAGCCGTCGAAATCTAGCGTCATTGGGCAATGCTGCCTTGATGCGCTACTAATGATGATTGTACTTGGAGTTGGCTAATACGCCATCTGCTCCCGACAATACTACCTCAATACCAAGCTGCTCCAAGTCTCTAATCAACTCCTTCTGCGTAGTCAAAAAGTATGCCATGGACTTACGGCTTAATGCGTCTGCCACGACTTAGCCTTGCCCGGATGATAATGAAGCTCGATCTCATAATCCTTCATCAACTCTAACCAACGTCGCTGTCACATATTCAACTATTTCTGTATGAACACGTACTTGAGGCTCTTATGAGTGTAGATATCAACCTTCTCGCCGTACAAGTAGTGTCTCCATAACTTCAAAGCAAAGATAACCGCTACAAGCTCTAGATCGTGGGTCGGATAATTCTTCTCGTGCACTCTCAACTGTCATGATGCATATGCTACTACACGACCGTGCTGCATCAATACACATCCTAATCCCTTCCTGAATGCGTCGCTGTAGATCACAAATCCTCCTGGGCCCGATGGTAGTGTCAAGATCGGTGTTGTGGTCAATCGCTTCTTCAACTCGTCAAACGCGGCTTGACACTCGTCTGTCCATATAAACTCCTGATCCTTGCAAGTTAATCGAGTCATCGGCCCCACTATTCGAGAGAAATCTTCTACGAACCGTCGATAATAACCCGCAAGTCCGAGGAAACTTCTCACTTCAGAAGCTGATGTGGAGCGGATCATGATTGACTGTTGTGATTTTCTCTGGGTCTACTGATATACCATCACCCGTAACAATATGACCAAGAAATGATACCTCCTTGAGAAAGAAATCATACTTGCTAAGCTTCGCAAAAAGTCGCTCATTCCTCAACGTTCCTAAAACTATCCTTAGATGCTGTTCATGCTCCTCTTGACTCTTAGAGTAAATCAAGATATCATCTATAAAGACTACTACAAATTTGTCCAAGTACTGGTGAAAGATCTTGTTTATTAAATTCATGAAGACTGCGGGTGCATTGGTCAAACCGAAAGGCATGACGAAGAACTCATAGTGTCCATACCTTGATTTAAAAGCCGTCTTTGCTATATCTTCCTTCCGAACCTTCAATTGGTTATAGCCTGAGCGTAAGTCAATCTTGGAGAATACTTTTGCTCCACTCAGTTGATCGAATAGATCGTCTATACGCAGCAAGGGATACTTGTTCTTTACCGTCACTGCATTCAATGCTCTGTAGTCGATGCACATGCGCACTGTCCCGTCTTTCTTAGGCACAAAAAGAACGGGTGCTCCCCACGGTGACGTACTAGCACGAATAAAGCCCTTCTCCAATAAGTCATCAATCTGCGTCTTCATCTCTACCAACTCCTTGGGTGCCAGACGATAAACTCGAGATGAGATAGGCTCGGCTCCCGGAATAAGCTCAATAGAAAACTCAATGTCTCGGTCAGGCGGCAGTCCTGGCAATTCCTCGGGGAATACATCCTCGAACTCGGTGACGATAGGATGTTGAGGGGTGTCATTCATCATATGAGTCCCCGATGCGGGTGCATCACAATTCTCTCCGTCTTTTTGGTGAACTCAAACTCTGCCTCATTCGGTGGTCTAAAGATAATACTGCTCCTATGACAGTCTATGAGAGAAATGCTGGCTCAGCCAGTCCATTCCAAGAACCACATCAAATGTCGGCATAGGGAATACAAGAAGTCGTGCCATCATCTCTCTGCCACTTATCACTACAGGACAAAGTCTACAAACACCACTAACAGGTACAACTCCTCCTCCAGTGAGGATTCTAACATTCTTAGCTAAGGGTGTGATGGGAATGCTGTGTCTAGTGGCAAAACTAGTGGCTATGAATGAATGAGTGGCTCCAGTATCAAATAATGTAATAGCAGGAAAAGATGCAACTAAAACCATACCTGCTATGACCTCTGCCTCTGTCTCTATATCCTCAACAGCAAGTGAGAATACCTTTCCATGATGTCTGGGCCCTGAGCTCTGGCCCTCTCGAACTATGCTGACTGGGGTGGTAATGGTGGCGAGGTACTCCTGTCGCTGGCTGTGATGCTGGAAGTGCTGGGGCTACGGACTGCTGTTCCGGACAATCCTTCACCTTGTGCTGTCCTGACCCACATCTCAAGCATGATCCGAGTCGAATTCGACAGTCCTTCAAAATGTGTCCCTGCTTCGCACAAAAGTTGCAGGTGGGCTTCTGATAAGGTGTAGGCCTCTGCTGGAACTGTCCGGTGGCCCTCTAATAGGTCCACTCTGAGTAGCCCGAGCTGGTGTAACTGCTGGGGTATGGCGCCTCGATGTCTGCTGCTGCTCTTGCGAAGAATCTCCTGAGCATGAGCTTCTTCTAAGACAGCTAAATAAGAGACTCGAGACTGTAGTCGTATAAGACTTCAGCTAGTACAAGCCCCTGGTGAAATCTTCTTGCCTTCTCTAACTCCATCGGAATCAATCCCGCACCGAATCGACTCAGGCGATTGAACTCTGAGTCATACTCATCAACTGTCATATTCCTTTGCTTCAGATAAAGGAACTGGTCATAGGACCATCTCAAACATGAATAGGGAAGAACCTCTCATTAAATACATCATAGAACTGCTTCCAGGTGATCCCAGTACATAATCGTCTCTCTTCCGCCTTCTACCAGTGGTGAGCATTGTCTTCTAACAGCAGGTCCACTGCTGTCATCCAATCTCGGGCTGGCAACTGGGATGCCTTCAGTAGCTTTTTGTACTAATAAGCCACTGTGATACCTCTAATGGCTTCTCTGTTCCTCTAAAGGCCTTGGGGTTCATATCTGTGAAATTCTTGATAGAGCCTTCATAAGGATGCAGAGCCGGTGCTGGTGTTGGTAGTGGAGGTGGTGGTGGTCTAGCCAATGCTGCCATCGTCGTCTGTCTTATCAGCTCAGTCTGCTGCCACTGAGCCTGCATCATGCATACATAAACTGAGAAGTAGGGCTCCCATCAGTTGGTGGTAGAGGCATCTGAGGTCCCGACTGGGGGAAACTGCTGAGGTAAGGTGGTGGTGGAGGCAGTGGCACATTCCCTTCCGGGGACATGGTAGTGGTCTGCCCAGCCTGGCTGCCTGGGTGCTGCATTTTCTGGGTGCTCCGTCGTCGGTGTCGTAGTAGGCTGCCACAGTCCTGGCTGGTATGGTGTCGCTGGAGTCATGGGAGGATTTTGTCCCTCCGGAGTAGCCTCTTCACCAGATGTGATGGCCAAGGCAGAAGTGCGTCCGCT